>JAOTNS010002689.1:0-246056 GCA_028476615.1 Culter alburnus
AGGAAAAAACCGGGATAAGCACAGGGGGCACGAGTTTCACGAAGGGTGCAAAATAAAGTGGGTTGTGGGATGAGAAGAATCAAATCGAGAGCTTTACTTATCCTCATCAATGCCAAAAGAACATGGAAACCTGAACATCACAGGCCCAGCTGTGCTGTTGTGTGCATTAGAAACCCGTGGCCAATTCTCATGTGTAGGTTTTTAACGTCTAAAGAGCTATCTCCAGGGAGTCAAACACCAGATAAAACATCAATGGACATTTGAGCACATCCTCAATGAACCAGCAAAATGATGTTACATTTATTTACATGATTTGAATTTATTATTTTTACTAGTATGAAAATCCCGGTGAACACCATTTATCTCTGGAGGAGTGTTTTTTACAGTCATTGTGTATGTTTGTATAAGAAATGTGTTAATTAATCACTAGTTCATAAAATCATTGATTTCAAAAGGTCATTTGTGAAATGAATGTGTTGTGTTGATTATGTTGAAAAGAACTGCATTACATTAGTCTATAAATGATATTATACAACAAAAGTGAGTTTAAGAACTGCTCTTATTCAGTTCTTTTTCATTTCCTTCAGCCTCTAAAAGCTCTACTAAATCAAGTTATGTTTTCTGAAAAAACAAAGACATTGCTAGACCAAAATAATCAGCAAATAACTCATCTGTAAAAATCTGTGTTCATGTTTATATTCAATTTATATTCAGCTGCTACAAATGAAAATAATTTACAAATTTACTACTTATCCCTGTAGATTAGTGTAAACCCTTCCTCAATACTCGAGCGGGAAACAAGAACATCATATTATAACCAGATCTTTTGCCTTCTCCATCACTGTCATCTCAGGAAGTTCCTCTGCCATTTTAGAGCAAAACAATAGCTCTGTGTCATCTTTAAATTAGCCATGGTCCATATTTTTTTTGTACTTTTTGGCTCATTATGTGCCTTATTCACAGGATCAGTGTTATTGCATTCATAAATTAGGAATGATAATGATAAAACTCTCAGTAAATCCATTAGTTCAAAATGTTTGTGTTCTTTGTTTCTCTCTATTTTATGCACTCAACAAAAAAATTAAACCCCTTTTTTCAATTAGTGTGAATTCCATCAAATTGAATTGGATAATCCTTACATATTATGAATTAAGAATTTTAATGAGTTAAAAAATCTGATTTTTTTTAAAAAACATTTGTAAATATTAAATTTATTTTTTTAAATTTATGAATGAATCACATAAACTAAATGGTCGCCATTCAGATGTATTTGATTCTGTATTCAGTTCTATTGTAGCCAGCAGAGGGCAGCATGAATCTTTTTGTCTGAAGTTCCTGAACCTTCAGCTAACAAAATATTGTAGAAGTTTGCTGTCATTCCCATTAGTCTGCTGACACAGTTCTCTATTAGACCACATCACTCAAAACTACAGCTGCTGTTTTCATTTAGAAAACTGCCACAGTCATCTCCTGATAACCTTGATCATGTGAAACAGTTGTACATAAACTGATTCACTTGAAAATCAAAACTCAGTGTTTGAGAAACAAATACTGTTTGATCCTTGCATTTCTTATTTTGTAAATATTATCTGAATATGCAACAGTCAGCTTTATTTCTATAACACTTCACACAACATGGATTGTTTCACAGCTTCACAACAAATTCCAAATTCTCTCTAACAAGCCCATATTGTCATTAAACAGTCTCAAGTCAGTTCTCAATTCAGTTCAATAACTGTAAGTTTCATCATTGTACATGTATAGGTCACACCACAACTAACTGAACAAGCAAAAGAGAGTGTTTTACATTTCACGTCTGTGTGTAGTTTGGCGTGTGGATAATCATTTGATGTTTTGTGTCTTACAAACTAAAAATAATTTTAGAATGTTTAAATACTTTGAATGAAGTGTTTCCTTTTGAAAAATATTGTGATGTTTTACATGAGTGTGTGTGTGTGTGTGTGTGTGTGTGTGTGTGTTATGTGTAGAATTTTGAGAATGAAGCCATATTTCAGAAATTGCGTTCTGTATTAAAACGTTGTAAGCTATATTTATGATGTTCTCTGAATGTTCAAAGATTCCATTTTTATTTTTTTCTGAACGTTCTGAAACAAGTAACATTTACAAACGTTAGAAGGATGTCTAACATTCCATGGAGGTGAATAGATCATGTTTTTGTGTGTTAAGTTTTGAGACATTAAACAAATTAAAACACACTTTTAACGTTAATGAACTTGCCAGAACGTTTTTTAGTTTTTTGGAATGTGTTCCCATGGTTAGTGTTTTACAGAACCCAGAATTAAAGCTCTGAGGTTTAACGTCATGTCTGACGTGGGTTTGAGTCAACTAAACAACGCTAGGAAAGGCGTATGTAAAGCAGTGTTTTCGTTGTAACCAGTTGTTTTGTCTATGGGTTGTTTAAGTTGCCACTCAATACAAATCTTGTGCATTGAATGTGATTTGAACCGTTCGAACTGTATTTATCATTTTTTAAGAAATAGATTAAGGTACATATATTTATTTAAGATGCCGTGTCCTTCGTTCTTTGTGAAAACAGAGACGAGACACACACTCCAATTTAACTGGCTTATGAGTCTTTGTAGTTCAATGGAAAGTGAATATGCCGGGTAAATGGCGGATGTCCTGCTTGATCACACTTCACCCGAAACACGAGGATTTGTTCCTCAAAGTCAGTAATTTCCGCTATTTTTTTGTGATTCCCACTATTTCGCAGGAAAATATGGAAAAGATGGTACAATCTCCAATGTCTCCGTTATTTAACTACGAACATGAAACTTTGCATTCACCTGTAGTTGTAGTGGATTATGCTATATCCAAACTTTACAGCATTCTCTCAGAGCTCTTGAATATGTTATGATCTTCATATAATAAGGCTAGCTGGCTATAGGCTAATTAATTACTAAAGGGTCTGGATCATCAGTCAAGCAGCTGCTGGTGTGTTTGGCCACAGGCTTCTACCCTTAACATGTGCAGATGGAGATCATAGACACAATCAGACACCGTTACCTGATGAGTCGAACACGGAGTCTGGAAGACCATTGCGTCCACATTATAACACGCCTAAACCACCCATCACCATCGGGGGAAACCATGATGATTCATATAGGACGGGTAGGTCAGAGTTTGTCTTTCATAAATCAGTTCATTGTTAGTGCCCGAGCACCGATGCTGTGAGGACTCTATTGCTGTCAGTTATTCTTCTTCTCTGAAATGATTCACACTTTTGAGGGCCTAAACATGCTCAAAAACTCATGAAACTTTGCACACGCGTCAGAAGTGGTAAAAATTTACATCTGATATTGGTTTTAGAATAAGGGTGTGGCAAAATGGCTCGATAGCGCCACCTATAACATTTTTCAATTAAAGGATTAGTTCACTTTCGAATAAAATATACTGATAATTTACTCACCCCCATGTCATCCAAGATGTCATGTCTCTCTTTCTTCAGTCAAATAAATTAAGGTTTTTGATGAAACATTCCAGGATTATTCTCCATATAGTGGACTTCAATGGACTCCAAACAGTTGAAGGTCAAAATTACAGTTTCATTGCAGCTTTAAAGCGTTCTACATGATCCCAGACAAGGAATAAAGGTCTTATCTAGCGAAACGGTCACTCATTTTCTATTAAAAAAAAAAAAAAAAAATTATATAAGTTTAAAAATAAATGCTCATCTTGAACTAGCTCTCTTCTTCTTCTTCTTCTTCTCTATTGAATTCCAGCAGTGTAGACACTGCTAAGTGTATTACTGCTGCCCTCCACAGTTTAAAGTTTGAACTAATTGTTATATACTTGCACAGCATATTGAATATGACAATTTAGTTCAAACTTTGACCTGGGAGGCAATAATACACTTAGCAGCGTCTACACTGCTGGAATTCAAATAGAGAAGAAGAAGAAGAGAGCTAGTTCAAGATGAGCATTTATAGTTAAAATGTATAAAAATTGTATTTATTTATTTTTTTTAGAAAATGAGTGATGGTTTGTTTAGATAAGACCCTTATTCCTCGTCTGGGATTGCTATAAACTGTAATTTTGACCTTCAACTGTTTGGGCTCCATTGTCCACTATACTGAGAATAATCCTGGAATGTTTTTCATCAAAAACCTTAATTTTTTTTTTGACTGAAGAAAGAAAGACATGAACATCTTGGATGACATGGGGTGAGTAAATATCAGAAATTTTAATTTGAAAGTGAACTAATCCTTTTGCGCCATTTGAGCAAGTATGAAATTCAGTGACACATCTAACAGTGCAATACCTAAAAGAGTCTCTGGGAGCAAAATCAGAAAACCCAACAGGAAGTGAGATATTTTGAATTTTCTCTGCAAAATTTGTGCATTTTTTGCCATTTCCAGATGTTATACTTGACGAACTTCTCCTAGAGCTATAATCAGATCAACATGTGGTCAGTCTAATCTAAAGGCGTTGAAGGGCGTGTCCGTGGCGGCCTGACTAAATTTGATGTTTCGCCATTAAAGAGGAAGCTGTTGTAACTCAGGTGTTGTAAATGTTTGATAAGACCTGGCCTAAAGACATCTGCATTAATATTCAGTTAGTCATAGCACCACCTGCTGTAATCTCCCCTGAAACATATTTAAATATGCCATAAAGTACCAAACATGCTAGAAACGAGTTAAATAAATCATACAACACTGAGTGCTAATTTATGTGATTAAAGGATTAGTTCACTTTCAAATGAAAATTAGCCCAAGCTTTACTCACTCTCAAACAATCCTAGGTGTATATGACCTTCTTCTTTCAGATGAACACAATCGGAGATATATTAATAAATATTCTGATGCATCCGAGCTTTATAATGGCAGTGAGCGGGATCAACGAGTATGATCTAAAGAAAGTGTCTTGAGGGTGAGTAAAGCTTGGGCTAATTTTCATTTGAAAGTGAACTAATCCTGTAACGCCACAAAACAGGAAGTTGTTGTAACTCAAACATACAATGTCCAATCAACTTCATATGTTTGATAAGTGCCCTGGCCTAATGACATCTACACACCAAAATTTACTTATAGTCTCAGCACCACCAGCTGGTAGCAGGAAGTGTGGCAAATGACTGATGTATATTTATATCCTATATTTATATACTTCAATGCATATTGCCCACCATGCTCTGTTTTCCTAAAGCCACCAGGTGGCGGTGGCACGGGTGCGAGGTTTCCTTTCATCACTGCTTGCAGCTTTAATTAATATTACATTTGATTTTGCTCCATTATAACCAAATAAATGTTGATTAGTGATGTATTTTTGTTTTTCAGTGACAGATGAAGTGAATGTCCTGCTGCCGCTGCTCATTGGATTTATAGTTGCTTTAGTTGTTCTTGCCATCATCATTCTTCTTGTTTTTTATCTGCTGAGAAAATGTCTTAAACGTGGAAGTGAGTATTATTCCTGTAAGTCCTTTATAGGATGAATAGCAGGGCAGAATGACTTAATATTTATAAAAATCAGAATATAACTGGAAACATCAGTTATGACAATTAAAGGATTAGTTCACTTTCAATTTAAAATTTCCTGATAATTTACTCACCCCCATGTCATCCAAGATGTTCATGTCCTTCTTTCTTCAGTTGAAAAGAAATGAAGAGAAAAACATTCCAGGATTTTTCTCCACATAGTGGACTTCAATGGCCTCCAAACGGTTGAAGGTCAGAATTACACTTTCAGTTCAGCTACAAAACGTTCTACATGATCCCAGACGAGGAATAAGGGTCTGCAAGTATAACTTGCACTAGCACTTGCACTTTTTTTTTCTTTTTTTTTTTTTTTTTAGAAAATGAGTGATGGTTTCTCTAGATAAGACTCTTATTCTTCGTCTGGGATCATGTAGAACACTTTGAAGCTGCACTGAAACTGTAATTTTGACCTTCAACCGTTTGGAGGCCATTGAGTCCACTATAAGGAGAATAATCCTGTTTTCATCAAAACCTTAATTTCTTTTCGACTGTAGAAAGAAGGACATGAACATCTTGGATGACATGGGGGTGAGTAAATTATCAGGAAATTTTAATTTGAAAGTGAACTAATCCTTTAAGGTGTGAGTCTGACACTTCTAAGTCAAGCATACATTCAGTCATGATGTGAATCAGAGAACAGAACTGTCATTAAACTTTCCTCTCTGTGTCTTTTAGACTTGTCAAATATAGCATCAATTTGTATAAGAGAACCAGTCGATGAAACTACAATCCACCAGCCACCTACAGTGAGTCCATGTAACCTATATAAGTATTCTGTGCCGATAATGTATATGTTCCACTTGCTGTTTATGAGTCAAGACATATATTTCAGGTGATTTGCCGGAAAATCCATTAAATGCAAGTACGTCTAGCTCTTTCAAAAGTTAGCCACTGCAGTAAAAATCATAATCTATTTGATTTACAGTGCTTGATAAGATTATAGTGTATGTGATCATTCATTCCCTTTTATACTTTCACACAAAGCCCTAACTCTGATAAGAATAACAAATTGTACAAGAATGATTAATTTAAATTCAAACACTGGTGTTCAACAGAAGTGTCTTATTGTTTGGGTGTTCGGTTTGTGATACATTTTCCTGATTTTAGTAAATAATTCACCACACAAAACAGACATTAACATCAGATTAGAGGTCACACTTTATATTAGGTATCTTATACTATACTTATTTTTAGTATCTTCAATATAAATCAGATTACTACTTGAACTGAGTTGAAGTTGACACTCGCATCTGGCATGGGACATCATCTTCATCTAACTGTCCATGTAAGAACACACAACATTGTAAACCTAGTGGTTACTCCAGGATTGTGTTGAGTTGTACTGTAAAAACAGTTTCACTGCTAGTGAGGTGTGATACGGTCAGGTGAGGACAGGTGTGGTGGTATGGGAAGGTTTAGGGTGGGTTGAGGGGTAAAGAAAGGGTCAACAGTGTAATTGCAGAAATTAATTACAGATTATAGGAAATTATGCCTAGCAAATGAATGTGAGTCTGAATTGTTAAAACGACCAAAAATGTATTTTAAAAAGTCTCTTCATTTAAATGTTTGTTTTACTGTCACTGTACAGCATCACTGTATGATTTCTAGTACTGTAAAACATTACTTTACATCTACCTCACATTGATAATTCATTCTCTACTGTACTTTGATCCAGAGTGCTGACATGATCTTTTCTTTCTTTTAGGTTCTCGCATGAGAAGTGAGTTTCCTGCACTAATATATATTTACTTTGTCTAATCATTTATATTCCTATATAAGATTCTGTAATGTATTTTACATCTACGTCACATTGATAATTCATTCTCTACTGTACTTTCATCCAGAGTGCTGACATGATCTTTTCTTTCTTTTAGGTCTTGACATTGAAAGATGTGAGTTTCCTGCACTAATATATATTTACTTTCTCTAATTGTTCAGTTTATTTAACACAACAAAGCAGCGTATCAAGAAGTATCAAGTTCAGAATTGCTAAAAAGCCCAAACGAAATGAAAAAGTTACTGTCAGTGTACAGCCTCACTGTGTCCATGACTAAATGCATGAACATGTTTTTATACTGTACAAACTGTACATTCTCTCCCCCTACAAACCTACCCATCACAGGAAACTGTGCACACTTTTACTTCCTCAAAAACACTCATTCTGTGTGATTTTATAAGCCTTTTGAAAAATGGGGACATGAGGTAATGTGCTCATAAGTCACCCTCTTCTTGTAATACCTGTCATACACATGTCATTATACACATTTGTCTCCTGATATGTCACAAAAACATGCACACACACACACACACACACACACACCACACACACACAGTGTTTGTTCTCCTTCATGTATTGTCAACCTTCATGTTAGTCCATGTACAGTATATAAAAAATTTTATATTTTAGGAAACTATTTGTCATTTTGATAAATTCAGCTATATCAGTGCTGTTTTGATTTTTAAACATTGATTATTAAAACATTGTTTTGGTCTTCAAAAAGAATCAGAACAATCATAGAATCATATTCTGTGCCAATAATGTTTCATATTTTGCATGAGCGGTTTATGAGTCAAGAATAAATCTTTACATCTCATGATGATAAACTGAAGTCAGATGAAGAGACTGACTGCTAAAATGTATTATTTCAGGTGATTTGCTGGAACTAACAATAGATGCGAGTAAATCTAACTCTTCAAAAGTACAAATCAGAATAAAATAACTTTTTTTGACAAATTAGATGCATGAATTTGTGCTTTTAATCTTTTGCCACTGACATTATCATTTATAGTCCTATATAAGAGTCTGTAATGTATTTTACATCTACCTCACATTGATAATTCATTCTGTACTTTCATCCAGAGTGCTGACATGATCTTTTCTTTCTTTTAGGTTGTGACATTGAAAGCTGTGAGTTTCCTGCACTAATATATTTTTACTTTCTTTAATTGTTCAGTTTATTCAACATAAAGTAACACATCAATAAGAATCAAACTAAATCAATATTCACAACATTATTTCAGTAATGTCATACAAACAAAATGACTTTAAGTACAAAATTAACAAAAATGTCCTTGATTGCAAAGTTTTACATTTATATTAATATGAATATTACATGAATAATATTATTTTTGGGTGTTTAGTTTCATTATGTCTCGTACATTTCAAAGGTGTTTTGCTCTTGCTCTGTAATTCAACACTGTCTGTTAATATTCATAGTTTCAGATCAAGAGTCACTAGGCCTGTGGACAGAAAGTGAGTCTGAATTGTTAAAATCGTCAAAAAAGTATGAATTTCTTAATTTGTTATTTCCTTGAACAACTTTTGTGTTGACATGTTCATTTGTTTTCACAAAAGTAAGTTTACATCCACTGTTGTTCACTTTAATTGTTGTATTTAGCAGAACAAATCTAAATCAGAATATGATCAAATACAACATCATTTCACTCTCAATACGGATCAAAATTACTTTATGTGCAAAAATTAATCTTCTGAAATCTGTACACAGATCACCCTGATCAAAAACTGAAGTGGAAAGATATGACCTGAGGAGACTGACTGTGTGAATATTTCTTATTTCAGTGTATGAAAAGAGAGCCGCTGTTACACTAATAGAACCAGAACTGTTGGAGGAAATAAGTGAGTCTGAATTATTATGAAAATAAAACGTTACTGTCACTCACTGTACAGCATCACTGTGTTGATTATTAAATATATGAAGATGTTTAATAACATGATCTCAGGAGCAGAGAGATGTGCAGGTTTGGGTGCTGCTTTAAATGATGATTCAGATGAAGAAAACACCACAGATCCCAGAATGGAGGAGGAACACAGTAGGTCCTGAACACACACAAACTTTGTTCATTGCAGTCACTGGTATAAACAGAAGCTTCTTCAGATGTTGTTCAGATGTTGTTCAGGTGTGTTTCATGAATGGTTTCTCTCCGTCTCTTTCAGCTGAGGAGGTTCATGACACTCAAAGTCTTTGTGACACTGAAGCGACTCCAGCAGCAGCTCGAGGTCAGAACATCTGAATTCATCTCTTATCTGACGCTGATTCTTCATCTCACTCACTGAACGTGTCTGTAATGACTTTTCTAGGTGCAATGGGCTCCAAAATCATCTCTCTGCCTAACTTTGGTGAGTTACTGTGGGTTTAATGGTTTTTATTTTCAGTCAGACAGACACTGGATGTGATTTTTTTTTTTTTTTTTTTTTGGGATGTGAAATTGTTTTTCCAGCCATGGAGAGAGAAGACACTGATCAGAACACCATTACCCAGAATGCCCTGCTGTTACCACTGCCAAGTAATGTTAATAGTTTCTCATTCAAATGTCTTTTCATTATTATGTCAAACATAACAATATCTGCTGATTATAAAGACATTATAATGCTTAATGTTATTCTGTGTTTCAGGACGCTGCAGATCCAAGCTTATTTCACTGCCAAACCTCAGTAAATGTTTCAGTTCATTTAATCTAAAGATGAACAACATATTCATGCTTTCATTCATTTACACTTTAAATATTTGCTGTTTAATTTTGAAGTTTTTATAATGAGAAACACAAGTTCTCAGGTTTTAAATGGCTGTGAGTTCAAATGAAATCTTGTTTTGTTGTTTTCTTCAGCTCAAGACAGAAAGGACAGTGATGACTCCAGTTAAAGATGTTCAGGTTGTTTTGAAGAATCAGATCTAGAGCTTTACTTCCATCATCAATGCCAAAAGAACATGGAAACCTGAACATCACAGTCATCTGTGCTTGTTTCATTATAAACCTGTGACCATTAATGTGAGGTTTTTATGTCTAAGAGCTTCAGGAGGTCAAACACCAGATAAACATCATGGACATTTGGACACATCTCAATGAACCAGCAAAATGATGTTACATTTATTTACATGATTTGCTTTATTATTTTTACTAGTATGAAAATCCCAGTGAACACTATCTACCTCTGGAGGAGTGTTTTTTTTTTTTTTCAAACACATGACAATTATTGTCTATGTTTGTATTAGAAATTTGTTAATCACTAGTTCATAAAAGCATTGATTTCAAAAGGTCATTTGTGAAATGTATCATCAAATATAATCATCAAATGTATCATGTATCATACAGTATCATCCTTCCCTGTCTCCGACCTTCGGCTCAGATTCCTGCAGGAGACAGAAATGTGACATTTTATTTCAGTAACACTGTGGATGTGCCTCAAATTTAGTTTACATTTATCTGCTACAAATGACAACAGTTTAGAAATCCTCTACGTATCTCTGTACATTAGAATAAATGGTAAACCTTCCTCACTAACAGAAAACATTTTGAGCATGAATTTATTGTGTTTAAATCATGCCATTCCCATTTCATTTCAAGCATTTAATGTAAAATTGGCCACAGAATTAAGCATCAGATTATAAACCAGATGTAATAGTTTGATTTCTGACTCTAAATACTTTTTATCCTTTAAATCCTTTAAATGTTTAAACAGATTGTTTAAATTTTAATTAACATCACGTTAATCATCACTTTCCATCTGAATGAGTTTCTGTTTAGTATCTTTGTTTTTAAATCCATAATGAACTTTCCTCTGGTTCAGTTTTTAAAGGGGAAAAATCCTGATCTTACAGAAAGTATGCCTGTTTTCAGATTAATTGTGTGAATGAGAAAATCTAAAGTTATGTTGCTGAAACATGATTAATTAAAATATTCCCCTTTATAAAGCTGTTAAAGCATGTTGCATTTATTTAAACCGCAAATGGAAATTGGAATTTAAAACTATTTTGGCAAATGTGAAGTGCATCGCTCTATATAGAGACTTTCTTAATAAAGAAATCCATAAAGATCATAAAAGCTTATTTGCTTTTTGCAGTTTTTTAAATATATATTTAGGCCTATATGGTTGTAGCCTTATTTTGATTTTTATATTATTACCTTTGATTGACACCTGTATTTTATGTTATTTATGCATACATAACTGTAAGTGTAATATATGCAATTGAATGAAAGTGTGTAATGTTAATATTAGTATATGCACTCATGGCCACTTTTATTATGTACACCTGTTCAACTGTTCATTAGCTCAAATATCTAATCAGCCAATCACACTGCAGCAACTCAATGCATTTAGGCATACAGACATGGTCAAGACAACCTACTGAAGTTCAAACTCAGCATCAGTATGAGGAAGAAATGTGATTTAAATGAGTTTGAACGTTGGAAACTGCTGATCTACTGGGACATTCAATAACAACCATCTCTAGGGTTTACAAAGAATGGTTTGAAAAAGAGGAAATATGCAGTGAGTGGCAGGTGAAGATGCCCTGTTGATGCCAGTGGTTAGAGGAGAATGGCTGGACTCAAGGACGTGCACAGACATTCTGGGGGGCAGGGGCTCAAGTGGAAAAAAGGGCTCTTCTCATAATTATTTAAAAAAATAATAAACCCTTAAATATATTAAGACAACTCTGACTTCCTTATCAAATTATTTTAATTCCCTCACACTCAATTGTTTCATATTCCACAGATGTCTACAAAATAATCAGTTCACACAGAGACCATGGTCTTCTTTAGTATTGATTATCACAAGAGAAGGCAACAGCAAAGGAAACTATGCCACAATGTGCATTTTTTCCACACTACTATTTTCAAGTAGCTATATTTAGAATAAATAACTGCACCAAAGAGAGGGACATAGATTCACTAATAATTTGTTTATTTTGCACAAATCAATACATCGTTTTAATTCTTTTGGTTATTAGAATACTTATTTTATGTAGTGGACAATTTTAAGATTTTGGTCTATTTTTGCTTCCATGTATTTTACTCTAACAGAAAGAAAACTTAACCCTAACCCTACACATTTAGATGGAGTTTGTTTTAAGCCTACTACATCCGTCTGTTTGCATCTGTAGATTTCTTCTAAATAACCAAAACAAGCTAATCTGCATATTAAACACATCAAGAGTTTTTTCCCCTGAAATGTTATAAAATTCATTATATTATAACAAATGCCTGCAGAGGGCGCCAAAAGGCTGCTGATTTTTGTGTTACACAGCACAGCACGATCAAATCCACGATTAAGCCAACCACCAAAATTAAAAATATATATTATTTAAATAATAATATTCGGACAAATTTTTGATAGAAATGCAACAGCCACTGTAATTTCTTCAACAAGAATATGTGGACATCAAACAGGCAAAGACAGAGCGAGGGTTTAAACTTTTATTCATGTATTATCATGTGTAAGCGTAGATTTAAGAATAGCATTATGTAATGCTGTATAATGATTTTTAAATAGTTTTAATAAATTGTGCATCATTAGAAAACTGTCTAATAATGCGGTTCATGGATGCTCCTCTTCTGGTATTGACAGTGCTACAGATATCTTTACCATGGTTCAAAACGCAACGCATTAAAATAATTGAAATTATAAAATGACATAAATTATGCCTACATTAGTATCAAATCAGGCAGATGCGTTGCTGGTGGTCAAACTATTAACGCGGCGTTAAACATATAAATAATCTCACCCTTAAATAGTTTCACAATAGTTTCACAAATTTCACATGTTTATGGACATACATAGGCTACCTGAAAGAAATGCACAGGATGGATCCATCTAGGGCTTTTTTCTTTTTCGCTTCTCATCGCCAGACAGCAGTTGTATTTTCCTGGGTATAGTTGGCACAAGTCGTCAGCCAGCAGCAAACATGAGGTGGGGCGTGTCGCGGAGGGAGGGCTGCTGAACTCGACAAAGCCGACCTGATATATAGCATTTTTTTATTATTATTATTCAGTAAATATATTTTTGACAGGGATATGTATGCATTTATTAAAAAAAAAATAAAAAATAAAAAAAAATAACCCCAGAAAAAAGCACTTTCTCTCGCTCAAGCCCCTTTTTTGTCTATGTGTGCATGTGCCTGGCTGGACTGGTTCAGCTGATAGAAAAGCAACAGTAACTCTAATACCGAGGTCTGCAGAAGAGCATCTCTGAACACGTCCAACCTTGAAGCAGATGAGCTCCAGCAGCAGCAGAAGACACACCGGTGACACTGAGAACAGCAAACTGAGGATACAATTCACACACCAAAACTGGACAAGATTGGAAAAACTGAGTCTCGACTCCTGCTGTGACGTTCAGATTCAGAATTTGGCATGAAAGCATGAATTATCCTGTCTTGTATCAGCGGTTCAGGCTGCTGGTGGTGTAATGGTGTGTTATATATCTTCTTTGCACACTTTGGGCCCTTAAGTACCAGCATTGTTTAAACACCACACCTTCTGTCTTTTTGTTCTTTGTGAAATTAGAGAATTGACACATTCTTCATCATGCTGGAGTTTGATCAGATTACGAGTCGCTAGTTCATGCAATTCCCGAGAAAATCGTGTAATACGTTCTACAGCTTTAAATGCAGGTTCTAACATGTTTGCAGAAGTATGCAGATATTCAACATTCAAAGGCTCTGCAATGTGCTCAGTCAAAGTCCTTCTCCTGATTTCTGCTATCTTGCCATCTCAGAGTAAGAACTTCATTGTCTCCATATTTTTCTAGTGTATTATATAATGCATTCAAATAAAGTAAATGTTTATGGGCAAAAAGAGTTGTGTTGAGAGAATGCTGAAAATGTTTGGGTGAATATGATGCACTGATTCATAATTACTAATGTTTAATCCATTTATTTACCTTAAGATTTATTTGTCCAGTGTGTTTACATTTTGCCTTTGAATTGGTCAGGGTTAGGGTGAATTCAGGTCGATTGGGGCGCATTTTCCAAGTCATATCAATGGCAAAAAGTATCTCAATCACACTGAATTCACCCCTATGTTTAAACTGATTCTGTTTCTTCCTCATTTCAGAAATGCACTCTCTTTACTACATGTACAGCGTCATATCAAAATCTCTGATGTCTGGAAATGTTTGAAATGTTTGAATTCTACACCTCAGTTGAACTCAGTGACATTCAGATGAGTTTGTGTCACAGTGTGAATAAAGCAGATTTCATGACTCAGTTGTGAGGAATCTGAGAGACTCTTTAATGAAAGTGATGATCTGCATTATAAACAACAGTGGCTTCAGATCAACCTTAAAACACTGATGATGATGGAGCACAAGAGGAAGAACAGCACACGGGACACAGGTGATTGTGTTGAGGGGTCAGTGGGGTCAGTTGGGGGTAAGATGTGCCATGTCAAGTAATTTGAGTCATTAAGGAATGCATAAACAAATTTAATTTCCAAAAAATAACTTCCTAATGAACAATCCCATTTGACATATAATTTGGTTGCATATTATTCATATTTTCTTAAATCAATTAAGCAACAAGTTCGATATTCAGAGTATTTAAATGTAGTGAAACATGTTTCTTTAGTTATAAATGAATGCATATATGAACTGCTTCCACCTTTAAGACTGAGATCTAGATAAGCACTAAAGCCATAATGAGGAAGGTTATGACAGATTTTAACTAATATAAGTTTGTTTTGAGAAATTTATTTTACTTGCCATGTAGATTTGGCATAAATTTGCTAATTTCTCTTGTGTAATTGCTCAAAAACAAGCAAATGTAGGCCTATATGATAAAAATGACAAATACAGTTCACCTGCTGACACATCTTACCCCACTCTCCTCCACATTTTGAATAATATCACAGTCAGATTTAGTGAATTTTGTCTTCTGTTCTTTAATCAGCTGTTTGTTTCTCTCCAGATCTTCATGTTCTTCAGTGGAGGCACGGCTGTGCAGCTGAAAGTCACTCTAATGGTTCAGTCATGTTTCTTCAAGGCACTGATGAATACGCCTCATTGACCAGCTTCATTGATCTTCAACAAGAGGGAAAGTTCATCATGAAATGTGAGTTTATCACACTCTTAATGAAGTTTTATTTAACAAAATTCTGAATTTCAGTAAAGAACTAGCCATTAAACTGGCAATATTCAAAAGAACTCTTACCTTGCAGAATAAGCTGCAAAGTAGACCAGAATCAGTTGTTTCTGTCTATCTGTCCTGCACAAGACACAAGTCTGATCAGACACAATCAGAAGCCGTTACCTGATGAGCAGCTGAACGCAGACGGATCCTTTCAGCTGATGAAGAGCCTGGAGATCCTGCCGTCTGAAACATCTCAGTATCAGTGTGTGGTGGACCGAAGGATTCTGCATGAAGACAGCCGTACAAGTAATAATAAAGATACTGAAATGTTTGTAGAACTGGCTTTATGTAGTTTGTTGGATCAAAATTTAATCTATGGTTTCATAAGATCTACTAAGAATCAGAATGTGCTTTATTCAGCAATTGATAAGGTTTCCTGGAGCTCTAGGGACTTGCATTGATACAGTGCTTGAATTGAAAAAAAAAATGTCTTGTGCTTTGGCTGGCATATGCAAATCATTCTCACATTTGAAATTTCTGCAATGAAGAAATGACACTTTGACTCTGGGTTGTAAAGTTCCAGCAACATGTAAGAAGAGTCGGTACACAAGAAAATGTGAAGGTACTGAAGATTAAAATATAGAATATAGGTACTGCACACCAGCCCACTTCGAGCACTTCATACATGTGTACAGACAGAATTAAAAGAATTAAATAAGTAGAATTAAATAAAAACTAGTGATGCACCGAAATTTCATCAACCGAAAGTTTTCAGCCAAAACAACAATTTTCGATTTCGACTGAAAATAGATTTTTTTTCTTTTTTAAATCATTGAGATGAAACAGTGACTTTTAATCAGCTCCAATGGTGCATTTTGACCAGGTCAGTGTCTGTTTTGTTTAACAGTTCAACATGTCAGGTGTGTGGACACTGGAGCTGGACTGACAATATTGATTTCTCAATTTTAATCAATACTGATATGGATTCTCAAGATCAATCATTAGTCTGTGCTGTTTTCATTTGAGGCGTGAACCAAACTTCACTGAACTTTTGTACAGCAGCTGCCATCCAATAATCACAAGCTTTGTTTCTTCAAATTGTACTTGTAGTTCAAATGCTTGTACAGAATCACAGATCCTCCGACTAGAATAACTAGAGAATTGTCTGAATGTTCAAAAATCAGCAAATGCATATTTGGTGTCTAAAGCTAAATGTCTAGGATTGTTAACGAATGTAGTAAAAGGAATCAGAATAAAATTACCTAGAACATGACAAAACACACACACACACACACACACAAACAGTAAAAGTACTGAAGTGCTCCAAACTGAGACAGATTCAGCGCCACCATCCTAATGACCATTATCAGTGTTACATGTGATTTTACACCAAAACTTGACAAACAATGGATTTTTGTTCTGTGACAGATATAGATGAGGCCTCTGACTATGAAGGCATTGACTTGGATCACAAAACAAGCTCACAGTGGGCGTGGGTCCCGTGGGATGTAGTAATTGGATCAGTAATTTGTATTTTGCTTGTTTTCCCCATCATCTTCTTCATCATTGTCCTTGCACTTTATCAACTGAGAAAATATGGTAAACATTCAAGTGTCTCATTTTAAGTCCCTTAAAGTGATAAACATGGACAGAAGAGGAGAATGACTGTTAATGTTTAACATTTCAGAAGAGCAGGACACACTGAAGACACCATCATCACTGCAACTATCAGGTGACTCTGACTCTAATAGAAGTTACTCATTAAAGCACAACACATGTCCAGATGTGTCCTGAAGAGATTCCTGCTCCTGACAGTCAATAACTCAAAACACACTGTGATCATTTCACAGACATTAACATCACTGAGAGAGTCTAAGATTACATCTTTATACAGATCATATTGCTTTGAATAAAGATTCTGCTAATGCATAAATGAGATGAGATGAAGAGACTGATCATCTGTGTTATTTATTATTTCATGTGATTCTGCAGCGCTTCATGAAAACACAGATGAAACCAGAACTGTTGGAGGAATCAAGTGAGTCTGAATTGCTAAAAAGCACATAAATTAAAACCCTGATTTAAAATTATTTGGTTTACTGTCACTGTACAGCTTCACTGTGAACATGACTAGTTTAACAACCATCATTTGATTCAATCTGATCTCCATCAGGAGCAGAAAGATGTGCAGATTTGACTGATGCTTTAAATGATTCAGATGATGAAAACACCACAGATCCAGGAATGGAGGAACACAGTAGGTCCTGAACACACACACACACACACACACACACACACACACACACACACACACACACACTGTTTCTTCACTGCAGTCAGTGTTATAAATAGTTCTTCTTCAGATCTTCTTCAGATGTTGTTCAGATGTGTTCAGATCTTCTTCAGATGTTGTTCAGGTGTGTTTCATTAATGGTCTCTCCGTCTCTTTCAGCTGAGGAGGTTCATGACACTCAAAGTCTTTGTGACACTGAAGCGACTCCAGCAGCAGCTCGAGGTCAGAACATCTGAATTCATCTCTTATCTGACGCTGATTCTTCATCTCACTCACTGAATGTGTCTATAATGACTTTTCTAGGTGCAATGGGCTCCAAAATCATCTCTCTGCCTAACTTTGGTGAGTTACAGTGGGTTTATATTTATTTTAATTATATTTTTAGCTTTAGTCAGGCAGACAGGATGAGAAATTTGTTTATTTTTTCAGCCATGGAGAGAGAAGACACTGATCAGAACACATTTACCCAGAATGCTCTGCTGTTACCACCACCAGTAAGATCAGTAGTTCCTGTATTTTCTCTATTTCTAAATTATTTGTTTCTATAGATAATTATAATGCTGTTATTCTGTGTTTCGGGATGATGCAGATCCAAGAACATTTCACTGCCAAACCTCAGTAATGTTTCAGTTCATTTTAACAAAATATAAATAAAAATTAAGATTTCATCAATTTCCTCAAAAACATCAATTTACATTTTAAATGTAGTTTTCTATTTGATATTGGTGTATTAAAAAGAACTTCTGCAGTTTTTAATAACTTTCTAAATGAGCAGTTCGTGTGTTTTTCAGTTTGACAGAAAGGACTCCAGTGACTCCAGTTAGAAGATCAAGCAGTTCCTCCACCTGCTCTCTGTTTCATCTGTAACCTTTTTTGAGCAGATTTATGAAGCTTTTTTAAATTCATGTTCCTCATAATCTTGAATCAGAATCTCTTGCAGCATCTCTTCTCTTCTCTGATGATGAGGGCGGGGCAACCTGTCACTCACATGAGATCCACCAATAGCAAACCACAACCATCCAATCAATTCCCCCACAGACTATCATGCCCCACCCTTCATTTGTTCTTGTTCGAAAAGCATTTTTTACGGTATGCAGTAATTATCTTTCTGCTGTCAATGTAGCCTATACAGACACCTTTTCATAAGCGGTTCAAAAGATTTTACTGTAGATTTCATGTTTTCTCTTAATCGGAGCAGAGGTGAACCATAGACAGTATTATGTAAGAGGTTTGTTTCTTTGTTTCATGTTATTCAATAGTTTTTATCAATGTACTGTATTGATTTTTCTTAATGTAACCAGCAGAGGGCAGCATGAACCTGAGAGACAAGAACTTTTAAAGAACTCTGGAAATTAAAGGTCTTTGGCTTTTATTCTGTGTATGTAGCTCTGAAATCATATAGTGTGTCCTACTAAAAGTAACCAAAATCATGTATACTGTATTTACAGTCTCTCATGTGAGCAGTATATGGGTTTATTTCACATGTGTGTTTACATGTGTGTTTACAGGATTCATATTAATAAATATAATTGAAGATTTCATTGTCTTTGAGTAGCTAAAATAACTCTAAATGCAGATTTCAGTTAAAATGACCAGTGACCAAAAACATTATTTATAAATCGTTCATTCGTTCTAAAATGTTTTAGTTGAATTCATCTAACATTTTGTAAATGTTGTTTCAGAACGTTCAGAGAACATTCAAAACGTTCCCATAATGTTTGCAACAAATTAGAATGTTCCTTTAACCATCATACTGTATAACCAAAAAACAAGAACAAATAAAACTTTTTGAACATTTAGGGATGATTCAGAATATCATTTTCATAACTTAATGGGAATGTTAGCAAAAAGAAATTCATGCAGATTTGAAACAACTTGAAGGTGAGTAAATTATGATATTTTTATTTTTGGGTGAAGTACTCCTTTAAAGGATTAGTCCACTTTTAAATAAACTTTTCCTGATAATTTACTCACCCCCATGTCATCCAAGATGTCCATGTCTTTCTTTCTTCAGTCGAAAAGAAATTAAAGTTTTTGATGAAAACATTCCGGGATTATTCTCCTTATAGTAGACTTCACTGGGCACCAAACGGTTGAAGGGCATACTTAGTTTCACTGCAGCTTCAAATTGTTCAACACGACCCCAGATGAGAAATAAGGGTCTTATCTAGTGAAACCATCGCTCATTTTCTGAAAAAAAATTGAAAATTATATATCGTGTAGAACAATTTGAAGCTGCAGTGAAACTAATTTTAACCTTCAACTGTTTGGTGCCCATAATTTCTTTTCGACTGAAGAAAGAAAGACATGGACATCTTGGATGACATGGGGGTGAGTAAATTATCAGGAAAAGTTTATTTAAAAGTGGACTAATCCTTTAAGGTATTAAGGTAAATTAATTGAAATTTTGTAGGTGGCGCTATCGAGCCATTTTGGCACACCTAATTCTGAAATCCATATCAGACATAGATTTTCGCCATTTCTGACGCGCGTGCAAAGTTTCATTTTAGAGCACGTTTAGGCCCTCAAAAACGCGTTTAATTTCAGAGAAGAAGAAGAAGAAGAAGAAGAAGAAGAAGATAATGTATGGCAAAAGACTGCGCGGCAACGTTTGTTTTCAGCGTGAATGTCGCGAAAAACGCACAAAACACTTCCAAAACGGGAAAGAGCTTTTTGATTGACTGTACAAATAGCTTTGACACAAAACCTGAGGTATATATTTAAAAACTGCAGAAAGCAACAGAAAAATAAGCAAATGGATCACTGAAATTCACAGAAACAGCTGGACTCCAGCAGAGAAACATGGATTTGCAGTTATCATTTTGTGTCAAATTGTTGGATTTTGAGGTAAAATCATACCGTATATATTGTATTGTTATATATTATGTTGACAACTCATCAATTAAATATTTGCCATCTTATATTCTGCATAATTTGGTGTTTTTAAATAAACAACACTGACAAAAACTATATATAAAACTATATATGTTTTAAGGCTGGACAATATGACGATATAACATTGATATAAGTGATTATGCGGATTTAGACCTACCGATATTGGAGTTATACAAAATATTCACAGGCAGATTTGCTTTATGTATTTCCCCACCGTCGAAATCAGGCACATATAAATGTCAGGAAACACGATTCCTGGCTGCATGTCAATATCCATGGATTAGGTTTATTTGACATGTTTAAGGAACACTTTCGAGTCCAACCTTTAGTGTAATTCGTTAGTTTTAGTCACGTTTTCGCAGTTTCCTCTATTAAATCCAGTCATGCAGCAGGTTCTTTTGCCACTCAGTCCAGCTGAGGGAGCGCGTTTTCGGCGGGAAAGTGACGTCGTTGCATACCCTCTATTACAATACTATCCTCAGACCATCAGTGCTCGCGCACTAAATATGCAGCAGGACAGGTAAAGTCACATGCACGGGTATGCGGATGTTCTGCTGTATCACATTCAGTTTGAAACAGAGAATTTACAATGTACTTAGTCAAAGTTTTTCTCCTGATTTGCGCATTTTTGCTGATTTGCGCATTTTTGCTGGAAAATTTGTTAGAGAGAGGTAAGAAAACTCAAGTGTCTCCATTATTTTTACTATGTGAAACTTTGCATTCATCTGTAGTTGTATTACTAGTGGGTTGTATAACAAATCCAAATAGAGTATGTGTTTATGGGCAAAAAGTGCTGTGAGAATGCTGTAAAGTTTGATGATCTTGATAGATAGAATTACTGGTATATAATTACTAATGTTTAATCAATTTATTTAACTTTAGATGTATTCTTCCAGTGTGCTTACTTTGTTGCATTTGAATTTTGTTGGGCCAAAATCAATAATTAAAACACTGACTTTTAATTAGTTCTTCTCTGATGCTGCATTTTGACCATTCATGCAGTTCAACATGTCAGACGTGTGGACGCTGGGGCTGGATTGACAATATTGATTTCTCAATTTTAATCAATCATTAATCTGTGCAGTTTTCATTTGAGGAGTGAACAAAACCTCACTGAACTTACAGCAGCTGCCATCCAATAATCATGAGCTTTGTTTCTTCAAACTGTACTTGTACTTCAAATTATTGTACAGAATCACAGAATCAAATTATTGTACAGATCCTCTGACTAGAATAACTAGTGAATTGTCTGAATGTTCAAAAATCGGCAAAAGGTTGTTTGGTGTCTAAAGCTTAATGTCTAGCATAGTTTGTCTGTAGTAAAACGAATCAGAATAAAATGACCTAGAACATGACAAACAAAGGAAACTAAGTACTGGAGAGCTCCAAACTGAGGATTGATATATGATTTCTGATTTCTACACCACCATCTAATGACCATTATTTTTGTTCTGTGACAGAAACAGAGTACGTCTACGAATACTCTGACTACTATAACTATGAAGTCATTGACTTGGATCACAAAACAAGCTCACTGTGGGCGTGGGTCTCGTGGAATGCAGTAATTGGATCAGTTTGTATTTTGCTTGTTTTCACCATCATCTTCTTCATCATTGCCCTCATATTTTATAAACTGAGAAAATATGGTAAACATCCAAGTGAGTATCATTTTAAGTCCCTTAAATTCACATAAACATGGATTAAAGAGGAGAATGACTGTGTTAATGTTTAACATTTCAGAAGAGCAGGACACACTGAAGACACCATCACTGCAACTATCAGGTGAGTCTGACTCTAATAGAAGTTACTCATTAAAGCACAACACATGTCCAGATGTGTCCTGAAGAGATTCCTGCTCCTGACAGTCAATAACTCAAAACACACTGTGATCATTTCACAGACATTAACATCACTGAGAGAGTCTAAGACTAAATCTTTATACAGATCATATTGCTTTGGATAAAAGATTCTGCTAAATGCATAAATGAGATGAGATGAAGAGACTGATCATCTGTGTTATTATTTCATGATTCTGCAGCACTTCATAAAACACAGATGAAACCAGAACTGTTGGAGGAATCAAGTGAGTCTGAATTGCTAAAAAGCACATAAATTAAAATCCTCTGATTTAAAATTATTTGGTTTACTGTCACTGTACAGCTTCACTGTGTCCATGACTAGATGTTTAACAACCATCATTTGATTCAATCTGAACTCCATCAGGAGCAGAAAGATGTGCAGGTTTGACTGATGCTTTAAATGATGATTCAGATGATGAAAACCTCACAGATCCCAGTATGGAGAAGAACACAGTAGGTCCTGAACACACACACACACACACACACACACACACACACACACACAGTCACAGTGTTTGTTCACTGCAGTCAGTGTTATAAATAGTTCTTCTTCAGATGTTCTTCAGATCTTCTTCAGATATTGTTCAGGTGTTCTTCAGATGTTGTTCAGATCTTCTTCAGATGTTGTTCAGATCTTCAGGTGTCCTTCACTGTTCCATGACTAGATGTTTAACAACCATCATTTGATTCAATCTGAACTCCATCAGGAGCAGAAAGATGTGCAGGTTTGACTGATGCTTTAAATGATGATTCAGATGATGAAAACCTCACAGATCCCAGTATGGAGAAGGAACACAGTAGGTCCTGAACACAACACACACACACACACACACACACACACACACACACACACACACACACACAGTCACAGTGTTTGTTCACTGCAGTCAGTGTTATAAATAGTTCTTCTTCAGCTTCAGATCTTCTTCAGATATTTCTTCAGATGTGTTCTTCTTCAGATGTTGTTCAGATCTTCTGATATTGTTCAGGTGTTCTTCAGATGTTGTTCAGATGTTGTTCAGATCTTCTCAGATGTTGTTCAGATCTTCTGAGTTGGTGTTAGATAGATTTCTTCAGAGATATTGTTCAGATGTTGTTCAGATCTTCTTCAGATGTTGTTCAGATGTTCTTCAGATGTTGTTCAGATGTTCTTCAGATAGTATGTTCAGGTGTTCTTGAGATGTTGTTCAGATGTTCTTCAGATGTTGTTCAGATCTTCTTCAGATATTGTTCAGGTGTTCTTGAGATGTTGTTCAGATGTTCAGATCTTCTTCAGATGTGTCAGATGTTTTCAGATGTTGTCAGATGTTGTTCTTCTTCAGGTGTTCTTGAGATGTGTTCATATCTTCTTCAGATGTTGTTTTGTCAGATCTTCAAGATGTTGTTCAGATCTTCTTCAGATGTTGCTCAGATGTTGTTCAGATGTGTTCAGATCTTCTTCAGATGTTGTGATGTTGTTCAGATGTTGTTTCATGTTGTGGTGTGTTCATTAATGGTTCTCCGTCTCTTTCAGCTGAGGAGGTTCATGACACTCAAAGTCTTTGTGACACTGAAGCGACTCCAGCAGCAGCTCGAGGTCAGAACATCTGAATTCATCTCTTATCTGACGCTGATTCTTCATCTCACTCATTCAACGTGTCTGTAATGACTTTTTAGGTGCAATGGGCTCCAAAATAATCTCTCTGCCTAACTTTGGTGAGTTTCAGTGGGATTAATAGTTTTATTTTTTATTTTAGTCAGATGGACAGGATGAGAAATAGTTTGTGTTTTTTCAGCCATGGAGAGAGAAGACACTGATCAGAACACATTTACCCAGAATGCTCTGCTGTTGCCACCGCCTAGTAAGATCAGTAATTTCTGTATTTTCTCTATTCCTAAATTTTTTTTTAAATATATAATTATAATGCTGTTATTCTGTGTTTCAGGACGCTGCAGATCTAAGATCACTTCACTGCCAAACCTCAGTAATGTTTCAGTTTATTTTACCTAAAATATAAATTATAAACATATTTATAATGTCAATTGTTTATATTAAATTTAGTTTTCGGTTTAATATTGGTGTTTAAAGCAAGTTTTTATGGCTGTAAATTACCAGTTTTTTATGTTGTTTTTCAGCTCTGGAAAGAAAGGACCAGTGATGGGAATAGCAGCGTTATAAATAAACGGCATTACTAACGCCGTTACTTTTTTCAGTAAGAGTAATCAACGAATTGCTTTCTCCCCTTACAACGCCGTTACCGTTACTGGCAAAAAAAATAAATAAAAATGCCGCGTTATAATTGAGCTCACTGAATTGGTTTTCATCAGCCATAGGACCTGCAAAGATTTTTCTCTGGTGGGTGCTGCGGTTAGTCATGCACAAATATAATTTTAAACTGATAATAATTAACGATGCTCTGTGTGTGTGTCTGTGAGCATGTGAGCGGAGCGCGAGCTCAAAGCAGAATACCCTTTGTGACATGCTGGATCGAAATATGTGAAATAAGTTTTTCTAGTCGACTAGTAGTTATTTATTTAAGCCATTAGTTGACTAATCACATTAATTTAATTTCTTAAATACTGGAGAGAACAAACCATAATAATGAGCGTTTATGTAATATAGGCTAAAGCGCATGCATAAGGCTTGCCATAAAGAACCGGCAAAAGTAATAATTATGAATGTGACCAAAACAGCAAGGAGACATTTTAGTTGTTTATTAATAAACTAATGTTTTCTGAATCAGTGTCGGCTGCGAAGATGAAGTTGACATTGCTGACTCTCATCATCTGCTCATTGTGAGAGATTGCACATTTAATTCGGATTAGGCTACATAATCAGAGTAGCCTTTTCGTTTTTAGATATTTCAAGCTTTCAATAGATATATTTCTCATGTCTGCGAGGTAAGCAGCCTATACGCTGAGTTTCGGTTCATTTAGCCTATATAAGTCGCGCTCCAGTTCACGCGCCAGTGATCGCGCCTGCGCCTGCCATGATTATATTGTCTGCTATATTTGCTTCTTATTTATTAAATCCAGGCAATTGGTTGATGAAACATTGATTAAAATTAAGATACCATTTTTACAAAACGAAATTCATTTTAAAGAAAGGCTTTCTACAAAACAAAACTTAATGAAGTGGTCAAAATCATGTCTGACACACTCCATGACTCCCGATATATTGCACATCTTATGATGTATTCTGTCTATTCTGTCTCATGCTGTTCACTTTTCATAATCAAATAAATTAATCTAAAACATAACATAGGACTATTTAAGCATACATATGAAACTACATTTTCTTTAATGGCTACCAGCACGTATTGTACAGTACAGAGAAATTTCATAAGCAAGAGCGGATCATGAGTCACGAGTCGGATCAAGAATAATTTATTCTTAGACTTATATTTAATATTGGGGGCATTCAAGTTATTTGACATATTTTTTTATTTTTTTAAAGTAACGCAATAGTTACTTTCCCTGGTAATTAGTTACTTTTATAATGATGCAACTCAGTTACTAACTGCGTTATTTGTGAGAAGTAACTATAACTAATTACTACTTTTTTAAAGTAAAAAAAAAAAAAAAAAAAAACTCACGGGCTATATGAACTGAGAATAACCGTGGTATAAGCGGAATAATTGACTCCGCTTCCAGTCGTGACCGAATCACGACCTCAGGTGTGCATTATTTTTCTAATAATTCAACGGCCCGTCGTCAATTATTTCTTACTTGAATCACAGCTTAAATAGTGTTTTGACATCGACAACCCAAGTGCATTTTACCTCAAACTTGCGTCTTGTTAACTTTCTAAAGTAGCAATCGCTTCTCGGGTCGACATTAACACACTGACAAAATTATATTCAGAATTAAAAATATTTTATACCACTTTTTAATGTGTGATTGTGTAAAGGTTTTCACGAGATACCAACCTTTCGCGAACTTGCTTCCAACACTCGTTCTCATGGAGGCGCGGTGTGCGCGCGAGTATGTGAGAGAGACGCGTGAGTGAGAGACGCAGGGAAATTAAATGTAGCTGAACGTTTGCTCTATGAAAGACATTGACAAAGACGAAAACTAAGGACATTTAATCTATAATTTTATTTTATTTTAGTTAGTTTTGCCAAACACACATTACAGTTTTGGTTAGTTATCGTTTTTTTGTAATGCCTCGTTTTTATTTTTATTTCAGTTAACGACGGTGTTTTTTCCCACCTAGTTTTCGTTTTTTTCGTTCGTTTTCGTTAACGATTATAACCTTACTCACCTTTCCGACAACGTTAAGTCGTCTCACCCGACAACCGTGACAATCTCCTTCTAGTGCCGCTCATGCAGGCTCAGCTCAGGTGCCGGTCGCGTGCAGCGCTGCAGCCACGTAAACAGAGTTTGCCCTTCCCCTACTGACTTTCACTTTCGGACGGGTGCCCGAATATGGAAGTGAATGAGGCTTTGCGATTTTTTTATTATTATTTTTTTTTTTATCTAGGCCTACGTGAAATTCTGCATCTATTGTACGATTTTTTTTTTTTTTTTTCCCACCTCGGAAGGGCAACGTGAGTCGAGAAGGGCATATGGGCAGTTGCCCGGACAGCCTGAGCAACCCCCCTGTGCACGTCCCTGCATATTACACTCTTTTTTTGTATTCTTTGCCTGTATGTTCATGTATTTTATGTATTGTTTTGTCTGTACAAAATCTAAACTCATTTAAAATGTAATGAAATAAAATAGCATGTATTCATTCAAAGATTGTTTTCACTGTGGATTTTACTCTAGATTTCATATTGTTTTCTTTGATAAAATCAGGAATTGACCAAATTTATGTCACAGGACAGATTATAGTCCATGCTAACCCCTCAAAAGCCAAGTGATGTTTCATCAGAAGTTTATAAAGGAAGATTTTGTGGGTTTTTTCTTCTGATATTCGAGAGCGTTTATCAATATAACATTGATACTATATTTATTTATTTATTTTTGATGTGGAATAAGCCTTTTCTGCTGTTTGAGGTATGCAAAGGCTGACCTGGACAAGCCAGAATTATTTTGGAATAATGCGCTGTGGACAGATAGTTATTTGCTCACAACCAGAAGCACTTTGCATAACGGAAAAAGAACACGGTGTTCCAGGAGAAGAACCTGCTCCCTACTGTAAAATTTGGTTCATCATGGAGTTGTAATGGAACTGGAAACCTTGCCAAAGCCGAGGGTCACAGTATCAGCAGATTTTTATGTTCAAGAATCAGTCAAGAGGTTAAAGTTACCCTGTGAGGTTATTTAGTTTATCTAAAGCATCGTCCCAAATCTACAGAGGAATCCATGCACAGACATACAGTGTTCTAGAACAGCCATCCTATAGTCTCCAGACCTGAACATTATCGAAAATCTATGGAATCTATGATTTGAAGCAGGCTGTACATCCTTGGCAGCCATCAAACCTGACTGAACTGGGCTGCGTTTCCCAAAAGCATGGTAAGCTTAAGTTGATCATGGCTCCATTGGTGACAATAAAGCTACGATCAGCTTAGGCTTACAATGCTTTTGGGAAACAATGACCTGGAGAAGAAGAATGGTCAGTGTTGCCAAGTCTGTGGTTTTCCCATGGATATCAACTTCTCCAAAGCTGTTAGCCAAGCTTTCGATTAAATTTCATATTTGTAATCACCAATGAAATCTGACAACAACTGTCTCATAATTTTTCTTTCTAAACGCTTGAATCATGACAAAAATCTGTATTTTTTAGGCTGGTTCAAGCTAATGCGCATGTGCAGTCCTAAAAGCGTGTCGGAGGCGCGTGTCTGACTGTTTCTAGGAACCGGAGCTTCTATCGGCCGCTGCAGTGACTGGAAGACTTTACCAATCGGCGATTGGCTCTTATTTAGAAGGCGGGACTTATTCTATAGTCTTTGGTACAGTATACCTCCTCTAGTCCTGCTGAACACCGTAATTTCACATAAGTAACATGCATACTGACATTTATTGTGTGCTGGATTAAACCCATACAGAAAGACCGTATAAACATGCATTACACATATTATCTGTTCTTTTTCCTCATGAACGCTCTTTAAAGTTGCATTAAACTATAATAACAATCACGTGTTTACTCAACAACACAACCTGCCCCGCCCACCCGACTCCAGCGGAAGTGCTCGCGCGCAGTGGGAGGGGCTAGTGACTGACGTGGCGTCACGTCCGCGCGAGAGCGAGACGCAGGAGGAGTGTACGCGCAGTGAGTGCGAGCGCGAGAGGATGGAGGCCGCAGAGCAGCAGCGGAGCTCGAGTGACGGCGCGACCGCCAGAGGAGCGGGAGTCCCGGGCAGCGGAGGCGGAGCAGGGCCGGGAGGAAGCGCGGAAGGAGAGCGCGACAGAGATAGAGCCACTTTCGAGTGTAACATCTGCCTGGACACCGCCCGAGACGCCGTCATCAGCCTCTGCGGACACCTGTTCTGGTACAACCAATCGATAATCGATCACCATCAATATCATAACAGTAGGAGTCTAAACATTAAAACACACACAGCTTGACAGTGAGAAAACACAGCGAGACCTTTACTATAGTAACCAAACCTATCTGTGCTGGTAATATTATTAACTCACATAAAACTGCAGAAACACAAACTACAACAGTGATTGACTGACAGTCTGACATGATGACAGGCATTAAAGCTCATGTTACTGCCCTTATTTCACCATGATAATCAATCATAATTCCATAGTTACAACAGTTACTGTTAAAATGTAGTAACTATAGTACTATAGTAAACAATGATAATACCATAATATTCATTACAACATCATTTAAATACCATTGGACCACCACAGTGAGGACATAGCTACTGTTACTATAGTAAAACTGTGGTAAACAATGTTCAGAATGAGCCCCTGCTCATTGTATTAATATAATGATTTTGCAGTAGTAAAATCACAGTATTTTTTGTTCGGCTATGATATTTTGTGATTTTCTGAGTTTTGTGTCAGTTTGAGATGATTGACATGTGAGTGTTAGACATGATTGACAGGATGAAGTGTTGTTGTTGTCATCATGCACTAATAAGATGATTTTTCAGCTTGTTTAAGTGTCGGTTTGGTGTGTGAAGATCCTCAAATGAGTGTAATTTATCTGAGTTTATAACATGACGTAATTGTCAGGCAGAGTAATTAATGAATTAATTGGTTTATTTATTTTAAATGGGACAGTTTATTGAACTTTCAGATGAAATCTAAAAAAAGTTTGCATATGTGGTTTTGTTGAGTATCATATTTGACACATCATGGCTCATATAGTGAGAAAATGGAGGAAAAAACACCTCAACTGAGCAAAAAAAATGCACATTTTTGCATGATGCTGATATTTATATGACCGAAAAGCAACATAAAATGCATATAAATATCAATATCTGCCAATAATGTCTTAGTAAAATTATATTTAAATGCTTAGTTGCATGATCAAATCTCTGTAGTTTTAAAACATATAATGCAATGCAATACAGTGATGATTGAGAGATGAAGAAATAAACCTAATGATCATATTTGATAAGTAAACCTGAGCTGCTTCAGTCATGTTCATCTTGAAATATTACTAACAATATCAGTTATTCTTACGTTCACTTGATAAAAATCAGTGCATAAAAAATCTAAACTATCAATCAGACGACAGAAGGACTGTGACTGGCTTATCAGTGAAGTTTTGATTGAAATTCATGTAATAAGTATGATACAAAAGGCTTTATAGGGTTAATTAAACTTTAAGTAGCTTTTACTGTGTCTCAGTCTGTCTGTTTTTCTGCAGTCATTTCTGTAATAAATACTAGAGCATCTGAAACAAACAAGTTCCTCATTCAGTTATGCAATGTCTTGATGAGTTAATTCCATTAAATCGGGTTGTTTTTTCATCTGAACTCTTGTTGATGCGCTCTGAGTGAGTTTTCTGTAGTATCGGTCGGATCTCGTTCAGGGCCGTTAGTGTGAGATTATCAGGTTAATGAGAGATTAGACTCTGCAGGAGGATTGAGGTCGTAGTGAGGAGTAAGAATAGACGCACACGTAACGCTGACCCCTGTTTGAGTGATCGGGACCCTTCACTCGTCTCACACTCATGTTTGTTTTGTAGATTTGCAGATGTTGTGGATTGTGTTTGTGATTGTGTGCATGACAAACGTCTCTTCGTTATTCAATATTTAGGCAACAAACACGTCAGGTTCAGCCTACACAACTGCTTTCCATCTTATTTTACGTAATATTTCTTTATAATTAATTATATAGGCAATGCTGTACACTTAACATGAAAGTTATTGAGCAAATCATGGCATATTGAGAGAGAAATTACAGAAAATGTGACCCTGGACCACAAAACCAGATTTATAAATCATCTGAAAGGTGAATAATACGCTTTCCATTGATGTATGGTTTGTTAGGATAGGACAATATTTGGCCAGATATAACTGTTTCAATATCTGGAATCTGAGGGTGCAAAAAAGTATATAATAATTAAAATATTGAGAAATATTGAGAAAATCGTCTTTAAAGTTGTCAAATAAATTCCTTAGCAATGCATATTACTTACAAAAATACACTTTTGATATATATATATATATATATACAGTAGGAAATGTACAAAATATCTTCATTGAACATAATCTTAATTTCCTAATGATTTTTTGGCATAAAAGATCATTTTGAACCATACAATGTATTATTGGCTATTGCTACAGATAAACCTGTGTGATATATGACTGGTTTTGTGGTCCAGGGTCACAAATGTTTGTGCATTTTGAAATTGTTTTCATGACAATTAAAATCATTTATCCCCTGAATTCTCATCACTATAATTCCCTTTTTTACTGTAGTAATATATCAGTATTTTTGACGTTGCTGTAATAAGACTTAGGAGGAGGGAAATGTTTAATTGTAAAGTGAACTTTCATAGAAAACTATCACAGTGCATGCAATATTAATATGCAATTCTAAAAATGCATGTATTTTCTTGTGATTTTTTGGGGTGAAATATCACACAGACCCGTTATCAACAGGTTTCACCATATTTTATATTCACAACTTATGGTAGCTTTTAATTTTCATGCCAAATAAATTCTGAGAACAGATGTGATTTATGCAGATCATTTGCATTTATGCAGATCGTTTGCATTTATGCAGATCGTTTGCATTTATGCAGATCATTTGCATTTATGCAGATCATTTGCATGTATGCATATCGTTTGCAGTAGCACAGATGACATAAACTATAAGCATTTAGTACATTTATGCATTTGGCAGATGCTTTTATCTGAAGAGACATACATTGCATCTGATTAGGGTGGGAATCGAACCATTTTCTTGTGTTTTGAACTGCATTCTCTACTGTTTGAGCTACAGGAATACTATAGGATATTGAGAAACAGAAATGCATGAACTAATAATGTTTTTTACTTCTCTCTGTCTCTGTCTCTCCTGGTTTGTCGGCTCATGCAGTTGGCCTTGTCTTCATCAGGTGAGTGTGAGTCTTGTGATGTTGTCGTTCAGCTCTTGTTAGATTGTGTGTGTCATGTGCACACTGTGATGTTTTGTGTAAGTGTGAGTAGCACTTCACAGAAAACTAATGAACGCTTGTGCAGTATAGCTGATATACTGACATTATAAATGATATTATAGCTGTTCATACTGAGTGGAATGACATGCTATAAGTATTAAAATATTGTCATGTACAGTTGAAATCTGGAGAACTGTTTAATACTTTTTAAATCTGTCATAAGGTATAATGTACAGTCAGTCACTATTTTATTTTATATTTCTTTATTTTTTTAAAAATTGATACTTTTATTCAGCAAGGCTGCATTAAATTGATTAAAGTGACAGTAAAGACATTTATAATGTTACAAAAGATTTTATTTCAAATTAATGCTGTTCTTTTGAACTTTCTGTTCATCAAAGAATCCTGAAAAATAAAATTTTTAAAGAAACTGTTTTCAACATTGATAATAATCATAAATGTTTCTTGAGCAGCAAATCATCATATTAAGAATGATTTCTGAAGGATCATGTGACACTGAAGACTGGAGTAATGATGCTGAAAATTCAGCTTTGATCACAGGAATAAATTACATTTTACTATATATTCACATAGAAAACAGTTATTAATATTACTTTATAATTAGTTATATAGGCTATACTGTACACTTAACATGAGAGTTATTGAGCAAATCATGGCATATTGAGAGAGAAATTACAGAAAATGTGACCCTGGAAAGCAAACCAGTCATAAGGGTAAATTTTTTTGAAATCATCATCTGAAAAGCTGAATAAATAATCTCCATTGATGTGTGGTTTGTTAGGATAGGACAATATTTGGCCGAGATATTTGAAACTATTTGAAAATCTGAAATCTGAGGGTGCAAAAAAATCAAAATATTGAGAAATCGTCCAAATGAAGTCTTTAGCAATGCGTATCCACTCACAAAATTACATTTTTGATATATTTACGGTAGGAAATTTATAAAATATCTTCATGGAACATGATCTTTACTTAATATCCTAATGATTTTTGGCATAAAAGAAAAATCGATAATTTTGACCCAGCTATTGCTACAAATATACCTGTGCGATATATGACTGGTTTTGTGGTCCAGGGTCACAAATGTTTGTGAAAATTATTTCAATTAACCTGCATTTTGAAATTGTTTTCATGACAATTAAAATCATTTATCCCCTGAATTCTCATCATGATATTTCTCCTTTTTACTGTAATATTATATCAATATTTTTGACGTTGCTGTAATAAGACTTAGGAGGGGGGAAATGTTTAATTGTAAAGTTCATGGAAAAGTGCATGAAATTTTAATAAAATTAATAAAAGTGCATGCATTGATGAAACCCATCATGTTACAAAAGATTTTATTTCAAATTAATGCTGTTCTTTTGAATTTTCTATTCATCAAAGAATCCTGAAAAATAACATTTTTTAAAATAAAAGAAACTTTCAACATTAATAATAATCATAAATTCAGCTTTGATCACAGGAATAAATTACATTTTACTATATATTCACATAGAAAACAGCTATTTTAAATTTCACAGTTTTACTGTATTTTGGATCAAATAAACGCAGTCTTGTTGAGCACAGTCTGATGCTGTCCCGTGTGTTTCAGTGGCTGGAGACGCGGCCCAGCAGGCAGCAGTGTCCCGTGTGTAAAGCAGGAATCAGTCGAGATAAAGTCATTCCTCTGTACGGCCGCGGCAGCACCAGCCAGGAAGATCCCAGGTACTGCTCCGGAAGAATAGTGCACTGCATACTGTGCTGTGTGTACTGCATACTGCCTTGCTGACTGTTATTACAGGCATCATCAATGATTGGCATTTCAAACTTTCACATCACATGACCTTATGAAGTTCCTTGTGTAGTTCAGTGAGTGCAGCAGTCTTCTCAGAAATAAAATTATTAGGCAACACTTTGGTATGAGGAACACACATTCACTGTTAACTGTGACTTTTGCCCCAGTAAACTCTTAATTTACTGCTTATTAATAGTTAGTAAGGTAGTTGTTAAGTTTAGGTATTGGGAAGTATTATGGGATGTAGAATATGGTCATGCATTAATATGTGCTTTATAAGTACTAATAAACGGCTAATAACAACTAGTTAAAAGTGAGAATCGTTCCCCATACTAAAGTATTGCCAATTGTTTTTATTATTTTGCATTTTAATTTTGTGTCTGATCAGATAATGATTAGGAGTAGGAGTCAAGTTCACTGGAAATGGAAGGTCAAGTCAAGTGCATTGCATTGTGGGTCTCGAACAGCACAGCTCTATTTTTCTGGCAGTTATTTCATGTGTACAGAAAATTCACATACTGCAAAAATAGCTTGACATTCAGAACAAACTGATGTAGAGCTTGTGTGTGCTTTGGGTCACATGTTCATGCCGGAAGGACTGAAAAATTAATGAATAATTAATGTTAATAAAACAACCTTGAAAACCATTGGGATTTGGGTCTGTTTGTAGTGCTGCACCAGGGTTATTATTTAACTATTAAAACATTTTTGTAATGATTTAAATGAATCTGAAATAAAATATAAATATTAGATGAAAAACGTAAATTAGAAATGTCGCCTCGGCAACTAACTGAAATGAAGCTTAAGTTGAAGCACTGAAATTATTAACTGGAAATAAATAACAATCTAACAAGTAATATAAAAAATGATTAAAAAAGTAAAATTAAAACTGAAAATGTTCAAATAAAAGCTGATTCTATATATTAATAAAAACTATAATAGTATATAGATAATATAGAGAAGCGATTAGTCAGTGGCGACGGAGGTAGGTAATATTAATAATTTTTTATTAATATTTTTTGAAAATGTTTGCTTAATACCCTGTTTTTGCATTAAAAGGATTTCTTTTACTGTTAATTCTATTTTCTACTTTTATTCTAATGTGTATTTGATTGCATGTGTTTGTTTGATTGATCATGTGTGTGTGTGTGTATTACAGATTGAAAACGCCACCACGACCTCAGGGTCAGAGGACAGAGCCCGAGAGCAGAGGGGTGAGCGTGTGTCCTGACATCATTATGGTGTGCTTATGAATGTATTAACGTGATCATATCGTCTCTGCAACAGTTTCAGGGTTTTGGCGACACAGGTTTTCACATGTCGTTTGGAATCGGTGCTTTTCCGTTCGGTTTTTTCACCACAGTCTTTAACGCCAACGACCCTTTTCACAGACCAGGTCAGTGTTGGTGTGTGTCTTTGTGATATGCTCTCTATAAAGGGGTCACGACATGAGAAATCACATTTGCCTTGATCTTTTTGTCATATAAGAGGTCATTGTACCATTAAAACATCCTGCAAGTTTCAGAGCTTAAAGGGGTCCTTGATTATGATTTCACTTTTTTAACTTTAGTTAGTGTGTAATGTTGCTGTTTGAGCATAAACAACATCTGCAAAGTTACAACGCTCAAATTTCCATGCAAAGGGAGATACTTTTTAAGGACTACAACAAACGGCTGGTAGGGACTACAATGAGCTTCTTCCTGGGTTAGTGACATCACAAACCCTAAAATTTACATAAACATTTACTGACAATCCTCATTTGTCAGTAAATATATTTTTAATGGCTGCGTGAGATTCTCCAGCTTTGTTGTTGTTGAGCTGTTAAAGCTCCGCCCTCTTCTGGAAAGGGGCGGGGAGCAGCAGCTCATTTGCATTTAAAGGGACACACACAAAAACGGCGTGTTTTTGCTCACACCCAAATGGGCAAATTTGACAAGCTATAATAAGTGATCTGTGGGGTATTTTGAGCTGAAACTTCACAGACACATTCTGGAGACACCAGAGACTTATATTACATCTTGTGAAAAGAGGCATATTAGGTCCCCTTTAACATTATAAAGTAAAGCTCATATTAAAATAATACAGAGAAATCCATGTCATGACCCCTTTAAGGTTTTATTATTAAAATAAGAAGCTTTAAGATCATGTCAGGGTTCATGAACTCTCTCAGTCAAAGGTGTTTGGTTCATTTCTGAAGCCTCTGTGTGTTCAGATCCTCATTATGGAGGTGATCATCAAGGCAACGGCAATGCCAACAACGGCAACAACTGGCAGGACTCGCTCTTCCTCTTCCTGGCCATCTTCTTCTTCTTCTGGATGCTGAGCGTGTGAGATGATGGACGAGGACACTGTCCCATGTGTGCTTTCAGAAGATAAACTCACTACCTGTCTGTCTCATGTCCATATATGCGCGCGTACACACACACACACACACACACACACGCACACACACATCAGTGTTGTGAGACAGTATTAATGACCGCCGTCAGTAGATCAAACACTACAGGAGCTGATGAATCTCACCAAAACATCTCATGTTTCACCTCAGAAATTACATTGTGCATAAAGAAAGGATTTTCATGATTATTAAACGCATTCATCCCCAAATTCTCATTACTTTAATGTGATGTTTTTACTGTAGTAATATAAAAGTGTTTTTTTTTTTAGCATTATGGTAATAAGAATTGGCAGGGGAGGATATGTTTCATTAATTGCTGAGTAATTAACTGTCATAAGTTCATGAAGAATTCATAATGCATTTTCTTTTTTTGTGATTTTTGGGGTGGAATATTACCCAGAACTCATTCTCAACAGGTTTCATGAGGTTCACCATGTTCGCCGCTTTCTGTAGCTTTTCATTTTCATGCCAAAGAAATTCTGAACTGAGAGAAATATGAAGACAGAAATGTGATTTATGTATGGATTTATTATTTGGATACTCCTGAAGCGCTTTGAGGCCGTTACTGTGCGTTTGGACGGCACGTAAATACAAAAAAACAAAACACGTAATTTATTTTGGAGTGAAATATGACCTGAACATGCTTTTGTGAGATTCACCCATCGTTTTCAGTGTTCAGGGTTTAGAATCGCCTCAAAGATGCTCGTTAGTCGTAAGCTAATCCAGATCAGACGCTAGAGTTCCGGTTTCGATGCGGTTCACACGCGTTCAGACCCGGATGGAGCTTCAGGTCTGTTCAGGAAGTGTTTCCACAACAGTTTTATCTGCTGTGTTTGTTGTGTAAAGCAGACGTGACCGCTAACACACAGCGTACGTCATAACTGTTATTAATCACCTGATTATGAGTTAACACGCTATTAGATATGATTTACAGGGTGAATGAGTGATGCTAGTGGGTGAAATCTGAGTAAATATATTGTCATAGATAAGAAACTTAGAAAAACAGTGAATTTAATTTTCATCCTGATAATGTTGTGTTGGAGTGTGTATGTATGTGTATATATGGATATTGTACATGATGTTTTTAAGCGTCTCTCTGTCATTGGCTGTGACGTTGATTGACAGCCGAGAGGTGATGGTTTGTAATCCTGTTAGTTTTAACTGTTTGTCAGTGTAACAAACATCCTGTGAAACAACATTTGTGTTTATTTCCTCTCGCTGCACAGTCCTTCTGGACCTCTTGTCTGAAGACTCTGACCACGCCCACTTTTAAAATGCCAACGCAAGTCGTGTTGATTGACGGCTGCTGGGCATGAAGTGGGTGGGGGTTTACGGTCAGAATCCGTTGATTCTTATTGGATGATTTTGGGTGACTTTAGTTGAAATTGCTCTTTCCTTTTTTGCATATCACTGGTTAATTATGTTTGTAATGAGTCTTTTATGCCATAAAGAGTCTTTTGGTAGCTAAATTGCATATAATTATTGTGCGTATGCGGCAGAAACTAAAGTGGGTGTGGCCTGTTCTCTGGCACTTGATAAATAAACATTTAATACAACTGGTGTGGTTATTTTTATTGTTATCTTTTTATAGTATTTTATAGAAGTTTCTATAATTAGATAAAACTAACTATAGAAACAGAATTGGTGCAAAGTCAGAGTTGGAAACGTCTTGGGAAAAAAAGTATTTTTCCACAAATTTTGTATGCATGCAAATTGTGTAATATTCAAGGTACACATTTCTAGTAATAGTACAGTTAATTTTCATATTTTATTTTCAGAAAGCTTTGGAATATTTTTCCTCTCCCCATATGTCACTACCGAAACACAATAATAAATAATTTAATAAGAAGGGTTATATTGACCTATTAAGATTTTGTTTACATCTACCTTTTAAAGGTGCCCTTGATTCAAAAATTGAATTTACCTCGGCATAGTCAAATAACAAGAGTTCAGTACATGGAAATGACATACAGTGAGTCTCAAACTCCATTGTTTCCTCCTTCTTATATAAATCTCATTTGTTAAAAAGACCTCCGAAAAACAGGCGAATCTCAACATAAAACCGACTGTTACGTAACAGTCGGGATCATTAATATGTACGACCCCAATATTTGCATATGCCAGCTCATGTTCAAGGCATTAGACAAGGGCAGCCAGTATTAACGTCTGGATCTGTGCACAGCTGAATCATCAGACTAGGTAAGCAAGCAAGAACAATAGCGAAAAATGGCAGATGGAGCAATAATAACTGACATGATCCATGATATCATGATATTTTTAGTGATATTTGTAAACTGTCTTTCTAAATGTTTCGTTAGCATGTTGCTAATGTACTGTTAAATGTGGTTAAAGTTACCATCGTTTCTTACTGTATTCACGGAGACAAGAGCCACTTGCAGTCTGTATAATTCATAAACTTCATTCTTTTTAAATGTCTCCAACAGTGTAGCATTAGCCGTTAGCCATGGAGCACTATCAAACTCATTCAGAATCAATGTAAACATCAAAATAAACACTGTACTTACGCGATTAGACATGCTGCATGATGAACTCTTTGTAAAGATCCATTTTGAGGGTTATATTAGCTGTTTGAACTTTTTTTTATGTTGTTTAAGGCAAGCGCAAGCTCTTGGGGCGTGGAGCACCAGATTTAAAGGGCCACACACCCTGAATCGGCTCATTTCTAATGATGCCCCAAAATAGGCAGTTAAAAAAAATGAATTAAAAAAAATCTATGGGATATTTTGAGCTGAAACTTCACAGACACATTCAGGAGACACCTTAGACTTATATTACATCTTTTAAAAAAAAAAAGTTCTATGGCACCTTTAAATATATTTTTTGCTATTTTTAAAAGGGTTTTCGCATGTAAATCAATAACAATTACAATTTTAGCAATATTTCAAGTGTAATTTATGAGATTTGTTGTGTTTTGAATTCAATTTTTCCTTGTAAAAGGAATAAAGTTAATCATACTGATTTCAAAGTTAAGATTCATTCGTTTGAATATACAAACACTATCATAACATCTTAGTTGATAATTCAATATACTTTTTGACAAAACATCCCGTGTTTCGGTAGTGACCACATCACATTACACAATTTTATACTAAAACATTAAAACACTAATGATTTGCATAACTGTACTAAATTGTTTTATATCCCCCAAATAAATGATTATGTTCCCTTTTGTCACTACACTCTAAAAAATGCTGGGTTAAAAACAACCCAAGTTGGGTTAAAAATGGACAAACCCAGCGATTGGGTTGTTTTGACCCAGCTGTTGGGTTGAATCTTTAACCCAACCTGCTGGGTAGTTTTATTTAACTCAACTGATGTTTAAAAATCACTTTATTGATCACTTAAAATGAACCCAAAATAGGTTGGAAAATAAAATTTATTAATATGTTTAATTAATAATAATTAAATAATAAACATTTATTAAATTGCTTATTAATAAATGTTCATCTTTTGATTATTATTGTTGCCTCTAGTAATTATGTGTCTGATTTTTAATTTCCAACATATTTTGCGCTCATTTTAAGCCAGCCATATAGTCATTTTTAAACAATAGTTGAGTTGAATAAAACTACCCAGCACATTGGGCAAACATTTAACCCAACCACTGGGTTTGTCCATATTTAACCCAACTTGGGTTGTTTTTAACCCAGCATTTTTTAGAGTGTACCAAAACGATGGCATGTTTCGGTAGTGACAATTTTAGATATTTTTGAGTCTATAGCTCAAAGATGATTAGATGGTTAGTTAGCACACTTCTAAACAGTTGTACACAGAAAAACTTTTTTCTAAAACTATTTTAATGGAATAACATCCAAAAAAAGGTGTTTGGTAGTGATATTTCCTGATCAAAAATGTGTTAAAATCAGTATCAGCCAATGCACTAAAACAGAGAGTAGTCGGTAGTGGCATGAATTTTTACAAAATTTTTACGTAAGGTTTCATGATTTAATTTTTTTTAATCAAAAATATATATTTTAAAAACAACAATGGAAAAAATTGTAAAAATTATATTTCAATATTTTCACAAGTTGAAATTTAGGGGTTAGGGTTCAGGACAGACACCTCCCAATTGAAAGTACCCAATAAATGATGATTTTAAATAAATTAAACTTACTGATATTTTAAATATTATTGTGGGATTCAGTAGATGATACACTGTAAAAAAATCAAAAGTTGAGAAAATTTAAAACTTCAGATTTTTGAGTTTTCTCAACTTCTTGTATTCAGTTTATACAACAAAAAGTTGAGAAAACTCAAAAATCTGATTTTTTCAACTTTTGATTTTTTACAGTGTAGAAGGATCTTGGTAAACATCTCAAATTTGAACACAAATGCTTTTTAAATGCGTTTTTTTTTTTTTTTTTGGTTGTGGGACAGCAGTTTGCACCAATTCTGTAGAATGGCCCATATACGTGCATGTGTGTATAATGGATATATAATGATTTTAGCATATTTGTGACAACAAAAATAGTTTGTGATGTCATAGTTTTGTGTACTTTACTCAAACACAATGAAATGTTGAAACAAACCATCTTCTACTTCACAGACGTCATCAGATCTATTGTCAATACTGAAGTGATAATCTGCTCAGGTCATCTGATATGGCTTCATCAAGTTATATTATAACTGCACCTTGAGCTGTTATGAACTGATGCATGACTATAATGACCAGTGAATGATATCAGAGACCGGTTCTGCTGGTTTGGAGTTGCAGGAAGCCTTCAGGACACAAACACATTTTTTAATTTTCCAGCAATACATGTTTTCACTGTTATACGGTAGGTGGCGCTGTTATGCATCTTCTGAAAGAGTACAGAATCTATTTCAAAACAGGAAAAGAAGCAGCAGAAACAAGCGATCGAAGCATGTAAAATAATGTGATTATCAAACATAAATCAAAACTGACTAACGTTACTGAATTATAAATAAATATAGAGGTATAAAGAGGTTTAGTGAAGCTTAATGATTGTTGATGGACACGATCTACTGCATCGGTTACGATTATTTTATCACAAACAGTCTGTTTTGAAATACAACTAAAATAAAAATGTTTAGCATTATTTTAATTGATTTAATTGTGTCAGATCCGGTGCTACGACTTAAGAATTTAATAATATTAGTTTTTAATTTTCATTTAACATTTCATAAGTCTAATAGCCTAATTTTCAGTCATTTCATTCCAATTACTTGCAATGGCAAAATTTTTTGTTTCAGTTGTATTACTTGTTTTCACAGAAGTGTTAATAATTTGGCTGTAAGATGCTTTGCTTTAGTTCAGTGAATTCTGCTATTTTCAGTTCAAACATTCACAATCCTGAAACTGATGGCAAATATATAAGAAAATAAGCACCTGGTTTGTTTAATGTACAACATTTTTATTAAATTTACGTATGTATATATATTTTTAAATAAATATTCTCTGTTTATTTCCAGTTTACACCAAATCACACAAAACTAAACACAAATAATATAAAAACAGTGTGAAACGAGCATGAACTACTTCAACTATAAAAACATTCAAAACAAAGGCTTCTTTCATTCATGCTTATGGAGTTTCATGTTTTGGACTTCGTATTTTATTTTCTATTGCAAAAAGTGAAAAATGTGACTTTAAAAACAGTACAGTAGTTTTGGAAGAACAGATAAGTTATTAGTCTGAACCAAAAACAGTCAATTAAATGTGCAATATAGTTTCGCTGTGCATATCTTAGTAAAAATACAAACCAAATAATATTAATAAAGGCTAATAAAAATGCTTTGGCTCACAGACATTATTCAAATGCACTGAACGATCTTCAATTTTGGTGACAAAAGTGTGTCAAGAAAAAATTCACAGGCACATTTTCAGTAAAATCAGTTAAATTAACTCGGAGATGGTCGAGTCTTGGTAACGTCTAAGAAAAAATGAAACTGGGAATAACTATGTTTAAAAGTGTTTGTACGTGGATTTGCTGGGATCTTGAAAGTGACGGTGCTTGAGAGTTTGAAGGCAGAAACCCTCATCATCATCTTCATCATCTTCATCATCATCCCGTCTTGGGCTGTTTGTTCTTCTTGTTGAGGATCTTCATCAGGTTCTTGGACATGAAATACGGCTTCTCTGCACTGCCGTCGTTTCGCTCCAGATCCTCCACTGCACCACAGAAACAATGTTAGGACAGTAATATAAGCTGTAGACTCACCATGAATCATGATGTTGTGGAGAGAGACACTCACAGAAGCACAGGAACAGTGTGTCCACACCCATGTTATACACGCTGAAGAAGCCGTGAGCGATCAGATACGCTCCGAACACCACCGTCTGTTAGCACACAAACACACACGTCACTTCTCTGAACACCAGCATCTGTCCAGATCACACTTACCTCTGCCTCATTAAAGTCTACATCTCATCTTATAGCTCATTACAAAATAAAAGTACAATTTTATGTCATCATTTATACTTTTTATGTTGTAATTGACTTAACGTGTGAATTGCAACGTCATAATTTTGACTTTTTAATTCAAAACATCGAAATTATGTAAAAAAAATTAATGACTAGTTGAAATTATGACATACTAAGCCAAAATGATTGACTTTGGGCTTATAATGACTTTTTAAATAAAAAAATATGGATAAAAAAGTCAAAATTATGACTTCATATGTGATCATTTTACCTTTTTATGTCAATTTTGACTTAGTACGTAAATTTCAACATGTTATAATTAGGACTTTTTAAGTCGTCAAAATTAGTCGAAGTTATGACAAGAAATTCATGACAAAGAAATTCATAACATTCAAATATTCATAATTAATCATAATGAATAATCATGAGTTATGAATAATTATTAATATTTCCCTATTGAGCTAACTAGCAACACTTAATGTGATAATTTTACCGTTTTGTCAATTTTGACAGTGTGTGAATTTCAACTTGTTATAAGTGACTTTTTAAGTCGTCAAAATGATGAGTCGAAGTTATGACCAAAAAAAGAATAACAAAGTCGAAATTATGACATACTAAATCGAAATTGTCATTTTGACTTAGTAAATTTTTACTTAATGTTAATTTAAACTTTTTACGTCATATTTATGAATTAGTATTTAAATTTCGACTCGTGACAACTTTTGTGACTTAAATAAAAATGGATAAAAAAGTAAAAATTATGACTTAATATTTGATAATTTTACCTTTTACCTAATTTTTACCTTTTTACGTCATATTTATATAAATTAGTATGTAAATTTCGACTCGTGTGGACTTAAAAAATGGACAAAGTGTCAAAATTACGACAAGTTAAAGTTATGACAAAAAATTCATGACAAAGTCTAAATTATGGCATAGCAAATCAAAATTGACATTTTGACTTTTTAATTCATAATTTTGAAATCAGTATGTACATTTCGACTCATGTCGACTTAAGTAAAAAATTGATAAAAAGTCAAAAAAATTATGACTTTGTATGTGATAATTTTACCTTTTTGTCAATTTCAAATTAGTGTCATAATTTTGAATTTTTGACTTAATTATTTTAAGTATTTATGTCATATCTTAATATGACAAGTCAAAAATATGACCAAAAAAATTAATGATGAAAAAAGACAAAAAAAATAATTTTGGCTTTGTATTTGAATTTATACTATAGGCTTTTTGTCATAATTGACTTGTTTAAATTAAAGAAATGGATCAAATCTCTTAAGAAGTGTAATGTTTACAGACAGCGAATGGATCAAGTCTGCAGTTTCAGGTTTTGGGTACAGTAATGGATCTGAGCGGACTGAGGTGTGAAGAAGTGTGTGAATCTCACTATGATGGGCATCCAGTAGTAGTTGAGAGCCGCCGTTTCAAACGTGGTTCCTGGAGTCGGAATCCTGCCGGAGAAGAAGAAGAACGCCAACACACCTGAGAAGAGACGAGACGTCAGAGATCTGAAGTGTGTCTGTAGCGTATGAAGATCTCTCTCTCACTCACCCACTCCACCGACCACCAGCAGCTTCCCGAAGAACAGCAGCAGATCCGTCACTTTATCCAGCACCACCACCCTGAGCAAACACAATAACACATTTACTCCACAGCAGCACATCAGCAGTAGAAATCAGGAGATTCATTTTATCCTGATTATGACATTTTGTCATCATTTTTAATTAGCATGTCATAATTTCCACATGTAAATTTCAAGTTATGTCAATTATGACACATTTATATATTTCAAACCTTCGACTTTTTGTCATAATGCCGACTTGTGTCAATTTTGCCTATTTATGCAACAATTTCGACTTGTGTCCTAATTATATATGACCATAAACAACGTTCAGTTTTTACTTAGTTTCTGCTTAGGGTTAGGTGCCTTTTTGTCATAATTTTAACTTTTTAAGTCATAATTTTGACTACAATGATGACTTTCGATGTCATAAGTCAATTTTTACTGTCAATTTCCTCTTTTTGTAATAAATATGGCATTTTATGTCCTTTTTTACTTAGTGTCGTAATTTTGACTACCTTATAATTTTTTATTGTCAGTTTTTCTTTTTATGTCAGAAATATGGCATTTTGTCAGTTTTTACTTAGTATGTCATAATTTCAACTTTTTATGTCATAATTATGACTTTTTAAGTCATAATTTGTAGTCAGTTTTGACTTTTTATGTCATAAATATGGAATTTTATATCAATTTTTACTTAGTATGTCATAATTTTGACCAGTCATAATTATGACTTTTTAAGTCATAATTTGTAGTCAGTTTTGACTTTTTATGTCATAAATATGGAATTTTATATCAATTTTTACTTAGTATGTCATAATTTTGACCAGTCATAATTATGACTTTTAGTCATAATTTGTAGTCAGACTTTATGTCATAATATGGAATTGTATGTCATAATTTTGACCAGTCATAATTATGACTTTTTAAGTCATAATTTCTTTTGACTTTGTCATTTTCAATTTGTCATAATTATTATTTTTATCATAATTGTTTTTTGTCATAATTATGACATTTTACATCAATCTTTTTATTTAAAAAGTCATAATTATGACATTTTATGTCGATATTTTTACTTAAAAAGTCATAATTATGACATAAAAAGTCGTAATTATAACTTCCTGAGTCATAATTTTGACTGTCAATTTAGTCTTTTTGTCATAAATATTGACTTTTTGTCATAATTATGGCATATTATGTCAGTTTTTACTTGGTGTGTTATAATTTCGACATTTTATTTCTATTTCAACATTTTATGTCAATTGACTTTTCAAGTCATAATTCTGACTTTTCTGACTATGTCATAATTATTACATTTTATGTAATTTTTTACTCAGTATGTCATAATTTTGACTTTTTATCACAATCAAGACATTTTAAGTCATAATTTCGACTGTCAATTTAGATTTTTTGTCAATTTTGACTAATTGTCTTTATTTATAATAAAAATTGTCATAAATATGACTTAGTTTTTTAGTATTCTGCCTTCATGATTAAGATTTACCAAAGCATGATTTTTTCTGATGTGGCAGAAATGGGCTTTATAAGTAAGCTCTGGTCTCACCGTATGATGTTCCTCATGAGCAGAGAGAAGGCGTTCTTAGCGGACACACAGAAGTTCTTCCCGTAGATGGCGATCTATAATCCACAGAAACACTGTCATTGACTCGTTTCTGGATCTGGATGATGATTTGAAGCTCATCAGCTCGTGTGAGAGAGAGAGTTTACGTACCATGATGTAAGCGTTCCTGTTGATGAACTTGATGAATTTCTCCAGACACCAGAAGCAGCATTTGAGACAACACATGAGGAACCGCGTGCACGGGTTCTGAGCCTCTGAACACACACACACACACACACATCTGAGTGAAGCATCAGAGGATGATACATGGCTTATCAACTCATAGTTTGATTGTAAATATTATTGTTTATAACAACAATAAACAAGTCAATCTATTCTAGACAAACACATTTTTCCATCTCACAGTGTTTGAGAAGACAAAAGCTGCACGAATGGAAGTTCTCTCTGACCTTTGAACTTGTGGTCCAGATACTCCAGAATGATCCGGACGATCTGCACCAGCGTGAGAATCAGAGCACCGAACGCCAGAGAGCCCACGTGATACCTGACCAACAACAACACATCCAGAATAACCAAACTATCAGACAGGAGATTCACACAGTACAGCACTGCTTAAATCACACCAACACAGCAGATCTGTTTCCCTTATTAATATTCACATATTCCAGACAAACATATTCATAAATGCATCTGTAAGTATGAGTGCCATCTAGTGTCTCAAAACACAATGACATGAGTGATTTCTTCCACATATTTCTGATATTTCTCCAAACGATTTATTAGTGCACTTTATCTTAAACAAACAAACGAAAAAGAAAACTAATCAAACTGTAAGAACACTTTTCTTTTATCCTGACGTCATCAAGACTGTGGAAAAATAATATTAACCAGAAATATCACAGGCTGATATCTATAATCCAAAATATGAACTAATATTTTAAAACTCTTGAGTCATTTTATTGATTTTTTTATTATAAACAAATAAAAAAAAATCTATTTAATATTTAATAAAATATGTATTATTATTATTATTATTATTATTATTATTATTATTATTATTATCTACTGGTTAAATCTTGGTGGATGAATAAAAACAAATATTTTAAGACTTTTAAGTCAATGTATTGAATTTTTTATTATAACCAATACATCAAATTTTATTAAATGGCATATTTATTATTATTATTATTACTACTACTACTAATAAAAATACCTACAAGTTAAATCGTTATCAATAACTATGAACAAATATTATATATAGATATAAAATTTTATAATATAAAATAATATTAACCAGAAATTATATATATAAAATATTTTATAATATATAATAATATTATCCAGAAATATCACAGGCTGATATCTATAATCCAAAAAATGAACTAATATTTTAAGACTCTTGAGTCATTTTATTAATTTTCTTATTATAAACAAATAAAAAAATTCTATTTAATATTTTATTTATATTTAATATTTAATAAAATATGTATTATTATTATTATTATTATTATCATCTACTGGTTAAATTTCGGTGGATGAATAAAAACAAATATTTTAAGACTTTTAAGTCAATGTATTGAATTTTTTATTATACCCAATACATCATATTTTATTAAATGGCATATTTATTATTATTATTATTATTATTATTACTACTACTAATAATAAAATGACCTACAAGTTAAATCATTATCAATAACTATGAACATATTATCAAATTATATTAAATGGCATATTTATTAATAATAATAATAATAATAATAATACTTACTCCTAAGTCATTATATTAAATTATTAGTATAAATAATAAATTAAAATGATACTTGAAATGATGATTAAAATTATATTAGTGTGAATATAGTATAAATAGTATAAAGCATTTATATGGTATACATAAATATAGAAAACTATATAAAAATAGTATATAAATATAGTATAAATAAATGATAATATTAGTTGACGGCTGTAGTTTTAATCTACTCTTAAAATATAGGATCCTAAAGAGTTCTTTTTTTTTTTTAACCATTTTTTCTTAATGTGAAGAACATTTCAATAATCTAATAATAATAATAATAATAATAACCGTTTCCTCTAGAAAGAATCTTTTGTGGATTGAAAGTTTCCACAGATGATGAATGTTCTTCATGAAACCACTGATGTCAGTCTGTATTGGTTGAACAGCAGATGTATGGAGCGTTTCCTCTCACCGCAGCGCTCTCATGAAGGACTGCATCAGAGGGAATGTTGGGATATCTGCGGGTTTCCTGAAGGCCCAGTAATATGAGGCGAAGGCTCCGGCCAGCGTACAGTGACCCAGAGCGATGACGAAGTTCACGCACCACAGGAACGCCACCACGTTATAGATCTGCAGGTTAAAGAGGTTCCTCTGGAACAAACCCTCCGTGTTATAGTTGATGAAGATGCAGCGCGCCGACGGACAGTCGGGATACTGAGTGCTGTTGAACGTCTGAGGAGGAAAACAAGCACAAACCAGATCAATCATTCCTCATGAGGAGCAACCAGACTGAAGAATCCTGCTGTTTCTCATGCATGTCTGTGTGTGTATATGTGCGTGTGTGAGAGACTGTGTATATATGTGTGTGTGAGGGAGAGAGTGTGTATATATATATATATATATATATATAAATAAATGTGTGCATGTGTATATATGTGTGTGTGTGTGTGTGTGTGTGTGTGTATGTGTGTTTCGGACCTCTGGGTCGCAGGTCTCGTTGGCCCGTATATTTCTGCAGTTGTCCTGTGTGGAGTTCAGCGCCACCACTTTGTACATGGGACCACCTGACGTGGCCAGATATCTGAACACACACTCCGTCAAAGACTCACAACACACACATGAAAAACACACTGAACACACAACTGAACATTCATATAGTCAAGTCAGTCAAGTCATCTTCATTTATAATACATTTCACAATACATATCGTTTCAAAGAGCTTCACAGTGCTTACACATACAGATGAGAAACACACACTGATCTGCACACACTCACACACACACACACACTCACACAAAGGATACAGTGCTGTGATGCCCCAGTACGACACACACACCAACAGCAGCACAAACGTGACGACGGGATAGAAAAGTGTTGACATCATGTGACCCAACGCCCTGAAAACACACACACACGTTTACTCTCTACTCAACTTAACTCACACACACACACACAGAAAACTGTAATTCATCAAATCAATTCACACATGATCATGATCATATTATTAGTGTGTGTGTGTTCTGAGATCAGATCTGGATTCATCGAGATCACGTGTGTGTGACGCATGAGCAGCTTGTACACACACACACACACACACAGGTTTGTGTGTTTCTGAACGGGTTTCAGTAAAACTCCTATGAGACGTCGTCATGAATGAAGCAGTGTTCATTTACTTGCTGGTCTCCTGAATGAGAGCGATGGCGATGAGAATACGAGTCCTGAGGAAGATCAGCGCCAGCAGCAGAACCGCCTCCACGATACACAGAATAATCACTGCAACACAGACAGTCGTGCTTCCTTCATTAATAACTTCAAAATACATTCACAATTATTATTAAATCCTGATGGATAAATACAAACTTTTTTTAAGACTCTTGAGTCATTGTATTGAATTTAATTTATTTGAATTTATTATAAATTATTACGAATAATTCTGATACATAAATATGAACAAAATATTTTAAAACTCTTAATTCATTCTATTGCATTGAATTGAATCTAAATTAATATAGATTACATAAAGAAAAGTTTGTCTTGAGAATGAAGCACATTAAAATTAAAAGAGAAATTGAACATAGCTGTAGTATTTAAATTATATTTAAATAAAATTACATTTTAGATTAATTTCATATAATATAAATAAAAACGTTGCGATGTGAATAAATACATTAGAATTAAAACAGAAATTTAACAGATATAGCTCTAGTATTTCAATTACATTTAAATTAAATTTAAATAAATTAAATAAAAAAAGTGTCTCATGTGAACCAAGCAAATTAAAATTAAAAGAGAAACTGACACGAGAGGTGTAGATCCAGTATTTAAATTATATTTAAATTGAATTATAATTTAAAATTTAAATATTAAATAAATTAAAGTTGTCATGCAAATTAAGCACATTAGAATTAAAGCAGGAACTAAAGAGGAATAGCTCAAGTATTTCAATTATACTTGAAAATATGATTTTTAATTATATTTAAATTAACATTTTTAAAAGTTTGTCAAGCGAAAAGAGCACATTAAAATTAAAAGAGAAATTGATCTGAGATGAAGTTCCAGTATTTAAATTATAATCAGATTAAATTTTATTTAATTTTAATTTAATGTAGTATAAATTAATTTAAAGTTGCCATGTGAAGGAAGCACATTAAAATTAAAACAGAAATTGAACAGATATAGCTCTAGTATTTCAATTACATTTAAATTAAATTTGAAATAAATTTTAAAAAAGTTTGTTATGTGAATTAAGCAAATTAAGTTTAAGAGAAACTGACCCGAGAGGTGTAGCTCCAATAATTCAATTATATTTAATGTAAAATAAATTAAATAAAGCTGTCATGCAAATGAAGCAGATTAGAATTAAAACAGAAATGAAACAGGTATAGCTCAAGTATTTCAATTATATTTCAATTAAATAAAATTTTAATTCAATAAAAAATTTGTCAAGCAAAAGAAGCACATTAAAATTTAAAGAGAAACTGATCTGAGATGAAGTTCCAGTATTTAAATTATATTCAGATTAAATTCTATTTCATTTTGATTTAATGTAGTAGAAAATAATTTAAAGTTGCCATGTGAAGGAAGCACATTAAAATTAAAAACAGAAATTGAACAGATATAGCTCTAGTATTTCAATTACATTTAAATTAAATTTGAATTAAATTTAAAATAAATTAAATAAAAAAGTTTGTCATGTGAATTAAGCAAATTAAGTTGAAGAGAAACTGACCATGAGAGGTGTAGCTGCAGTATTTAAATTATATTTAAATTAAATTTTAATCTAATGTAAAATAAATCAAATAAAGTTGAAAATGAAGCAGATTGGAATTAAAACAGATATGAAACAGGTATAGCTCAAGTATTTCAATTATATTTCAATTAAATAAAATTTTAAATTCAATAAAAAATTTGTCAAGCAAAAGCAGCACATTCAAATTAAAAGAGAAACTGAACTGAGAAATTAAGTTGCAGTATTTCAATTATATTCAGATTAAATTCTATTTAATTTTAATTTCATGTAGTATAAATTTAATTTAAGTTTGTTGTTTTTTAGTTAAATTTAAATTATCTTGCAAAAGAAGCACTTTAACATTAAAAGAGAAATTGATCTGAGAGATGAAGTTCCAGTATTTCAATTATATTCAGATTAAATTCTATTTCATTTTAATTTAATGTAGTATAAATTAATTTAAAGTTGCCATGTGAAGGAAGCACATTAAAATTAAAACAGAAATTGAACAGATATAGCTCTAGTATTTCAATTACATTTAAATTAAATTTTAAATAAATTTAAAAAAAAAAAAAGGTTGTCACGTGAACCGAGCAAATTAAGTTTAAGAGAAACTGACCCGAGAGGTGTAGCTCCAGTATTTAAATTATATTTAATGTAAAATAAATTAAATAAAGCTGTCATGCAAATGAAGCAGATTAGAATTAAAACAGAAATGAAACAGGTATAGCTCAAGTATTTCAATTATATTTCAATTAAATAAAATTTGAATTCAGTAACAAAAATTTGTCAAGCAAAAGAAGCACTTTAACATTAAAAAAGAGAAACTGATCTGAGATGAAGTTCCAGTATTTCAATTATATTCAGATTAAATTCTATTTCATTTTAATTTCATGTAGTATAAATTTAATTTAAGTTTGTTGTTTTTTAGTTAAATTTAAATTATCTTGCAAAAGAAGCACTTTAACATTAAAAAAGAAATTGATCTGAGATGAAGTTCCAGTATTTCAATGAAAGCATCATTATTTTGATGTGTATTAAAGCATGTGTAAACTCAAAGTGCGGAGACTCACAGAAGGCCAGCCAGGTGTCCCGCACCTGCAGATAGACGTTGACATTAGTGGTGAAGCCCACGTTATTGAAGGTCAGGCTGGAGCTGGCCAGAGACATGTACTCGTTATAACAGTACCAGATCCCTGACGGACAGAGAGAATCACATTAAACACTGGAGCTGCTCTAAACACTCCAGATTTAGAATATCAGTCATGAAAAATATTATCAGCTACTTTTACCAGCCCAAAATGTTTATATCAGCATGTCTGAAGTTACTGACTGACACTGATTAACCATTCATTAATCTTCAATTAAATCATGTGAAACCCTGTCAGCAGCGTGATTCAACAAGTTTCCAGCAGCTCAGTCAAAATAAACATAATGTTTAATAGCAGCATTTTGTGCCAGTGAGAAAATATGTCCATTTGCACTTAGTTTCTCATATCTGGATTGGACAAAAGATGTCAGATATGGGATTTATCAGTTGATGATGTCGTAGCTGTTTAGAACACAATGTAACAAGATCAAAGAAGAGTTCAAAAGCTGAACTCACCGAAGGCTCCGACCGCCAGAACCCCGACGATGAGGATCCAGACCAGGATGGGCGCAGTGAAGCGCAGCAGCAGGAGGAAGAGGATGCTGACCACCATCGCAATGACCAGACCTCTGACACACACACACACACACACACATTCACCACTTCACACGCTATCTCACAACTTCATGATCAGATATATAAAATGTCCAAAGAACAAAGGTCCACATTTGCATTTTATTTCAAATATTAATAAATAAATAAATAAATAATAATAATAATAATAATAAATAATAAACTACAACAAGAACTATAGTCTATTGACAAGTAAATAAAATAAGAGATTTCATTTCATTCAAAAGAGAAACTAATAAACTAAAAATACTAGAAGTCAATTGTTTTCCTAATATTGTATATAAATACATATAAAATTGAATAATTTTATAAAAAAACATAACAATTTACACATGAATTACAATGTATTTGTGTATATTTATATATTATATTAAATTCATTAATATTTATATTTATTATACATGTTTTAATATGTTTTAATATACATATTTTGCTACTTGAAATAAAATAAATGTTAACTGAAATTAAATAAAATAAAATATAAAAAACTTGTTTTATTTTAGCTAGTTGCCAATATTTTTCCTTTTAATTTAATTTAACTTGATTCACTAATATAACTAAAACTAAAATAAAAATGTATACAAAAAATATAGACATATTTAAAAAACAAAACCTATGAAAAATAAAAAAAGTTACTAAAATTAACTACATTTAAAATGAAAATGGAAAAGATTAAAACGAAAATGATTCAAAATATTAATAAAAAATAATAGCATCTAAATATTAAATAAATTCTATATATTCTATATATATTGTTTATGCACTGAAATTCATACTTTTATATGCATTTGAATTATTTTCACAGTATGACTTTTGAGTTTCCATGTATATGCATTATTTTATTATTATACAATTTAATAGTGTATATATATATATATATATATATATATATATATATATATACACATATATATATCTTCAGAATTTAATTAATGTGTTAATATTAATTTGAGTAATGTGTTTGTTTATAACTGATCCAGTTACAAAAGGCAGAACGCCCAAACTATTGTTATTGTTATCAGCAGATATGACTCTGAATAATCGGCTATCGGTGCATCTCTAGTTGAATGTTTGAGTGTTTCCCGCAGCATGACTGACTGGATCAGCACATGAACGTCAGAGTGACACAAAAGATCTGGACTCACGCTACGATCCACTGCCACGACTTCGCGAAGTCCTCGAAGATCCTCAGGCCGACGTCTTTGATGTTGAAGCCGCTGGTCAGGTCGCTGTGAACAGACGCAGACAGTGAGAATCACCATCAGAACAAACCCTGATCGCAGCACAGACACACCAGCGCGTCCCGGGGAGGGTGTGTGTTCTTTGTAAAGCTGAGAAGACTTTACAAAGCATTTGTCAAAGATCACAAATGAAGCTCTGAGAGAAGCAGACAGACAGACTAGAAGATCTAACATGACTACATCTACTCGTCCTTCACCCCGAGAACTGATTCGACACAGACAGACACACACAGACAGACGTCTACTGCTACACACGGACTCTATCTGTCAGTCACTCACTTTGACGCTCCTCCAGCACTGGCAACAAGAGAGACACGCATCAGTACACAACATACACACTACACTGTCCTCAGAAATGAGCTCAACTTAACAAAACCTCCATCCTCACTTGTAAAAACAACATATAAATGAAGCAAATCATATGTACTTTAATTTTTATTCTGTGGTTTGACTGTGTGGTTATTGTCTATAGTTTTTATAATTAGCTGTATATAAATGAAACACATCTATAGTCTGTATCCATCAGACAGATTATACGAGTGTTTTTCTCTGGCTGATGCTGAGATCTTGTGCACATGATGAGCAAGAGATGAATGACACAAAACACACACATGATCTCAGAGATTTAATGAGATGCACAGAAATTAATGATTAATTAAGAATATTGAAAAGAAAGAACGTCCTATCTCTCGACAAATAACTCCTTTTTAGTGTTATTTATATACTATTTGAATATTTAATAATATTTTTATTAGTTATTTTTTATTAGATTTATTTTTAGTAACTTATTTCAGTTACATTTCTTATATTTTTTTAGTTTGAGTTTTTGATTTAATATTTGTATTTTTCTATTTCAAATTAATTTGAATTAATTAATTTTTAATGTATTTTTTTTTTAAAGATTTTTAAGTTTGAGTTTTTCATTTTTAATATTTATATTTTTGTTTCAAATTAAGTTTAATGAATTAATTTTAAAGTATTTTTTAAAGATTTTTAAGTTTTTGAGTTTGAGTTTTTGATTTAATATTTGTATTTTTTATTTCAAATTAATTTGAATTAATTAATTTTTAATGTATTTTTTTTTTAAAGATTTTTAAGTTTGAGTTTTTCATTTTTTAATATTTATATTTTTGTTTCAAATTAAGTTTAATGAATTAATTTTTAAAGTATTTTTTAAAGATTTTTAAGTTTTTGAGTTTGAGTTTTTCATTTAATATTTATATTTTTGTTTCAAATGAATTTGAATTAATTAATTTTTAAAGTATTTTTTAAAGATTTTAAGTTTGAGTTTTTCATTTAATATTTATATTTTTTATTTCAAATTAAGTTTAATTAATTAATTTTTAAAGTATTTTTTTTAAAGATTTTTAAGTTTTTAAGTTTGAGTTTTTTATTTAATATTTATTTTTTTGTTACAAATGAATTTGAATTAATTTTTAAAGTATTTTTTAAAGATTTTTAAGTTTGAGTTTTTCATTTAATATTTACATTTTTTATTTCAAATTAATTTTAATTAATTAATTTTTTAAAGATTTTTAAGTTTTAGTTAACAATTAACAACATTGCTGTTAATCAGTAAATGGAACTATTAATTTAGTATTATTTACATATTTATTAATACTTTAAATTGGCTTTTTATTTTCAGTTTTAGTAATTTTGTTATGATTTTTTTTTCTAGCTTTATTTTATTTTTATTTTAGTGTTAGTAACTTATTACTTCAACTTAATCTTATTTCATTTAGCAGCCAAAGCAACATTTCTTAACGTTTAAACTAATATTTCTAATATTAGTATCTAATATTTATATATTTTATTTTATTTCAGTTTTATTTCAGTTAACAAACTTTGTAACTCTTTAATTTTTTGTGCACAATAACAGGTGATGATGATGATCTCAAATGAATCAGTCGATCACTGGTGTGTAAATCAGGATTCAGAATTATTATTCATTAGTGTGTGTGTGTGTGTGTGTGTGTGTGTGTGTGTGTGTGTGTGTGTGTGTGTGTGTGTGTGTGTGTGTGTGTTTACCCTGTAGCGTTCATGATGGTTGCCACAGTCTGATTTTTATCCAATCCTGGAAGACTGAAGTTTTCAGGAATGTTACTGGGATTAAATGCATTTCCTCCAAAACTGGGCAAACACCGGCCCAACACTAGAGACAGAGAGAGAGAGACGAGTGAGGATGTTTTCAAGAATAATAAATAATGTAGTTTCCAGAGTCTTCATCTTCTGTCACTCACCGGAGGTCGTCGGTGTGGAGAAAAACGGACACAACTCTTTATTTATAATCTCTGTAGCTGACTGAGAGAGAGAGAGACATCGAAAGTTGTAAGAACAACCATCATTTTCATAGTTTTTCTTTATTAGAAAGCATATTTCTTTATTAAAGATATTAATCATCAAAGTATAAGAAACTTCTGTCATCATGTTCTCAGTCTCATGTCAGCCCAAACCTGCATGACCTGTATTGTTTTGAAGAATCATCATACTGCTAATATTATTCATACAGCGAGAGCAGATCTCACACGTTTTATTGACACACATATGAAATGAACGCAAGCGCCAGTGTTATTTAAGTATCCTTTAGATACAATTTTAATTCATCTAGTAAATGAAAATGAGAAATGTTTCCTTGGCAGACACCTGCAATAAAATAAGTATTTTTTATATATTTCATATTTCATTTCAAATAATAAATTACTTTATGATTTTATTTTTAGTCAACTTTAATAACCTTGGGAAGTGCAAATGAGATTTGAGAGGCGCAGTTAGTGAATTATCAAATATCTGTTATCAAATCGCATAACTTTTGTGTTCCACAGAAGAAAGTCAGTCATAGAGGTTTAGACTGACATGAGGGTCAGTAAAGGATGACAGAACTGTTATTTCTGGGTGAAAATCCCTTTAAACACACACACACACACACACACACTGATACTTACTAAGTTAGTGCCTTTCAGCTGGAAGGATGGGACGCAAAACTCCTGTTTGAAATGATCGGCTGGTTTTGCCGTCGGAAGATAGGCGAGAGGAGACAACATCCAGAACGCTGACGGACACGACTTCACACACACCTACAGCCGCAGACACAAACATCTACTGTTGTTTTTCCCCTCAAGAGAAACATCTCAGCAAGTCCTTACATGAACCAGTGTTATTTTAGTATCATTGAGAAATTATTGTTTTTATTCATTTATGAGATACTATTGTTTTTCTTTTTATTTAATTTTGTTGTGTTTTTGTCATTTTTATCAGTTTTTGTCTATATTTTTTTTATTCATTTTTATTTCAGTTTCAGTTTGTAGTTATTTCAGAACATCAAGTTAAACTAAATAAAAATGAGATGTATCCGCTGAAACCTCATATCTCCATATTCCATCATTTTACATTACTATTGGTCACTCTTTACGTCTGTCTGTAGGTTTTGCAAATATTTAACCAATGAAAAGTATTAAAATGAGCTCGTGACTAAACCTCGTCACTCCATTGGATCCTCAAACTGTCAGTCAAACCTCATAACTCCGCCCACCTCTATGGTGAATGAAGTGCTGCACACAGTTTGGATCATCTCTGCTTGTTTGCAATGCAATGATACATAAAGAACTGGTTCTTTTTGAATAAGTATGGTATTTTCTTTACTCAAGAAACACTATACATATATATATATAGGCTAATGTTTTATGTATTTGAGGAGCAAAGAAGAGTGTCTTAGTCTGGCATCTGTCGCTGAGTCATATCTAATAGTAGCTTGTATAACCTGTAAGATGATGAAAATGTAATGCGATACTGTCTCAGATGCAGCCATTTTAACTTGTTAATAATGTTAATAATATAATAACTCATGACCATATATAAAGCCCCAATATCAACTTTGACAACACAGTGTTTAATTATTTAAAAAAAATACAGTGTTTTTCCCATTTTCAGAAAAGTAGAGTTTTTGGAGATACAAGGTTTCCGCCCGACAACGATGATATAGTTAAATGTGATAGGCTAAATGAAAACATAATACTGTAATCCACACTTTCCATGAATCACAGCAACCCGAAATCATCACATTTTAACAGTTCCACACTTATTTAATATGCAAATATGCTACCCAATCATAGCAGTGGGCGTTTATATTGAATTCTTAAAGGAGACACGCCCCTATTAAATGTGTTCAAACCAGAGGGTCAAAATCAGCACAGAAAATGGCCAAATGATTACGTTTCAGATGTAAAAGTGTAATCAATATTATAAGTGGAGCTCAGGGAACATTATGAAACGCTGATGGTACCTGTGTGGTGGGACACTGGAGACCCTGCAGAGCCGCAGCCATGATGTTGGTCGCTGTGGCGCATTTGGTGATGTCAAAATACAAGACGCTGGGTTTATCCCTGAGAGACAGACGGACATGAGCATCAGACAACTACAAATCAAGCCCAGAAGATCCAGATGATTCTCTAGAACGACTGACGGAATTTCTCACTTGTTCTGTCCGACTCCGCAGAACATTCCCGTGGAGTTTCTGGGATACAGCACGTGTCGAGGGTCTCCGTACAGCCAGGCTACAGGAATCAAACCATTTCACATCAAACACATGCATGATATTAGCAGAAGAGATACACATTTAATCACAGTGATATTACAATTAATATTCAGAAATATTATTATCTATCAGATGAGAACAAAACATGAACTCACACTTCATGTTGTCCATAACAACAGCCCTGAACCGTGGTAAAATCACTGTAAGCGCTTTAACTGTAACTGCTGACTAATTAGTGGAAAAGTCCTTAGACTCTAATTAGTGTCTGGTTTGGTCTTCATTAGCTGTAGTTTGATCTCAGTTCATCACAGAGAGAGTTTAATGAGCTCTCACACACAAACACACAGTAAATAATGAAGTTTAGATGATAAACTCTAAACACACGCGTCATGTGATTAAACAGACACACCGAAACTTTACATTCAGTCAAATTAAGAAGGTCTGGATGATCATGATATCAAAGCAAATGGCTTTTTAATCCAATGCAACATTTAAAGTAGGACCTTTTGTCTTCATTTAATTTGTTTATTTTTTTAATTTGTCTTTTAATGTGCTTTGAAAATAAAATGAAATTAAATAAAATAAGTAACAAATATATTTTAATAAAACAATGAAAATAAATAAATAAAATAAGATAGAAAGCAAAACAAAATAACAAAAATAAAATAAAATAATAATAATATAAAATAAATAACAATAAAAATATATATAAAATAATATAAAATAAAATAAATAACATCAATAAAATAAAAATAAAAAACAAACAATAAAATAATTAAAATAAAATAACACAATAATAAAAAAAATAAAAATAAAATAAAATAAAATGTGTGCATCTGTCTTTATGGTTATATTTTATCTAGTGCAAAGTTCGAAACTGAAAAATTGGTTCCGTTTCAATTTGAATTGAACTGGCCCCAACAGGAAGTTGAATCTCAGTTCCAAGAATGCATTCTGGGAAATTAAGTGTTCTTTAACACTGGTCAACTAAAGGTCACTTCCTTCCATTCAAATTCAAACTGCGATTCTGCATTCTATTTTCAAAATTCAAAATCAAAATCATTAAAAATGACATATAAATAATACTAAAAATGATGTTTTACATTTGCTTTAAAGATTTGTCTTTGTCTACAGCAATCATAATCACTTTTTTATATACATATTTTTAGAGCTAAATATGTTTTTCTACTCTCAGTCAGCAGAAACAATCACACTGTGTTACCCATAACCCCCTGCCCTCTCCAGCATTTACATGCTGCACATTAAGGAGAGGCAGACTGAGTCAAATTTCCATACTGCTTTCAGGTGAAAGAAAACAACATCAATCCACAGCGAGTCTGTCAGCGTTCACAGTGACGAGACAGAGACAGAGACAGAGACAGAGACAGGAAGACACAACCACAGCGGATCAGACAGAGGAACAGAGAGATGGGGCAACAGGAACTTACCCAGAATTCCCACCACCATGTAACCGACGATGACCACCATGAACAGAGCGCAGCATATGATGTCTGTACAGCTCCTGCAGACACACACAACACACCCGGCCGGGTCACATGTCACATCACATTTAAAAGACATCAACACATCAAGAAAATTGACAATTACAAATTAAATTATAATTCCTGTAATAATGTATGACAAAAAAACATTATGTTTATTATTATAGCTGCCTAATTTATTCTAAAAAAATATAAAAGTAAAAAATCTTATGAGAATTATTAATATAGATGGAATAATTATGTAATTATTCTATTTTTATGCAAAATGTAATTATTCTGTATTTGTTTACTGCCTAATTTAATCTAATATATATATATATATATATAAGCAAAAAATAATGACAATTATTAATATATAATAAGTAATTATTCTATATTTATAGAAAATGTAATTATTATTCTGGAAAAATGTAAATGCAAAAATTTTGTTTTATGAGAACTATTATTAATATGTATGGAATAATTATGTAATTATGTAATAATGTAATTATTATTTGTTTACTGCCTAATTTAATCTAAAAATACATATAAAAGTAAAACATAATGACAATTATTAATAAATAATAAGTAATTATTCTATATTTATACAAAATGTAATTATTATTCTGGAAAAATGTAAATGTAAAAAAAAAATCTTATGAGAATTATTATTAATATGGATGGAATAATTATGTAATTATTCTATTTTTTTTTTTTTTTACAAAATATAATTATTCTGTATTTGTTTACTGCCTAATTTAATCTAAAAATACATATAAAAGTAAAATAATGACAATTATTAATAAAGAATAAGTAATTATTCTATATTTATACAAAATGTAATTATTATTCTGGAAAAATGTTAATGCAAAAAAAAACATTTTATGATAATTATTATTAATATGGACAGAATAATTATGTAATTATTCTATATTTATAAAAAATGTAATTATTCTGTATTTATCTGCTGCCTAATTTATATATAACAAAAAGTGTATAATGACAATTATTATAAATAAAGAATAATTACAAAACTAAGTCATCTGGATGCATTGCTATTAATGAGAATTGTCATGAAACTAATGTCAGAATGCAAAAAGAAAATATTATTTGATCTTTAAAAGTATGCTCTTTTTAATCAAAACATAATTTCTCATTTTCTCATTTAGATGTTTGCTTTCATGAGTCTCAAACACACACACACACACACACACCTGTTGTGAATGGGGCCGATGAATGTGGGGTCATATTGAGCTGGAGCACCTGAAACACAAGCAGAGTTTAGTTTAGATTGTAATGCATTAATGGATCTCTTCAGGGCGTGATCGTCATATTTACATGTCTTTATTTTGTTTCAATACAGCAGGTTAGCAGGAACCACTAAAAGAAAACCACTAATGAAAGTGAAGTATGAGGCTTCCTCTCGTTAAATCATTATAACGCAGGTGAGAAACACCAGTGTCGCTTTAGTCACTCAAATACTGTAGTTCATTCATTTATAAAACGCATTTAAAATCAACAGAAGTTGAACCAGAGTGCTGTATAAAACAGATTTATGAACAAAATATTAAGCACACTGGTGGACAAATAAAAAATGTACAAAAGTTCAAATGTGCAAGGCAAAGTGTGAATTTAATGTGCTGCAACTCATAATTTCTTTACTTTAACACCATTTTTAATCATCTTTAGAATGATGTAGCTCATCGTGTCATGTGATCGACCCACATCCCTCTAGTCCATGAGGGTTTGTCTCCTGGCAGCTGCAGTGTTTCATGTTAGACTGACGTCAACAGCAGGCACTAACGCTCAAGCTTTTCGACCCTTTAGATCGTATATAAACAGGAAAAGAGAGACTGAGGGAGGGAATTTGAATATCATTTGAATTCAAAGATGGAGCCAAACTACAGACTCTCTGTGTTTCTGTTCACTTCCTCTAATAAACCTGCAGATCAGGATCTTCTCGGAGTGCAGGACATTCTTGAACCTCACCATTCATCACGCAAGAATCTGATCGTCACGTGCACTGAAAAATATTTGGTGCAAGATTTACTTGGAAATGATTTTCACTCAGAAATTGTTAGTAAATTTCACAAATAAGTACAAATAAATGGCAGTAACACTGTACAATAAGACAACTGTAAAACTAAATGAAATGAGTTTGTTTCACTCAAATAATAATGAAAGTTCATTGCACTTAATAAAAAAAAGTTGCATGAACTCAATTTCATTGTAGTAAGCTGAACTTAATATGATTGAGTTGAGTTGCAGCAGATTTCTAATTCAAAATTCATGTAATCTTGAATCAGAATAACTTCAACCTGTCAATCACATGAGATCCACCAATAGCAAACCACAACCATCCAATCAATTCCCCACAGATGAAATCAAGCCCCGCCCTACATTTGTTCTTGTTTGAGAAGCGTTTCACACGATATACGTCACAATAAAGAAGAAAAGACTGTCGCAACTTCCGTTTCATGTTGACTTTAATGTCTAGATGTTCACGATTCTAAACGTAACATGATTACAAAACAGAAATGCAAGATCTGATCTGTCTGAGTATTTAATCTTTGATCCTAAACATTCATGTTTCTTGTAATTACTTGGAGAACTCTGAGAACTCTGTACGGTGTAAAAAATTAACTTGCTTCATAAACTTCAGGTCCGTGGGTACAAGTGATGCTGTAAATGAGTAAGAATGGAGGAAACCACAACCAAAAAAATGCAGGAAACCTCGTCTTTAAATCTCCTGATCGTATGATTCATGAGCCACAGACGCGTGTTCAACACCAGGATATACTGCACTAAACCAACCAAAGAGACCAATATTACCACACTGACTCATTACAGGTTTAATGTTTCTGAAATAATCTCTTCTGCTCACCAAGGCTGCGTTTATTTGATCAAAAATCTAAAATATTTTTACAGTTTAAAATATATGCTTTCCATGTGAATATGTTGTAAAGTGTAATTTATTCCTGTGATCAAAGCTGAATTTTCAGCATCATTACTCCAGTCTTCAGTGTCACATGATCCTTCAGAAATCATTCTAATATGATGATTTGATGCTCAAGAATCATTTATGATTATTATCAGTGTTGAAAATAACTTCATATTTCAGTGGAAACTGATGCATTTTATTTTTCAGGATCCTTTGATGAATAGAAAGTTCAAAAGAACAGTATTTTGTAACATTATAAATGTCTTTACTGTCACTTTTGATCAAATTAATGTGTCCTTGATGAATAAAAGTATTAGATTATCTCATAAACTCTCATTGAAGCCAAACTCAAACAATGTGTTCTTGCCAACAAAAATTATGTCAGACAACCAGTTTCTCAACTTTTTATGTACATTCCAGTATCACGTTACACTAAACACAAACACACACACATAATACACACACAACACACACACACACACACACACAGAGACACTATACACACACACACACACACACAATGGGTCATTTGCCTTCAGGACGGAGAACATTATCCCTGTAAGAGACATTTACAGCATCGCGTAAAAGAAAGGGTGTGCTGTAGATTTTATGTGTGGTTTTATGTGGTGATCATTGTGTGACGGTTTACAGTAAACCACACACACACACACCCTGACCAGAGATCACACACACACAGATGCTTACAGCAGAATCCAGAATAAACTCAATAAAGTTGTGTACTTGAAAGCCGAATCTTATTAACTTTGAACTATGCGTGTGCGAAACCTGACAAACCTGTTAGAGTCCTCAAAGTCAAAATGATTCATTAATAATCTTCTGTTCAATTTTCTTCAATGATGTGGGTTAGTCTGTGCTTAATAAAATTAACTTAAATTTGTGACGAAACAGAAGTAGTGTGTGACAGATCTTCCGAATTGTACGAAGCCCCTAAAGGGACATGGTGATGGAAAAAGATATGAGATGGGAGGAAAAATTATATGTCAAGGCTTCTGTGTTCTCTCAATAAACTGTGTTTGCTTTGTGAGCAGATGCAAAAGTTGCTCAGGGCAACACAAAAGGCTTTTGCGAAGAAACGCAAAGGTTTTGTGTGCAAACACAAAGTTTCTTGGGGGAATGCAAAACTTTTGCGAGAGAATATCAAGTCAAGTCAAGTCACCTTTATTTATATAGCGCTTTTTTACAATGCAGATTGTGTCAAAGCAGCTTTACATTGATAACTGGTATATAATTTTGGCTGCACAGCAGCTCTCAAAGAATAGTGTCAATGCAGGCAGATCAAAGCACTGTTGAATAAATGTCAAGTCAAATGTCAAGTGTCCCCAACTAAGCAAGCCAAAGGCGACAGCGGCAAGGAACCCAAACTCCAACAGGTGACATCAGGTGGCAAACAGGTGTTAAGAAGGAGAAAAAAAACCTTGGGAGAAACCAGGCTTAGTCGGGGGCCAGTTCTCCTCTGGCGAACAGTGCTTTGTTACGATTCAGGTTGCTATCATAAGTCCGATAGGATCGGAACATTTAAAGTATTTATATCAGTTCCATCCAGTTGAGGATCGTATTCATCACGCCGGTATGGACGGTTTGTTGAGGAACTGTGCTACTGGTTGTCGTGTCGATGAGGCGCGGATGATCTAGTTGACTCAAAAAAATATTTTTTTCCTCCCATCTCATATTTTTGTCACTTTTGGTGCTCTGTAGTATTTCAACGCACATTTGAGTTAAACTGATTATTGGGAAAGAAAAAATGTAGGGCGGAGACTTGGTTCTATCCGGCGGTTGTTGAATGGATCTTGAGATGTGGGCGTGGCACTCAAAAATGTAGGCGGGTCTGAATACGAGGGTAGGAAAGGGGCAGGGCTTAAGTGAACTACATGATTGGAGAAGTATGTCGTTTCAAAGGAAAATCATTACATTTTGATTAAAAATTCAGATAAAAAACATATGCATGGAAGAATCGTTCACACACTCTAAAAATGACAAAAAAAATGTATAATAATATACCATAAAAACAATGCATTCTGGGTAATATTTGTCTTTTTTTTTTTTTTTTTTTTAGAAAAGAGGGTATGCACATGATGTCACCGTCGACCGTTATGACTGCGGTCACGCCCAATGAGTGGCACAAAGACTGAGCGGCAGCATTGGTTTTCAGCGTGAATACCGCGAAAAACACACAAAACACATCCAAAACGGGAAAGAGCTTTGAGATTGACTGTACAAATAGCTTTGACACAAAATCTGAGGTATATATTTAAAAACTGAAATATGTAAATAACTGAAATATGTTTTGCAGTTATCATTTTGTGTCAAATTGTTGGATTTTGAGGTAAAATCATACCATATATATTGTATTGTTATATATTGTGTTGACAACTCATCAATTAAATATTTTCCATCTTATATTCTGCATCATTGGGTGTTTTTAAATAAACACTGACAAAAAATATATAAGTTTCAGGACTGGACGATATGACGATATACATAACATTGATATAAGTGATTAGTCTGATTTAAATCTACCTATATTGTAGTTATATAAAATATTCACAGGAAGATTTGCTTTATGTATTTCCCCGCCATCGAAATCAGGCACATATAAATGTCAGGAAACACGATTCCTGGCTACATGTCAACATCCATGGATTAGGTTTATTTGACAAGTCATAAGAAACCTTTAGTGTAATTCGTTTGTTTTACTCGTGTTTTCTCAGTTTCCTCTATTAAATCCAGTCATGCAGCAGGTTCTTTTGCCACTCAGTCCAGCTGAGGGAGCGTGTTCCGACGGGAAAGTGACATCAATGCATACCCTCTATACTTTATAGAAAACGACAAATAATATTACCCAGAATGCATTGTAATATACAGAAGTAATATACTGCAAAAACAATGCACTCTGGGTAAAATTAGTTGTTTTCGAGAAAGTAGCTTATAGGTTACTGTCTCGAAAATGACTAATAATATTACCCAGAATGCATTCAGTTTCAGTGGAAAACGGTATTTTACTGTGTAAATGTGCTTTTTTTACAGTTATTTTTTAGAAATTTAATAACATGCATTTAGAAAATAGACAGGGTGAATTTAATTTCACACCAACTTTAAAACAACTTCAACTTCAATTTGAGGAAATTTTTTTTTGCTTTGTTTGGAGTCTAATTTGAAAATTGATTAATAAATAAAGCATGTTTTTTATTTTAAAATGCAAAACAGTTTCTTCAATATATAATGGTTAAGGTGTGGGTGAGTGTGCAGAAATTATAGCTTTATATATAAACAATAAAAGTGTCCTCATTTAGCTGTAGGTGTGTGTAAAACTGTGAGTCAGTGTATCTTTCAGGAAACTATTTCAAATTATGTAGAGAGAGCTAATTAAGTGCTAAAATGACGTCGGCAAAACTCAGGGTCAATGTGAGAGTGTTTATGAATATCTGATCCTTCCTGGTTTAAATGTTGACCAACAGGCTTGTTACCCAGTAACTGAACCTCCAGAGAAATGTCTTATCTCCAGCGTTCTTCTACTGAAACATGTTGGTGACCAGGAAGAGCAAATACCCATGACGGTCGGGCACAAACACTACAGATCTTGAGAGTAAACAGAAAAAAGGTGTGAAAGAGCAAATGAAACTAGATCTTAAAGCTGGCTCATGCACTAAACACACACAGTTCATGTCTTTGCTGTTGCTCAAAGGTTCACAGGAAGAAGCGCATTGAGACATTGGTGAGTGTGTTGAAACAGACAGATGAGAAGTCATTCTCTAACGCTCCTCAAGAATGAAGAAGACTTCTTATCTATTACAGCATCATGTATAAGAGCTCCTCAACTATCACAGCATCATAAACGATTACAAACCAATGAAGTAAATGAAGATATTCACATATGAAGGGCTGGTTTTGAGTGTCTGTTTAACAGGATCAGGCTCTAATGCACGAGCTCTGCCTTTACAAAACAAGACATTGTTTGCAAGAGTCACTGTGTTTACTTTACTTGACTAATGACTGTGACAGTTGTTCATTATATACATGATATTCCATGATCTTGTAAACTTTGTTTACTTTATTTATGCATCATTTTTCAACTTAAGTTCGACAATAAAATCTGATCACTGTGACTGTCTATCATATATTGATATATTAAAACACTCAAGTAGGCATGAAATAACCCCCCTGTTGCATTATAGCAGATCCTCGTGAGAAACCCTCTAACTATACTCAGAAATACACTGTTAGCACTCTCAAAATCAGTCTTACCATACTCCGAGTTGTTTTGCTCTTCTTCTTCTCGTTTCTTACCCCCCATCTTTTCACTTTGCGTTCATGCGTTTAAAAATAAAAGAATAAACCGTGTGAAATGACCTGTAGATGTTTCAATGCTCGGCAGCGTTCATCTGACTCGATAAAGTCCAGTATCAGCGCGCGGATGTTAGTTTCAGTGCTGCTGTATTGTCTGTAAATCTTTGGTGTAACTAAGCACTGTGTTGATGACGTTACACGGCACCTGCCACCTCTGGCTCACCTCACCTGTGCGCGCGCTCACGATCTCGTGCACCTCCCCTCCACCTCCGCACACGCGCGCGTCCTCTACCGGTGGCTGTTTATTACAGCCGACGTGAAACTTGTGTTTTAAAGGGTGGAGGAAGAGAGTTTTCAGGTTTCTCTGGATGTTTGTTTCGTGAAACTCAAACTGTAGGCAATTTTGTCAACTATTAACTAAGTTTTAAATAAAACACTGATATTTGTGATAGATATTTTAATAAAGTGACACATAAATAATAAAATAATAATAAATATACATAATAAAAATAAATAAATGAGGAAGTGTTGTGTCGATGCGTTGTCCTGTAGGCTATAAAAGTGCGGTCACGTTTACTGTTGTTCGTTCGGCGAATTTTCACAGGCGAACTCCAGCAGATCGCGAATTAATTTCGCGCGAGGACGAAAGACTGTGCATCTTGTTCTGTTGGTCATGTGAAATAGAAAAGCTGCATTTTGAAAAGTTAATTCTGTGTGAGCTGTGCATATTTTTGCCTAATTTAATTTTCTTGTGCACTTTAAATTTCGCGAATTTAAAGCTAATGTCCGCAAATTTTTTTGTTCAAAAACTACTTTTTTTGTTCAAAATTTACAAAAATTATATAATGAGAATGTACAACATGAATCCACTTTGCAAACCCTGTTTTTGTCTTACCCTGAATCATTATGGTACACTTATAATAAGTGTTTATATTCTGACTATTTCAGACCGAACTGGTAGGACCCGCCGCAGAGTATCACAGTAACTGCCATAGACATACCATAGACATACACGGAGAAAAGTAGCTCCGGCTACAATGTTCTTCAGCAAGACACGTGCAGTTCTGTTTATTAACTATAGAGGGCCAAAAATCGCGGACTGCAGCTTTAAAGTGCTTGAGCAAGGAACAGTTGCTATGGTTACAACATGGACGAAAACATCTATTTAGCACATTCTGACTATTTTGTGGTTACTAAAACGTTTGAAAATGCTGTTTAAATAAGCAATAAGGTGTGCTGTATCGTGAATAAGTCACGGCTGAAGGGCATTGTTAGGCATGACACAAAGCCGATGCCTGCAATCCCTTCAGCCATGACTTAGCTATTCACGATACAGCACTAGCCTCGAGTACCTTATTGCTTTTATAAAATGGTTACCACACAATACAAATATTAAGTCCAAAAATAAAGTAAGTAAACTTTCACTAAAAGCCTTCCTTCCACCGGAAAAAAATTGTCCCTGGCCGTGAACAGCAACAGAAGTTACATTATTACACCATTAGATGGCGGCAAAGACTGTCTTTATGAGTGTGTCAGTCAGAAGCAAAGACTTTTACATTGAAAAGACTGAATTGTTGTGAACACGGAACAAACGCAACTGACAAATGCACTGTCAGTCATGGGAAAACCCCTTTAACTGTTAAAAGGACAGGATAATGCATCGGACATTTAAACAGATTTTTATTATGAACACCTGAAGGAAAATGCTAAATCTGAATGATACAGCACAAGCCTCTCATACCTTATTGCTTTTATAAAACGGTTACCACACAATACAAAATTAAGTCCAAAATATGCATCAATGCAACTTTCACGAAGTAAACTTTCACTAAAAGCCTCCTTCCGCCGGAAAAAATTGTCCTTGACTGTGAACAGCAACAGAAGTTACATTATGACGCCATTAGATGGCAGTAAAGACTGTCTTTATGAGTGTGTCAGTCAGTAGCGAAGACTTTTACATTGAAAAGACTGAATTGTTGTGAACACGGAACAAGACGCAACTGACAAATGCACTGTCAGTCATGGGAAAACCCCTTTAACTGTTAAAAGGACAGGATAATGCATCGGACATTTAAACAGATTTATTATTATGAACACCTGAAGGAAAATGCTAAATCTGAATGCAGGTAATAAACTCGCTCACTCTTTCTCTTTCTACATAATATCCTACAATATCAATTGAGAACATACAATTTACGTTGCTAAGAGTGGTTGCTAAGGGTGTTGTGTAGTGATACACAGAATCGTTGGGTGAATAAAACACAGCTATTGACCAATCAGAATCAAGCACAGGAACTAACCATTTTATAAATTATTCATATTCGACCTTTATGAGTAAATATACTCAATATTTACATTTCTGTATTTTTACAAATATAACTATTTAATTTGTAAAGTTTAAACAAAAGAATTAGGCTATAAATTACAATTGACAGGTTGTTTATAATGTTTACATTTCACCATTAGACTGATAAAACTGACCTTGAGTTATTGATTTCTACTGACTCTTATCAGACATGAGTAATACAAACCACTCAATGACACACTAAAGACTGATAATTCAGGTCAACACATGAAGGAAGAAAGTGTAAAATATCCAACCACACTTAAAACACTATCAATTTCCATATAGGCTATATATCACAGTAGCACAACATTGCCATGTTTTTTTTGTTTGTAATCCTGATTTTATCCTGTTAATTGTTAAAAAGCATTGCAGTTTTGTTTTTCTTGATATTTTTCCAAGTAATTTTAAAGAAGTTTCTTGTTTAGTTATTTGTTATTTTGGCCATGCCTCCCCTGAAGCTATTGTCCCCTATTTCTATTATTATTCTCTTTGGTAGGCTATTATTAGTTCTGTTAGGGTTATTGCTACTTTTGTGATTGTTACCATTCTTTATAACATCAAATAAAGTTATTTTCATTGAATTGGTGGTTGTGTTGTTGATTATGGGACAGGAGATTTCTTTTTTAAAATTTTCTTTACTTTGTTACTAGCCTAACAGAGATTTTTTTTTTTTTTAACATTTAAAAATCGACATTTTGAACATTCAGAAATAACATTATTGGAACATTAACAAAACGTTCTTAGAACAAGTTTGTTAGCTGGGATGGTCCCACTTCAAATGGTAATTTATGATTTTACAGTAGTAAAAATACAGCAGTAAAAACAGAATGATTGCATTTGATTGCCCTGATAAATTGTTGGAAGTGATTTCATATTATTGAAGAAATCTTTTGTGACACAAACAACAAAGGAAAAGACATTTCTGTATCAAACAGTATTTATTAAAACAATTACACTTACAAAAAAAAGTTCATGATATTTAATGAAAAAGAGGAACAGTTGTGATCAGATGACAGTTGGCATAAAATCGCCAGTTTTGTGACATTTCCCCTCCTGATCCGAGCAGGATTTACAGCCGTGAATTTGAATACTACTTCCTGGTGGTATTTTGGAAAGGCATTTGCGTGTGCTGAACTTCAGGCCGCGGTGTCATTTTATTGTTTCCCGTGTCCCGTCAGATGGAAGAAATGAATCATTTGAAGATGCAAACACAAGTATCACTGTGATAAGCACACGTCTCTGTTCGAGAGCTGTACATTTGTCACACAAACGTTTAAACACAAGCGTAATGTTCGAGAGTCTCGTTACGAGTGTCCTAACACCGGAAGTCCGGCTTCCCCGGCGGGATCCGGACAGACCTCCAGACGGGCCAGTCGGCTCTGCTCCAGCGCGATGGCCTCCGCCGAATGTTTGCATTTCTCTGAGCCGCACTGACAGGTGAAGTACTTGCTCTTGATGTCCCAGAAACGATCGCCGTAATCAAACCTGTCAGAGAGAGCAGACGCGCTCATAAAACTTATCACCTGGACAGGATGCAAATACGGCCATAAATTCCTTGGGATCAAGCTGACGTCAATAGCCATGAAATCATAAAGCAATTAGTGATTACACACAAACATCATCTTATCTCTCACCCCAGTTCCTGTCCGGTGAAAATGTCTCTGGAGCTGAAGAAGGCGATGCGAGGGAAGCGCAGGTCCTGGTGCAGCATGAACACACGCACAGGGATGATGTTGGGGTCGCACAGGTGGTTTATGAAGCGGCTGATGTTACCATAGTATCGGGCATCAATACAGTACACTTCACCGTCCTGTGAAAGACACGGTTATTACAGTTTACTAACATAAAACTATTAGAAACAGTTTTGGAATGAAGCTTAAAGGATTAGTTCACTTCAGAATTAAATTTTCCTGATAATTTACTCACCCCCATGTCATCCAAGATGTTCATGTCTTTCTTTCTTCAGTCGAAAAGAAATTAAGGTTTTTGAGGAAAACATTCCAGGATTTTTCTCCATATAGTGGACTTATATAGTGGAGAATTATATACTTTTTAACCACAAACGCTCATCTTGCACTGCCCTACGACATGCCACACATTACGTAATTATGTTGGAAAGGTCACATGTGATGTAGTCGATAGCAAGACCAGTGCAAGTCGAGCTTTGTTGTTAAAAAGTATATAATTCTATAAAAAAAAAAAAAAATTATTTATTTTTTTTTTTTTTAGAAAATGAGTGATGGTTTCTCTAGATAAGACTCTTATTCCTCGTCTGGGATCATGTAGAGCTCTTTGAAGCTGCACTGAAACTGACATTTTGACCTTCAACCCGTTGAACCAGAGTGAAGATGGAGAAAAATCCTGGAATATTTTCCTCAAAAACCTTAATTTCTTTTCGACTGAAGAAAAAAAGACATGAACATCTTGAATGACATGGGGGGTGAGTAAATTATCATGGAATTTTCATTCTGAAGTGAACTAATCCTTTAAATAAATTAAATATTAGATGAAAACAAACTTAATGAAAATTTGAAATGTTTAAAGTTAGAAAAGTTTGAAGTTTGAAAAGTTGAAGCACTAAAATGACTGACTGACTGGAAATAAGAGTTAAAACTAAACTGAACAAAAAACCCTAAATAGTAAGATTTAAAAAAGGATAACACTATTTTAGTGTGCTTGTTACACGTTACATGTAGTTACTATAGTAATAACTATAAATTATGCATAATTACATACAACTAACCATAAACCAAACCAAATCCTAAAGTACATGTAGTTCATTAATATTACTCAGTACTTAAATGTAGAACTATTTCAAGGACACCTTAAGATAACGTGTAACCAATAATAATAATAATAATAATAAAAAACAAATGACAAGAAATAGTGTTATTTTAGAATATTCGAGATACTATTATCTTTTTTATTAATATTTTGAATAAGTTTTTAATTTTTATATTTTTTGTCAACATTTTAATTTTATGTTTTAGTCATTTTGTTGTTAATTGTTTTTTTTTATATTTTATTTTAGTTTTACAACTATAGTTATTACTATTATTGTTTTTATTAATATTTTGTATTAGTTTTTATTTTTTTGTCATTTTAATTTTAAGTTTTAGTCATTTTGTTGTGTGTTTAGTATTTTTTATATTTTATTTTAGTTTTAGTTACTTAAATACATCAAGTTAAACTTAATGAAAATGAGAAATCGCTTTGGCAACTAGCTGAAATAAAATCAGTTGAATTTTCTTTACATTTTATTTCAGTTAACATTTATTTGATTTAAAGTAACAAAAATGTTTTTTTTTATGGTTTCAGTTTAAATTTTAGTTTACTATAATAACCCTGAAAAGCACAGAAATAAATGACTAAAAATTTAAACAAATTATATATTATTTGAATAATACCAAAATAACACTGGTGAAAAGACAGAATTCAGGAAATATTTCAAGTGATTATATAGCGTCTGAAGGCCTGATAGTGTCTCTAAGTGCACAAAATATTACTGACATTGTACATAGATGGTGTTTTTATATTTGTAATGCATTGCATTTTGTTTTAAAGCAGATGAATGACCACCATATGCATGCCGGTTTTGGTCAGGAAATCAAACTTTTTTCCGTAGTTCTCAAAAAATGTCAAGTCAAAATTATCTGTATAGTGCTTTTCACAAAGCATCTTTAGAGAAAATCATGATGTTAATGTTTATAATATCTGCATGCCTTATAGTTGCAGTTAGCAGATTAAAGCAGAGTGATAATATAGTTAGATTTTGTGATGCTATAAACACTCTTGTAGTTGTGATTTGCTATACAGCATATATTGCTTTACATGAGTAGACTGACTGTATGCAAGATATACTCATTTAAATTTGATATAGAGAGAGAGATGTGCGATAATATAGTTACATTTTACAAGCATCAACAAGCAAGAAGTTGAGATTTACATTGAGGGTAAAAAGTTTTGGTGCAAATCTGTGTCAGTGAATTTGCATCGTGTCACTCCTCTAGTGAACAGACTGAAATCAGAGTCACTGCACCTTGTTGTCCAGATCAAACAGGTACGAATCGTCCTCCCTCACGTCTGCTTCAGCGTCAGAGATCAGCTCGCCAACATACCTGCAGAAATACACAGATATTACAGCAGAAACAACAGGACGCCCTTCTGAAGACAAGAGGACAAGAGGAGAACAAGCTGAGAAACCCACTAAACCAGCTTTGCATTGAGCTCTTAAACAGATATTTTGAAGGCATCGCACAAATTCACATGGAGAGAAACTCACTCGCAGATGAAACTTCCTTGAGGAATATCTTGAAGCGCTCTGACGCCCCATCCCATCTTCTCTGTGCGGTAGAGCTGCAGACGCACCCTAAAACACACAACACAACACAACATACTTCAAATCAAATTAAAGAACAAACTGACGTGACGCCATTTCAAACAAAATCAGGCCAAAATGGAGTTTGAAACAAAGAGAAGCTTGTAAACTCCTTTGAACCCCCATTGGTCATGAGTCTTATGATGTCATAGGTGGTGGGTGTGGCTCTGAGGCTCTCCACCTTCTTTGACATGTAACTCTTCTGGTTCATTTCTTCTATTTAGTCTGTTGAGGTCAGACGCGAGTAAAAACATGAACACACTGAAGAGCCGCTTTATAGCAGAACATCAAGTTGTAATTGTAGTTTAAAGCAACACTGACACTGTTTTTCATGTTTAATACTGTGAAGCTGCTGCTTTAAAGCAAATTATTGTATAAAGTGATAGATAAATAAACGTGATGTGACTTTATGGGAGTCCTGAATCGCAGATCTGGTGCAAACATATCCACATTGCTATGATCAGATGCTTTCTGAACTGCTGTTTTCTCACCGCTGTCATTTTTGTTGTTTATTCTGTTATTGAGAGGAAAGCGCACAGAACATATTTACATCTGACGGCATCTGGATGTTTGTTAAAAAGCTATTTAATTATTTAAAAACTTCTTTTCACCCTTAAGCGAAGAATGAACAAGAACATCGCCATGAGAATAAATAAAGGGATTAGTCAAAATCATCATATATTTATACTTATAGGCATTAAAAATATGACTATATAAATAAATATTTTTTCTAATTGTTCAGATGAACAATTGTTCAATTGTTTCAAATGAAAATTAGCTTCTTTTCAAATCACCAGCTGAATGAAAATGCATTTTCACTCTCTTATGGAACAGTAGAAATATAGCGGTTACCCTGTGCAGCTGTGCTTTAGAAATGCGACTAGTTTGCATGTATGACATAAACATTGTCATAATTTATCGACAGTGGATCATAAACAATCATTTGCCATAAATGCGCAGTATTCAATGATTGCAACCAGCTCTGAATGTGCAACAGTGCAGCGTTTTGACTTTAAAACGTTCAATGCTCAAACTTAATCAAATCCTCGCCTTTTGAAGTGTAATGATCTCACTAAGCCATATCTTGATTCCTGGTTTTCTGTCTTTAAAATTAAGACCTCTTGAAATGATAATCAAGACCTTTCTTATACAATTTGATAAAACTGATTTAAGACTTTAAGGACCCACAGGTGTTTCAAATGACAAGCTCATGCAAAAGTGTTCATTTGACATGCAAAACATTTCAATACAGCAGATTTATTCTCAAAATAACTTACTTGATTCCAGCTTGAACCACTCGGTTCTTGCAGGTTTTGTGGCAGGAACAGGCCATGTTACACTCGAAGATCAGAGGTGGCTCGATTTTATTAAACTCCTGAAGAAGACGTTGATCCTGCCAGAACACATGCGTGCTGTTATACAGTCTTCAGTCTGGAATATTAGAGCTTCTCATAGAGATGATGAAGCTGTATTTTACCTTATCGTACCAGCAGCGGATGCTGAGCTGCCCGCAGAGACAGTTGCTGGAGGAACAATCGTCCGTGCAGCTGCAGTGCTGAAACAAACACATCACACATCTATAAAACCAGCTGTGAACAAACACAGGAGAAATGTGAGTTCATCTTATTATGAAGTACAATTATAGATACTCAGAATTGTCAATGCCTTTGTTGGTTATACAAGTAACACTTAAAAAGTGTAAAACAAAGTAAACATTAAATTGTGGTGATTTTAACAAGCTTTTTGTTTGGGCACTAAAGGATTTTTTTTATTCTCAAAGGGTTTTATTTTTATTTAATCACTTATTTTTCTTTTATTCATTAATGACAGTAATGATTTGAGAACAAATTATTCTTTTTTGGTTGGTTCAGTCATAAAAAAGAGATTTGAGAAACAGTCCGAATCAAAATTACAGTTGGAAGGTAATAGTTTATAACAATGATTAATTTACTGATACATTATTGTTCATTACTGTTGTTTAGGATCAGTAAAATTGTTTTCATGTTTTTGAAACAAGTCTCTTCTGCTCACTAAGGCTGCATTTATTTGATCAAAAATACAAAAAAAAATGTGAAATATTTTACAATATAAAAGAACTGTTTTCTATTTGAATTTATTATTGGTGTATCCAAAATGGTCAATGTCTTTATTCATATTATTTATTTTATTAATTATTCTTTATATATTATTATTATTTTACGTGTTATTGATTTCGTTAATCATTTATATTAAATTTATAACATCGTGAGAGCCGCGTGGGGTGAGGCGTCTACGTCGTAACATTTAGCTACTGGTATACCTCAGGGCTCAGTGCTTGGACCGCTTCTCTTCTCCATCTACATTTTCAATAAAACAGCTAAAGGTGCATCTTTTTCGTCAACACTTGACCCATTAATACTAACAATTACTATTCTACTGTATATATATTTATTTATAAATATATATGTACTGTGCTAGACTAACTGGGACTAGTCACAGCACAAAACATAAGTTGATAAGAGGATGCAAGTTTCCTGCATATATATTCATTGCTCTTATTTTGCTCTTCACTTTTCTTCTGCTTCATCTCTTCTTCCTTTCATTCTGCAAATATCTTAAATTTGTCCTTTTTTCTCTATAATGTGATCTTCACAATCTTCATCTGTTAGATACTGGATTTTATTATAAACTATTATTAACGTGATTCATCCATGGCTCCCAGAATGCATTGCACCATTGAAGCATGTCACCATTGGTTGTTTGTCACGATAATTTTAGATTTTACAAATATTTTACAAATATTTTGTGTGTGTGTGTTGTGTATTTACTGTAGTGTTGAGAGGCACCTGCAGGTGTGTGATGTTGCGGTCGATGTTCATGGCGGATGTTTCACAGTTCTCCGCGATGTATTTGTAGTCAGACGGACAGCCTTCATCGTCCACTCCGTTAACACACGGGATGGGAACGTTCTCATAACCCTGAGCCACGTCACTACACACACACACACACACACACACACACACACACACACACAAAAAAAATCTAGTTCAAAATAACAAAAAATACTATACTGGTATATAAATACTACTAAAATCACACTGATACACACATTTCATTCTCAGCATTAGAGACACACACTGACCTGCATATGATCCTCTCCGTCCGTACGACACGATTGGCGATTCCCCGACGCAACTTCCTGTTGATCTGCAGCGCCACCCATACGGGCGTGTCACTGCGGGCGAGAGAGAGCGGCGTGTCGCCCTCTTTGTTCATAATGTCGATGTCAGCACCCCGAGAAAGAAACAGTCTGAAATAAAGACACACAGAACATGTTAGATGAGCACATGACACCAGAAACAGGCTCACAGACGGCGTGTGACGCACGTGACGCAGTCGGTGAAGCCCTCGCGCGCGGCGATGTGCAGCGGCGTGTCTCCGTGCAGGTTGACGGACGACAGAGGACAGCCGGCGTTCAGAACCAGTTCTGCGATCTCAGCGCTGCCCGCGAATGACGCCCAGTGCAGACAAACATTCATCTCCTGTACAAACAAAACACACATCGGGAGAACGCTTTATAATTAATATCATTCTTCTAGTCATGACAAATCAAATCAATTAGTCGCGATTAATCGCATCTAACATAAAAGATTGTTTGCATACATATATACACACACACACACTATATATTTACAAACTTTTATTTTAGATGCGATTAATCGCGATTAATTGACTTGACAGCACTAGTCAAGTTATGTCAGATTGCTATTTGTAAATAAAGATAAGAAGAAAGATAATAATCCCTTTAATCAAACAAATGACAAGAAAAATAATGTGAATTCATTGGAGTTATTACAGTTAACCAAAACCATAAAAAAATATTATTGTTACTTGAAATAAATCAACTTGACTCACAAAATATTAAAAAGGTTTAATATTTTAATTAAAAAAAAATTAAAAAAGACAAAACACAACAAAATTACTAAAACTTTAACTAAAATTAAAATGATCCTAGATCATAAAATTGCAAAATTTTAAAATAAAAACAATTAAAATAATTGAATCAAATCAGTGCAAATCAAAGAATTATGTGCTTTTGTCATTTTTATTTATTTGATTTTTTTTAGTTTATATTGTTCTATTTAGCTTTCATTTCTATTTATTTCCGTTTTAGTCATTGTGAAAAGTAATTAATAATAAAACGGATTTTAATTCTTATTTTCAACATTTCTTATTTTTGTTTAAGTTTTAGTAACGTTGTCATCTATGTTTTTATTTTTAATATCTCTATTTAGCTTTCATTTTAATTCAGTTGTACTTTTAGTAGTTTTATTACTTCAACTTAAATTTGTTTATTTCAATTAGTTGCCAAGGCGACACTTCTAATTTTCTGATATGTGCTTTTGTCATCTTTATTTGTTTTTATTTTTTAATATCTCTATTTAGCTTTAATGTATTTTTATTTCAGTTTTAGTAATTTTAGCACTTCGACATGTTATTTTAGCTGCTAAGTTTCTAATTTCAGTTTAAGTTTTAGTAATTTTGTATGTGCATGTGTCATTTTTATTTATTATCCATTTTTATTTTTTGAATATTTCTATTCTGAGAGACATCATGAGAGCGGCGTTGCGTCTAAATCACATCATCTAGCTACTGGCGTGCCTCAGGGGCTCAGTGCTTGGACCGCTTTTCTTCATTTACATTTTAAAGAAAAGGCTAAAGATGCAACTTTTTCATCAAAACTTGACACATTAATACTAACACTTACTATTCTATCTGTGTATCTTTTTATTATATATTTATTTATTTAAAAAAAAAACTAACTGGGACTGGTCACAGCACTAACATATTGTTGCCCTATTGTTGGTTTGATTGCTTCTATTATTCTCTTTTTGTAAGCTGATTTGGACAAAAGCGTCTGCTAAATGATTAAATATCAACGGTCAGAGACTCACTTTATCTCGGAGCGTGACGTCGGCTCCTCTGTTGAGCAGAGCTCGGATCACGTCTATATGTCGGTGTTCTGCGGCCCAGATGACGGGCGTCCAGCCGCCGCTATCCTGAAACACAGAGCTGATGTCAAACACCTGCAGCTGCAGCATGAGACGGACTGACGCACTCAGAAACACACCTGTGCGTTCAGATCCACCTGTCCGGTGCTCAGTAACAGCATCACCACCTCCAGGTTCCCCAGTTTGGCAGCGTGATGGAGGCCTGTAGATCCGTCCTCCTCCTGAACACCAAACACACCACATTCAGCACTGAACGCCAGCAACAGAGCATGACGCTCGCAACGCTAAGGTCATGGGTTTGAGTCAGGCATGAACTGTCACATGCACACCCTGAATGCAATGCAAGTGGCTTAAAAGCATCTGCCAAATGCAAACATGGAAATGTGACTTCACACAAAACTAGATGATTTATATTTATTGTTTTCCACAACTAGGAGCAGGAGGCTTGGGATGTTTTAAGCATGTGTGTGTGTGTGTGATTCTCACTGCATGATAGACGCAGGCTCCGCTCTGGATCAGGTATTTCACCACCTCCACATGATTGTTCACAATGGCCTCTAACAGAGGGGTCCGCAGGGTCTTGTCTTGGGCGTCCACCTTAGCGCCTGCCTAAAATCAAGCATGGCACAAAAGCAGGAATTTTAATAAACATTTTCCTCAGATACAAACCGAGACAAGCCTAGTACTCAGAAAACAACAATGTTTTTCTGCAGCAGGGTTTCCTAAATGTTTTTGTCATCCAATCCACTTTGAGCAAAAATATTGTCTTAAAGTCTTAAAGATTTTAAGTTAACGTTTCAATAATTTAATAACATATTCACAGTAAACATTTCATATATGTTGTGTTTTATTTTGATTGTTTTTATCACTGATTTATTTTTAATTTGACTTTTTTTTATTTTAGTAAGGGATTTATTTTAATTATTTTTATTTTTAAATTGTTGCATTTTTTATAATTACATTTTAGTAAGAGTTTTATTTTGCTCTCATTTAAAAATATTTAATTTTCCATTTTTATGATTCAATTAATTATTACTAATTTTATTTTGATTGTTTTTATTACAAAACTATGTATTTTAATTTTGCATTTTATGTTTTAATTTTTAGTAAGGGTTTAATTTACTATTTATTGCTTATTTTAAAATTATTTAATTTTATATTCAATCATTATTAACAATTATTTTATAATGATTCAATTAATTAATACTAATTTTATTTTGATTGTTTTTATTTTAAAATTATTTAATTTATTAATAATGATTTAAATCATAAAAATGGTATATTTATTATGATTCAATAAATTATTACTAATTTTATTTTGATTGTTTTTATTTTAAAATAATGTATTTTAATTTATAGATTTTATGGTTTAATGTTTAGTAAGGGTTGTATTTTGATTGCTGTTTTTAAGTATTTAATTTTCTATTTTTATGATTTACGTAATTATTATTATTATTATTATTTTTAATTACATTATCTTATTTAATTACATATCTTTTTATAATTACATTTTAGTAAGAGTTTTATTTTGCTCTCATTTAAAAATATTTAATTTTCCATTTTTATGATTCAATTAATTATTATTAATTTTATTTTGATTGTTTTTATTACAAAACTATGTATTTTAATTTTGCATTTTGCATTAATTTTGCATTTACTATTTACTATTTATTGCTTATTTTAAAATTAATTTTATATTCAATCATTATTAACAATTATTTTATAATGATTCAATTAATTAATACTAATTTTATTTTGATTGTTTTTATTTTGAAATGATTTAATTTATTAATAATGATTTAAATCATAAAAATGGTAATTTTATTATGATTCAATTAATTATTACTAATTTTATTTTGATTGTTTTTAATTTTAAAATTATATATTTTAATTTATCAATTTTATGGTTTAATGTTTAGTAAGGGTTGCATTTTGATTGCTGTAATTTAAAAAATATTAAATTTTCTATTTGTATCATTAACATTATTTTTTTTTTTTAAATTACATATCTTAATTTAGCATTTTAAAATTTTTATTTTTTTACTAAATATTGTTTTTTTTTAAATTATGTATTTTAATTTTGCAATTTTATTATTTAATTTTTATTAAGGGTTTTATTTTGATTGCTCTTATTTAATTTTCTATTTTTATGATTTAATTTATTATTATCTTTTTATTAACTCACGAACCCCAGTCTGGGAAACCCTGAATCATCACCATATGATCCATAAGATCCAGTGAACTCTAGCGTGCAGTGGATGTTCAGAAGTCAGTGAAGTGTGGCAGTGGAGCTCACCTGTACGAGCAGGTAACAGACCTCCAGCAGACCTCTCTGGGCGGCCGCGTGAAGAGCGCAGCGTCGGTTCTGAGAGTCCGACTGATACGACGGGTCGATGCCCTCCACTGACAGAGACACAGAGAGAACATCAGATCTGATGCTGAGAAGCTGAACAGGTGTGAGACGTGAACACGAGAACACAGGTACGTACTGAGCATGAGCAGAACTCGCTGAGCTTCACCCTGTTTGGCTGCGGGATACAGCTGACGGGGGTGAAACCGCAGCTTCTTCCTCCTGACCAACCGGAAAGAGCCAAACAGATCATATGACAATGACAATGACATCATTTTTAGCCTGAGTATGTGCAGAGTGGCATACTACCATACTGTTTTAGCATCAATTCTGCACAATATATTTTAATTTTGTATATTCATAATTTAATTAATTATTACTACTTTAAAATTGTGTATTTTTTTATGCATTTTTATAATTTCATTATTTTATATTGGTTGCTTTTATTTCAAAATTATGTACTATTTTATTTTGATTGATTTTATATTAAAATGATGCATTTTAAATTTGCATTTTAATGATTTAGTTAATTATTACTATGTATTTTGATTGTTTTTATATTAAAATGTGTTTTTCACATTTCAATTTTATTTACTTTTAAATTATATAATTAAATATTGTATTTTTTATAAATTACTAGAGTGGTTTTGTTTTGATTTATTTTAAAATTATGTATTTTAATATTGCAGTTTTATGATTTAAGTAACTATTACTAAGTATTTGATTGTTTTATTTTAAAAAATATTGTTTTATTTTAAAAATATATATTTTAATTTTGCATGTTTATAATTTAATTCATTATTAAGTATTTTATTTCAAATGTTTGTTTGATTAATTAATTTGCATGTTTATAATCTGATTCATTATCATTATTTTGAATATTTTTATTTTAAAATGATGCATTTAAATTTTCTATGATTTAATTAATTATTACTATGTATTTGGATTGTTTTTATATTAAAATGTGTTTTAATTTTGCATGTTTATATTTTTAATTCACTATTAAGTATTTTATTTAAATTGTTTTTTAATTAATTAATGTGCATGTAGTTCATTATCACTGTTTTATTTTGAATTTTTTTATCTTAAAATGATGTATTTAAATTTTGCATTTTTATGATTTAATTAATGATTACTAAGTATTTTAATTGGATTGTATTTATTTTAAAATGTTATTTAATTTAAAAGAATTTGAAATTATGTATTTGAATTTCTTCACTAATTTTTTGACTTATATTATTATATAAAACAATAAAAAAAATTTAAATAAATAAAATACATATTCATTATAAAATACATATTTATTTAATACCTATAATAAATATTTAATAAATATATTTATTTGATGTATGAATGTGGTCACCTCTCGGTGTCCTGTGTGAGAATGGCTCTCTGCAGCGCCGCCCTCCTGTCTCCAGGTGGAAGTGCGCTGGGACAGACTGGCTTCCCATTGGGTAGGACGAGCGATGGTCCCACACTGTCCACCCCACCGTCGCCCAGGGCGACCACATCCTCCTCCCCGCCCCCTCCTGGAGTGGCATTGGCCGGCTGAGGTTGGGGCTCCACCCCATTTCTTACATCTCCACGACAGCGCATCCTCGCGCTACATAAAACAGACATAGCAAAGCGAACAAACCTTTTTGTTTATTTGCAAAACTTAAATTTTAATCAGAGAACAAAAAAGTAAAAAGATCATTTTTATTGAAGAGGTCATATTAGTAAACTATTTTAACTCACTTGATGGGCTCTCCCATCTTCTTGTCGTTGTTCAGCGCCCGTGCTGTGGCGGCGAGGGCGGACGGGAGCAGGGAGGGTGTGGTGGTGGTGGACGAGGCGCTTGCAGTGACCACATTAGAGCCAGATGAGGGCGCTGCAGGAGGGATGGTGACCTCACGCGCCTCTGACGCATCCTCGCCGCAGTGAGGGCAAAACAGCAGGCCGACGCCCACTCCTCCACGGCTCCGCCCACCACCCAGCACCGACACGCAGCCGCGGTGGAACCGATGAGTAATACGAACGTCCGGACAACATTCCAGAAACGTTCCCTGTGCCGAAAAACATGAGGAGGAGGAGCTTTGAGCTTCATGTTAGACATTTTTTCCTAAAAATGGGGTTTGTGAGTTGATGAAAAGCTTAATTAAATCATAAAATGTAAGATTAAAATAAATATACATAATAAATGACTTACTAAAAAATATTTATTTATTTAGTTACCTGTGTCATGTGACCATTAACAGACATAAGAGAACTGTGAACATGCAAATATGTTGTTAAATTACTGAAATAACTTCAAATCTCAGGAGAGCTTTAATTAAAATATTTTCGGTTAAAGATTTTTGGCTGACAAAAACATTTGGGAATCCCTGAAATAAAGCTTTTAAAAAACAGTTAAAGGGATCATTTACAAAAAAAATAATAATAATAAAATAATAATAATAATAATAATAATAATAAATTATAAATATAATATTATAATATATATATATATATATATATATATATATATATATATATATATTATAAACCAATACATAATATATATAATAATAAAAAATGTAAATAATTATGTAAAATAATTAAATCCAGAAATAAATGAATAAATATATATATATATTATATATATTATTTTTTTTTTTTATTAAATATTTTGTGAAACACTACAAACTGTTGTTATATGGCAAAAAAGCTATTTTTACTTTAAATTATATACTTTAATTTTGCATTTTTGTAGTTTAATTATTAGTGTTTTATTTTGATTTCTTTTATTTTAAAATTGTGTATTTTATTTAGCATTTCTATGATTTAATTCCTACTAAGTGTTTTATTTAGATTGTTTTTATTTTAAAATTATGTATTTTAATTTGCATTTTTATAATTTAATTATTACAAATATTTAATACGGTTGTATTAAATTATTAAAATGATTTACTTTAATTTTGCATGTTTAATTTAATTCATTATTATTTTTTTTTGTAGTATTTTTAATTTGAAAAATATTAAAAAATTTTTTGAATATTTAAATTTAATTAATTATATTAATAATATAATTATATTATTAATATTATTAATTATATATTATATTTATTATATTATATTATATTAATTATATAATATATAATTAATTAAATTATATAATTATATTATTAATTATATAATTAATAATATAATTTAATTAATTATATATTAAATTAAGTATTTTAATTTTGTTGTATTTATTTTTAAAATAAAATGATAAATGTTAAAATGTTACATTTTTATAATTTAATGAATTATAATTGTACATTTATTAATTTTTTGTTAAATAACAACATGCAACATGAGGGTGAGTAAATAATAAGTTTCTCTTCTTCCTGTAAGATGACTGCCGTGTTCAGAGACACTCACGGAGAGGCAGAAGTATCCGCAGCCGGGACAGCAGTGATGTTTGACCATGTGTGAACGGTGCGTCTCACACAACACCATCAGAGACACGCGGCTGGAGGGACGCATCGTCTCCCCCTTCACGATCACACTGGTACAGCCCACCAGCTGAAACACAGAGGACGGGACGACCCACAGCAGAGAGACGGGGGAGATCAGCTTTAGTTATATCTCTCTGTGACGAACACTTGCAGAAGCAGGGCTCACCTCTCCGTTGATGCTCTCTATGGCCATACAGGTCCTGTTGGACCGAGCGCTGAATCCGTCCACACGCGGCGCCTCCATCCGGCAGCTGCACAGAGGAAGCTCCTCCAGACGCTCCGTTTCCGCGTCACTGCCGTCTACACACACACAAATCAGCATATCAGAATGATTTCTGAAGGATCATGTGACACTGAAGACTGCAGTAATGATGCTGAAAATTCAGCTTTGATCACTGGAATAAATTACATTTTACAATATATTACAGCTATTTTAAACTGTAATAATATTTCACAATTTTGACTGTATTTTTCATGTGAGCATGTGATGGTCACACACCTGCGTGTGGAGAGAGAGAGAGGCTGTCGGCTGCTGAGATGTCCAGTGAGTCCAGAGGAACCTCAGTGTAGTCGGCCGCTGCCGCTGCGGATTCACCTGTCAAACACACACACTGCTCACATCTACACACACCATCATCATCATCATCATCATCATCAGGTGTGTGTCTCACCTTTATCTGCCTGCGGCTCTCCAGCGGGGGGTTTGTCTCTCCCTTTACCCTTCCCTTGACGCTTCCATGGCGTCTCGTCTCTCTCCGCTCCTGCTTTCTTGTAAGAGGCGAGGGGCCGATCCGAGTCTGAGCTCTGAAACACACAACACACACACACACACACACACTCCAGTTTATCAGTTCACCAGCACACAACTGGTCATTTTGATATCAGCATCAGTTCATGCCGTTGCTTCTTCTGTCAGTTTATAAGTAAACAATGGTATATCTATATCTATATCTATATATATTATATATACATACATACTGGAATTTCTAACTTCAAACTTCGATAACATGGGGATAAATATATTACTGCTGTAATACAACTGCTCTGTAAAAATAAAAAAAACTGAAGTATATTAATTATTTTAGGTTGCAGTAGTAAAATTACAATACTTATGCCTTGTTATCTTCATTTGCAAGAATGCAAGAACTATTTTTTAGTTAATTTTGTCTAAATATTGTGTAAAATGTTTAGAGTTCAAACATATTTTAACAAATTAATTAATGACTAAATAATGACTATCCTTCCCAAAAAACTAATTTTTCCAGGCATTCAAAATTATTGGATAGGGATTTAATTTAATATTTTACACATATTACACTTTTAATTGCTAGACAATAAGGCCAAATTTATAAGTATTATTCTTTTTTAATTTCCATAAAAAATGTATACTATATAAAAATATATAGTATATTATATATATTATATAAATATAGACTTTTTTATTATACATTTTCAAAACATTTTAATATTTTATTTTTAAATTTTATTTTTAATTTCCATAACTTTTTTTTTTTAATTTAAATAAAAAATATATAATATATAATTATACAGACTTGCTTTTATTTTTAAATATTCAAAGGCCTAATTTATTATTATTTTTCTTTTTTAATTTCCATACTTTTTAAGTTTCAATAATAATATTATATAATATAAATAAATATTATATATATATATATATATAAGTTTAAGACTTACAGGTTTATTTTATTTTAATAAAAAAGCCATTTAATTTTTTCATTAACTTTTTAAATTTTAATAAAAAATTTTTTTTATATATATATATATATATAATATATATATATATATATATATATATATAGGGAGAAAGAGAGAGACTTCCATTTGCATAATTTTAATACAAAAAAATATAATGTATAAATATATAGACATACTTTTTTATTTTCAAAAACTTTAATTCAAATTTATTAATATTTTCTTTTTTAATTTCCATGAATTTTTAAGTTTCAATAAATATATAAATAAATGTTTATTTTTATACTTACCTTTTTAATTTTCATTTATAAAACATTTAAATATTTAATCCTGCTTTCTACATATTGCCATCGACCAATGAAAAAACAGTATCTGTGGAAATCTTTTCAGAACATCCTGAAATTGTATGAAAATAAGATGCTCTTTCACTTGATTGGTTAGAAACACTCACATGATCAGACAGATGCCCCTCCTCCAGCGTCTCGTCTGCCATCCCATCATCCGACTGCAAAATAAAAGCACAAGTGTCTCAGATCTACAGCAGCTGTGAGTCTCTCTGAATCATGTGACCGCAGTGACGTGTTCACCTTGCTGTCGGAATAGATCAGGTCGTCTCCAGAGTAACTGTTGTAGAGCAGGTGGAAATCTTCCTCATCGGCCTCCTCATCAAGATCCTCCAGCCAACCACTGTGATGCTCTTTAGTTGCCGTGGCAACTGGCTCCTCCTTCCCCGTCGCTGGAGATGTGGTCATCGCTGGAGACTGCGAAAAACAAACACCAAAGTATATTATGATAAGCAGTGGGATCATAATAAAACACACAGTCAGGCCTCTAAATTCTGACTGGATGAGCTACAATAGTCAATACAAGTAAACTATCTATATTGCTTAACATAGACTATTATTATTATTATTATTATTAATAATAATAATATTAATAATGATAATAATAACAAGAAAACATTAATTATTATTAATATATTTATTTATTGAACAATGCTATATGTTATCATATTGCTATGATAAAAATACCAATAACAACAAATAATTATTATTATTATTATTTTATTTATTTATTGAACAATGCTATGTTACCATATTGCTATGATAAAAACAATAACAAAATAATAATAATAATAAATAATAATAATTATTATTTATTATTATTATTATTATTATTTATTTAACATTAGTATCATATTGCCATTACCAGTATTTTATAAAAACAACCAATTTCAGGCAATGTTTAATAAATTAATAATAGCTATGATTATTAACAACAACAATTATTACCATTATTATTATAAAATTATTAATGTATTTATTTAATAAACACTGTTGTCTTTTATTGCTATGATGCAATGATTAAAATTAAAATGATAATTGTTATTAATAATACAATGGTATCTTTTATCATATTGCTATAATAAAAGAAGATAATAGCAATAATAATAATTATTATTATTAATTTTGTTTATTTATTTATTGGTATCTTTATCATAGTGCAATTACCATAATTTTATAAAATCAACAATGCATTCCAGGCAATGTTCAATAAATAAAATAATAATTAGTTAATTTATAATTTATTTATTTATTAAACACTATTTTATTGTTGATAAAAGATTACTACAACAATCATTTAAAATAGTATTTTTGTTATTATTAATTCATCCATTTATTGAACATTAGTATCTTTTATCATATTTCTATTATCAGCATTTTATTAGATCAACAATTCATTCTAGGCGTGTGAAAGTGATTCAACCACATTATATGTATTTAAGAGCACAATTAAACCATGTTAAAGTGCTGCACAGCGTCTAATGGTTTATTGCTTTATTTTAAAGCTGTCAGACACACATGACGTGTCGTTCCTCTCACCTCCGTCTGCGGCCTCTGCACTTTCTCTGGAGTTCCTGCAGGAGGCGCCGAGTCATCAGAGTCCAGACCCACCTTACGCTTCTTCACAGCTACACAGAGAGAAAAACATGTAAACCTCACACACTCACACACCCAAATGAATTATACAGAATATGATTACGCAAGATTGATGACCTGAGTCTGCGTCTGTTTTTCCGCTGCTGATGGGTTTCTCAGGCGCAGCTTGTGCAATCGACTCGATAGACTTGATCTGCTCAGAAACACAGGAGAATCAGTTTCAGTACATCTGCTGACCTCACCGTGACTGTGTGTTCATAGCCAATGAAAGAACCTGTGGGAACGGAGGTCTGTTCATGGTCTTGCGCGCGCGGTGGACTTTAGCCGGAGGACTGGCTGAAGACAGAGATGAAGATGAGGAGGAGGAGGAGGAGGAGGAAGAGGAGGAGGAGGATGATGGAGCCGTCTTGTCTTACTGCCAGGACCGCAGACGCTCATCTTAGCTCTGCCAGACGCCGGCGAAGAGAGGGACGAGGTGGAGGGGGACGCGCTTTTACCCCAGCTGACTGTGAGGAGACACACACAATAAAATAACACAATCTTTTAGGGTTATGACAACTTATAATGAAATTATGTTTTTACCAACAAACTACACTGGAACTAATTTGCAGGAAAAACAGAAATTTTTCAGTTAATTATTCATAAAAAATGTATTTATGTGCATCAATTAAAAAAGTTACACATAGGTCCATAGTGGACAAACATGTCCGTGTCTAAAAAAATGTCATAAAAATTTGAAGTTTAAATTTAGATTATTGTTGAAGTAAAAAAACGTTTAAAAAGTGAATCCAAAAAAAGTTATAGAGGTTTAAGTTTATGAACAATATTTTATATAAAATATATATTTTATGAAACTCTAAAACTGCTAGAAAATCTAAGCAAGTTCCGAATTTGTGGTTGATATCTCAAAAAATGAGCTTTCAGTAAGATTGTTTGGATGCAGTACCACATTTCTCCATTAGATGCCAGTAAAACTCAACTGGTGCACACAGTGGTTGAATTTGTGATTTGCAGTAGCTTTTCTCTCAAAATATTACTTTTTTTTTTATTACACACATATAACCACACTCTCACATCCACACCAACACACCCACACAATTATAGCTGCATAATTTATCAAATTGGCTTAATAATATGCAGAGGCAAGTATGCAAGTATTTGCTTATAGGCTAAATCTAAGAATATGGCACCATCTGGTATAAAAAAAAAAAAAAAAAATTATATATTATATATAAATATAGTAAAATTCTGGTAAAAAAAATGTGTATATATATATATATATATATATATATATATATATATATATAAATATAGTAAAATTTACATTTTGAAGCCTTGCCAACAGAATGAAAGCCTATTAACAAATGTCCCTGGGGTTAAAAATTGCAGTTTTAATGGGTTTAAATGGGGACATTTTTGTCCTTAAAGTCCTTAGATGAACTATTTTGTGTTACTAGTGTAAAACAGATTAAAGGAAATGGGGGTGAAATAGTAAAATTCCTATAAAAATACACACCTGTGCCAAAGTTTATGTAGTTGGCATTAACACAGGCAAAATGATCAAAAAACAAAACGGAAAAAGGCAAAAATGTTGACTAGTTTCAACATAATTCACTAGAGGTGGGAATCACCTCATGGTACCATATTATCACAATACTTAACCCATGATATGATATTATTGCAATTTTAAACATTTTGCGATTTGCTGAGTATTGCAATAACATATTGCGATATTAACTTTTTTCAACTGCAAAAAGAAAACTTTGTCCACGTATATTTTTGTCTGTTCAATTCACATTTTCATATGCATCTCCTTCATTCCTTCCTTGTTCAATATTACCACAGAAACTTGAGTTTAAATTACACACAATATTAAGTTGATCAACATTATATCAATAGAACTCATCAAAACAAGGTTTCAACTTAAAAGGTTTAATTAATATCAATAAATTAGTTTTATTTTTTTGTCCTGCAACCATGAATTTAATTAAGTTGTGGTAATCAGTTCACTGAATTACTTTTTAGAGTGTAAACATATTTATTATTAAATAAAAAATAAATTTTTACTATTTACATTTACAACATATGGACCACAAAACCAGTCATACAGTCGTACAGATATATTTGTAACAATAGCCAACAATACATTGTATGGGTTTCATGAAGATATTTTGTAAATTTCCTACCATAAACATATAAAAAATTTATTTTTGTGAGTGGATATGCATTGCTAAAGACTTCATTTGGACAACTTTAAAGGTGATTTTCTCAATATTTTGATTTTTTGCACCCTCAGATTCCAGATTGTATCTCAGCAAAATATTGTCCTATCCTAACAAACTATACATCAATGGAAAGATTATTTATTCCAGGGTCACATATATATTTTTTATATTTTTTTCATGCTTTGGCATAAAATTATTATGATGCCAATAAAACTGAATGATAAAACTAAAACATTAGAGCAGTAGTTTCAGAGCTCAAGACTGTAAAGCAGCACCTGTGATCAGTGTTGCCAAGTCTGTGGTTTTCCCGCAACCGTGCAACTTTAACACTGTTGCCACGGGTTGTTTTTCATGTCCGCGGGTTGAAGCGACCCAAAATAACATGATATTTAGCCTGTGGAATGCAAAATTTACAACGGAAACCACACCAAAAACGTGGATTTTACCCCGTGGAATGCGATTTTTACCGGGGGACCCCCCTGAAACTTTATTGGGATAGTTTTGAATAGCAATTGGGCAGGTTTTGTTGTGAAAATCTGGCAACCCTGCCTGTGACTCACCTACGAAGGTTTTAGTGGACGCGGAGGGCCGTCCATCATCCTGACGTCCCGTCAGATCCTCCATCTGTTTTCCCTTTACAGGTGAAATCGGCTCCGCTAACACGACAAAAACATCACAATTAGAACAATACAGATTAATAGAGAAGCACAGATATAGAAATTTAGATTATTATAATAAATCTAAACAATTTCAAATGCTTTAGTCTTGAATTTTACATGTTTCAAGTGAAATCAGGCATAAGAATGTGATAATGTGCAGTATTAATGATAGAAAAACCTGCGATCTTATTGTATTTTTCATATAAAGCCAACTTAATCAGGCCGATGTCGATAATTTAATAAAAACTGTTATTGATTGCAATACCAAAATAATATTAAAGGGATAGTTCACATAATTTACTCACCCTCATGTTGTTCCAAACATGTATGTTTGTCTTTATTCTGCTGAACACACACACACACAAAAGATATTTGTTTGGACCCCATTGACTTCCATAGTATTTTATCCAATACAATGGAAGTGAATGGGGACCAACAACTGCTCGGTTACAGACATTCTTCAAAATATCTTTTTTTTGCATGTGTGTTCAGCAAACTCATACAGTAAATGATGACAGATTTTTCATTTTTAGGTGAACTATCCCTTTAATGTCTATGTTATACACCTGTACAATTGTGCATTAAAATGAAATAACATCAAAACATTTGAATGAACTTTAGCACAGATCCAGATGAGTTTGTGAAACCTGTCTGAAGCCCTGCTTTCTAATCAAGCTAATGCTGATACAGAAAAAGAGTGGCCAATCACTGATTTCTCCTGTGCATCTGTACTAATTAAACATTAATATGAAAGAGTGACACCCTCACCTTCATGTTTGGATTGAGGAGAAGAGCTCTCATCTGATGGAGTCTGGAGCAATATAGTCAAATACATTCAGTTAATATGACTTATAGTCCATAAACACAATAAAATATGATCAACACAGACGGTTTCCAGTTTACAAAAACCTGCTGTTGTAATCAATAGCAACAAATAAACTCAAGTTTTAAAGAGGAAACTTGGTCAACTTAAATAAATATGAAGTGACAGCAAAATATTTACCATTGTTTTATTTGCATTAAACTGATAATCAGAGGTCATAAACTTCACATGCTTAATATTTTAGCAGCACCAATCAGCTAACACCGTAACGCATTTATTGGTTTAAACAGCAGCTGACAGGATCAATGCAAATATGCAATTAATCAGAAAAGCCGCATAACTTGTGCATGTTACAGTGATGAACTACATGCTGCAACAGAAGCAGCATGTGAAAACCATTGAATGAAAGCGTCGTTATATCCTCCATTGGGGAATACACATTCATAACGCAACCTTAAACATGCAGATGCACGGCTGTAATTAAGCATGCATGTGTAAATGTGTGTTTTATTGTGTGTTGTGTTTCTCACCTCGAGCGCGCGCTCAGCTGCCGACATGTTGCCGGATGCGCTTGAGGGGAACCGCAGCGCGCGCACCCGCCACTTTCGCTAACATAAAAGTCTGCTTCATTCATACAAATACTACTCGGGCATTGCGTATTGTTTGTCGTTTCTATACAGTGTTATCACAAGAAACGTCGGAGAAAAAAGTTTATTAAACAACGAACACGTTTAAATAAAATTAATGTATTCGTGAGACACTTTTACACACGTTTACAACGCCCAAAAAAAAGTACAAATCTAGGCTTGCTGTTTTATTATTTTGAAGCGTTTCCGACAGAGACCTTTATTTTATAATATTCCAGAGCGGAAGTGCTCAGTCGGACTGTGTTGGGTGTGTGACGCCAGTGCCGAAACTTCCTGGTTGTCGCGCCTCACCTGACGAAACTGGAGCAATATTTTACACAAAAACACAATCGTTTTGCTCATATATGCAACACATAAACATTACATCACTACATCAAATGATCTGTGTGTTAGTGGAAAGAGAATTCATCATTTAAAGCTCAGTCGCGCGCTGCTGGAGGAGCCACAGACCTCGGTGAGTGTGTGTGTGAATGTGTGTAGTGTGTGATAGTTTGTGTTTAATGTGTGATAGTTTGTGCATCACTGTTTTCTTTTAATGGCTAAGCATTTTATCCACAAATGTAGATTATTTTTCAGGTCGCCCCTCGAATAGGTACGATATCTAACAGCTCTGTCAAAAATTATAAAAAAGCAGGGATTTTGTTGGATTTAGGTTATAAATATAACTTATGTTAACACACACACACACACACACACACATATATATATATATATATATATATATATATATATATATTATACACTACCGGTCAAAAGTTTGGAAACATTACTATTTTTAATGTTTTTAAACGAAGTCTCAATTAAGGCTGCATTTATTTCATAATAAATACAGAAAAAACAATAATATTGTGAAATATTATTACAATTTAAAATTATGGTTTTCTATTTTAATATACTTTAAAATATAATTTATTCCTGTGATCAAAGCTGAATTTTCAGCATCATTACTCCAGTCTTCAGTGTCACATGATCCTTCAGAAATCATTGTAATATGATGATTTTATGCTCAGTTATCATCAATGTTGAAAACAGTTGTGCTGCTTAATATTTTTTTGGGACCTGTGATACTTTTTCAGGATTCATTGACAAATAAAAGGTTAAAAAGAACAGCATTTATTCAAAATATAAATCTTTTCTAACAATATAAATCTTTATTATCACTTTTTATCAATTTAACACATCCGAGCTGAATAAAAGTATTAATTTCTTTCAAGAAAAAAAAATGAGACTCACCCCAAACTTTTGAACGGTAGTGTATGTTGTTACAAAATATTTTCTATTTTAAATAAATGCTGATATTTTTTAACTTTTTATTCATCAAAGAATCCTTAAAAAGTATCACAGGTTATGAAATAATATTAAGCAACACAACTGTTTCCAACATTGATAATAAATCATCATATTAGAATGATTTCTGAAGGATCATGTGACACTGAAGACTGGAGTAATGTTGCTGAAAATTTGGCTTTGATCACAGGAATAAATTATATTTTAAAGTATATTAAAATAGAAAACCATAATTTTAAATTGTAATAATATTTCACAATATTATTGTTTTTTCTGTATTTATTATGAAATAAATGCAGCCTTAATGAGCATGAGACTTTTTTTCCAAACTTTTGACCGGTTATATATATATATATATATATTAGTATGAAATGGAAGTTAAGATCATCTTTTCTTCTTTATTGTGCCGTATATCCGAGTGAAACGGCTTCTCAAACAAGAACAAATGTAGGGCGGAGCTTTTTCTGTGGGGATTTGATTGGCTAGTTGGATGGTTGTGGTTTGCGATTGGTGGATCTCATGTGAGTGACAGGTTGCCCCGCCCTCGTCATCAGAAAAGAGGAGAGAGGGGAAGTTATTCTGATTCAAAATTACCAGGAACATGAATTTAAAACAATAATGATGTGCGCAGATAAATCATTTAGAATAAAAACAACAATATTGCATTAAAAAATGTTTCCTTTTTTATTTCATAGCTTTTCTGAATGGTCATTATGTATTTTAGATTTGCTGGCACCGCATCCTCTGCTTTCAAATGACTGATGATCACATGAACAAAATATTGTAATAAAAAACTGTTTGAAAGTTGATTTCAGAAGGTCATGGGTTCAATTCTAAGGGAAAGCATGAACTGATCAAATGTTCACCTTAAATGCAAGGGTTAGTTCACCTAAAAATGAAAATTATCCCATGATTTACTCACCCTAAAGCCATCCTAGGTGTATATGACCATCTTCTTTCAGACGAACACAATCGGAGATATATTAAAAATATCCTGGCTCTTCCAAGCTTTATAATGGGAGTGAATGGGGGCCGAGATTTTTAAGCCCAAAAACGCGCATCCATCCATCATAAAAGTAATCCATACGGGGTTAATAAAGTGAATCAATGGGTTTTTGTAAGAGAACTTTATACACTATAATAATTGGCTTCCGACAGCGGTGTGGATTATCTTTATGATGGATGGATGCACTTTTTTGGGCTTCAAAATCTCGGCCCCCATTCACTCCCATTATAAAGCATGGAGGAGCAAGGATATTTTTTAATATACTCTGATTGTGTTCATCTGAAAGAAGATGACTTGAGTAAATCATGGGATAATTTTCATTTGTGGCTGAACTATCCCTTTAAATGCAAAGTAAGTTTTTCACGTTTGTCTTTCTGTCTCTCTGAAGGAGGATGTGGGTGCTTCCCGTTGGGAAGGATGAAGAGTTCCCCAGCTAACCGCAGTCGGGACATCGAGCGGCAGGCCGGATATCTGCGCCCGGAGCACTGCACCCCGCCCCCTCCGCGCTCCCACTCCGCCGGCGAGATGTGGTTCATCCGGGACGGCTGCGGCATCGTGTGCGGCGTGATCACGTGGCTGCTGGTGTTCTACGCCGAGTTCGTGGTCGTCTTCGTAATGCTGGTGCCGGCGAAGAATGTGGTGTACAGCTTAATTAACGGCGCCGTGTTTAACGGGCTGGCCTTCCTCGCGCTGGCGTCGCATTTCAGAGCCATGTGCACCGACCCGGTGAGGGACGCACACACACACACACACCAATCCTGATCAGGAGCGATGCGACACGTATCCAGGCACGTTCACACCAGGAACGATAACTATAACGACAACCATACAATTATCTCTGAGAATAGTGAAGCCCACACCCCAACTATAATGATAATGACACAGAGGAATGATATCTTTCAGAATGATTATTTTCCAGATAATGAAGGATAAAAACATTGACAGCCAATCAGAATCCTTTCAGCTTTAAAAAACATTTAAAGTGGCAGCGCACATTTACAATAAACAGAACGTCATCATCCATCGGTCTAAAGGTTGATATAGCTATAAATAGAGCTTTATCATCTGCTGGTTTGCAAATGATAAGGATGCTAATATAGTTCTTGTTCTTGGTGTGAACAGCCGTTGAACTCATGTTTCTGTCCTGAAATACAGTATGACGTGACAGAATTGCAGCCAATTGGAGCATACTTTGTTTATAGGTGAAGTATGTAATTTCTTTGCCTTTTGTGTAACTAAATGAATTAGCAAAAATAATGCAGAATTAAAACATTCCCCTCTTCTGTGATAACCCCGCCCTGAACTCATGTGATTGGTTGAATCCTGCTTAGTGACTCAGACAAACAGATCAACGCTTTGAAAGCGTCAAACAACCAATGACTGACTTACAGTGACACTGAACATGAAACGGACACTCCACGAACTGCACAATTTGGAGAAAAAATCTAATTGCGATTTTTAATTAAAGGGTTAGTTCACCCGAAAATGAAAATTCTGTCATTTATTACTCACCCTCATGTCGTTCCACACCCGTAAGACCTTCGTTAATCTTCAGAACACAAATTAAGATATTTTTGATGAAATCCGATGTCTCAGTGAGGCCTGCATAGCCAGCAATGACATTTCCTCTCTCAAGATCCATTAATGTACTAAAAACATATTTAAATCAGTTCATGTGAGTACAGTGGTTCAATATTAATATTATAAAGCCACGAGAATATTTTTGGCGCACCAAAAAAACTAAATAACGACTTATTTAGTGATGGCCGATTTCAAAACACTGCTTCAGGAAGCATCGGAGCACAAATGAATCAGTGTGTCGAATCATGATTTGGATCGTGCGTCAAACCCACCAAACTGCTGAAATCATGTGACTTTGGCGCTCTGAACCGCTGATTCGACACACTGATTCATTTATGCTTCGATGCTTCCTGAAGCAGTGTTTTGAAATCGGCCATCACTAAATAAGTCGTTATTTTGTTTTTTTGGCGCTCCAAAAATATTCTCGTCGCTTTATAATATTAATATTGAACCACTGTACTCACATGAACTGATTTAAATATGTTTTTAGTACATTAATGGATCTTGAGAGAGGAAATGTCATTGTTGGCTATGAAGGCCTCACTGAGCCATTGGATTTCATCAAAAATATCTTAATTTGTGTTCTGAAGATGAATGAAGATCATGAGGGTGAGTAATTAATGACATTATTTTCATTTTTGGGTGAACTAACCCTTTAATACTTTAATTATTAAATTAAAAAAACATCCAGGTTTGCTGTGCTTGTTTGTGGGGCTGCACAATTCTGCCCAAAAGTTTCTGATTACAGTACTAATGTTGTATCAGTTGATGATAAATGGTTCAGACTCTGAGGTTTTGACTCTTTCCTGTGGTCTCAGGGAGCCGTTCCAAAGGGAAACGCCACTAAGGAGTTCATCGAGAGTCTGCAGCTCAAGCCTGGACAGGTGGTGTACAAGTGTCCCAAATGCTGCAGCATCAAACCTGATCGAGCACATCACTGCAGGTGACAGCACACACACACACACACACACATACAGTATCAAGTACTAAATGATCACTGCTGGTGCAGGAAACCTCAACTGTGACCTTAAATTCAGAGATAGTTTCCTGAAAGTGTGTGTGTTTGCTCCGTCTAGTGTGTGTAAACGCTGCATCAAGAAGATGGACCATCACTGCCCCTGGGTCAACAACTGTGTGGGAGAGAACAACCAAAAATACTTTGTGCTTTTCACCGTGAGTTTCATCACAACTACTCACAAAACACACACATTCAAATAATTATATACTTCAAAACTTCAGTATTTGGTACCAGTACAACTTTGAAGTTTTCAGTACCAGAGCAAAAACTGTTGAATTAAGCACTTTAATGTCCCATTTTGTCTCGTCCGTTGGTTATTACTGTCGATCATTACAGTTTCCGATCCAATCGCACATTAAAATATGGTGGTCTATCCAGAAACTTTTCAGTGTACTGAGCAGTAGTGAACTTGTGTTCAGATTGTGAATGGGTAATAAACAGAAAGCAAGAGAAGAGCCTCCCTTTATAGTCACTAACACCGTGTCCAAACCAGACGCGATAAGATTCCAGCGACGAGCAATTTGACTGTCTACACTAGACGCGACGCGACAATGAGAAATGATAAAACGACAAAAACCACAGCCAATCAGAAGAGAGTGTGGGCGGGCTCTCTCGGCAAGAGCACAGCAGACACAATGAAATGGGCAAGTGCATAGTAAAATTCATAAATATTACGCCAATTAAACATTATTTAAAGTACATACAGATCAATCTTTGTCATAGAATACACTTGTTTGTTCGCATTGAGTTGACAGTTTGAACGTTCTTGTGCACATTTATTTATTTTCAAGATCTGAGGTGAATTAGCCAGTATTGTTTTCATTACAGCTAAAAAGCTGGGAACACAGAATGATATTTAAACTTGCATCAGACGCTTTCAACATTAAATAAAGCACATAAACAGTACCTGATATTATCATTGCCATACTTTGTGTTGCTGTTTCAGCTGCGGCGTCGCACAGAAATAGAAACCGTTTCTAAAATAGAATCGTCACGTGTCACCATCGCGACTGGTTAGGACAAAAACTCTTATTAACATGGAAAAGATACCTTTTATCGCGTGTCGCGTCTGGTTAGTACACAGTGTAAGGCTGTCAATCTCTAAAGCACAAGCTAATTGTACATTGTGTTAGCTATAATGAAAGGATTTGTGAGTGCGGCTCATGTTGAACTGTGCAGCTTCTGGTGAACTTACTGACTAGCACCTCTGATTGGCCATTGCATTCACGCACTCAACAGATATGATTGTGATTGGCTACAGCACTCAATGCTAGTAAAAACGGGCTGTAAATAGAAACCGTTTTCATTATTGAAATAAGCTGAAAGAATTATATGATAAATATTACCAGTAGATGAAAAACGTAAACTGAGAAATGTTGACTTGGCACTTACTGAAATAATTAAAAGTAAAGTGTTACCTTGTACTTCAACAGTAAGATTTAATTTGTTAACATGAACTAACAATGAACAATGCTTTCAAAGCATTTATTAATCTTAGTTGCTGTTTATCTCAACATTTACTACATTTTTAATATCAAAAATTGTTAGTAGTTATTTGCGTCAGTTTTTATTAACTAACATTAACAAAGGATAATAAATGCTGTGATATTTTGCTCTTAGTTTTTGTTTATGCATTAATATCATCAGATGAAATCTTATTGTAAAGTGATACCCATTACTAAAACAGAAATAAAAATAAAAGCTAAAATGTTAATAAATGTTAATAAAAGTTCTAAAGGTTAATAAAAACTATAAAAGTATATAAGTAATCCGTACTGTTTCCTGTCTCTTCTCCAGATGTACATTGCTTTGATTTCCCTTCATGCTCTCATGATGGTGGCTTTACATTTTGTCTTCTGTTTTGAAGAAGACTGGACAAGTAAGTGTTTGTGTCTGCATCACCGCCTGGGTTTTATTTGCTGCTAAATGATTGGCTGCTCGTGTTGTGACGGAGCTCTCCGATTAGTCCTGCATTGATCGTTCCTGTTTCCTGTCCTCAGAGTGCAGTTCCTTCTCTCCTCCGGCGACCGTCATCCTCCTCATCCTCCTGTGCTTTGAGGCTCTGCTCTTCCTCATTTTCACCGCTGTGATGTTCGGGACACAGGTGCACTCCATCTGCAACGACGAGACCGTAAGTGACGCTTATCCTTAATATCACCTTTCATGTAGAGTGTGATAGAGCTGTTTGTGAATGTAAAAGGTCTGCAATGTTTCAAAGAGTGCAGATAAATGGACTGAAATGAGTCGTCAGTAATTCCTGTCTCACTTCCTGGTCTTCATTGGCTGAACAGCATCTGCTTTGCCCCGCCCTCAAACACTGTAGTTTTTTCTGAGACTGGAAGAGTTTCAAATGACGGTAAATCGTTACTGTTCGTATCACTGTGTTTCTAGTACTGAAGAAGAGCGGAAATTCAGATATGGTAATAATGAGTGTTTTGTTTTCCAACACGAGCTGTAATCAGTCGACCAATCACAGCAGAGTGGGCCATCTGACTAATCAGAGCAGAGGAGGATTTAGGAAAGGAGGGGTTTAGAGAATCATTTATCAAACCGTTTCAGACACTGAGAGAAAAGAGCTGATGCTGCAATGCATATCAGAAAACAAAAGTGTTTTTTGACCTGTGATGCATGTAAACCTGCTGTAGAAGATGCCAAAACAGAATTAGGACCTTTAACCCTTAAATGCATACATCGGGTCTTTAGTGACCCGGGACGTCATTCACTACCCCCCTCCTCATTCATTTTTTAAAGTTAGACTTCAACCTTCTTGGTATTCCTCAATCAATTCATTATAAAGAATATAACAAGAAAAAAATCATAAAATTAAAAGGATGCCTATTTTGTATTCATTTTTTGTAAAAATTGTATAGGGTCGCTAACGACCTGAGGTGTGTATCAGTGTACATATGTTTTTTCTGCACAACAATAATACAATCTTAATGACAGAATAAGTACAATTCACCTTTATTCCACAAGGTGGCAATGTCTGATACACAATGCTGAAGTGACGACTCATTCAGACAGAAAACGAAATAATAAGAGAAACATGAAATGGCTCAGCGATTTACTGCAGAACAAGTAAAAGCAACTCAGATATGACTGTAACTGGATGGATCTGGTGAAGCTGTTAGCGATCGAAATATTGATTTTGAAGATGTTGAAAATGATATAGTTCTGAGAATATGTTTGAGATTGCGAATGGGCTCATATTTGCGACCTCAAACATAAAACTAGCCCATTATTTGCTGAATTAACTGGGAAATGAGCTCTGCTGAGGACAGTGATGATGGCATAAAACATCTGCTCAAACGGAGCCCTTTCAAGCTCCAAAAGGTAACAAAATATGATTTATTTTATTCTTCTGTAATTGCTACTCTAATATCAGAGGAGTTTTATATTACAACAGGTAGAGGTCCTTCAGTGTTAGATGTTGATCCGGGTCGATAAAGACCGAATATGTAAGAATGATTGGCGAAACAGTCATGCATTTAAGGGTTAAAATAGCATAATAGGGGCACTTTGAACCATAAAAAAAAATTTGTTACTTGAAATAAAATAAATGTTAATTGAAATGTTGACCAAGTGAAATATTTAATTCTCATTTTAAGTTCTAAAATTACTAATGAATGACAAACAAAAAATACTAAGACTTTAAAATTTAAAATGGGGAAAAAATAAAAATAATAAAAAACTATAATATTATATTAATGATACTTAAATAACTGCTTAATCTAACATGTTGATTGAAAAAAAATTTAATTTTTGGTTCATTTGGGACATTTTAATTAAGTTTTCATGTATAGAGAAATTATCATCAAACTTTTTTTTTTTTTTTTTTTTCAAGAATATTTTGAAAGACACTTATTTGATCCATGATATGTAATCATGTAATGTCATATCTTCATTAATAATTTCACTCCGTACGAAACTTCAAAAAGCACTTAAATAGTGATGTTTTTTTGCACATCACTTGCCTGAACACCCAGGAATCTTGCATCTGTGGTCATGTGAATTGTCTAAAACCTCCTCGAAAAGTATTATCTTCAACGAAAAGGAATTTTGAACATGCAAAATAAAAAAAACTTCATAAACCTGACAAACTTCTCTACACCTTCATATTTTTTTATGTACAGTTCTGTCATTTTAAATAAGATTACTAAAGCAAATAATTAATAATATTGCATGTGTCAGAACAGGACGTCACCTTTAAATGGTGCTTGATATGACTCCAACACTTACTGAACTGTTCTTTGGTACTTTCTCGACTTTCTAATTGGTTGTAATCATTAAAGACAAATTACTAAACATAGGCTTAGAAAACTTTCCGTGCCTGAGGGCAATGCTGTGCTGTAGAGGGTTAATTAAATTTTATTAAATTTAAGCAGTTATTATAGTATTTATTGGTTTAAATTTTTTATTTTGTTTATTTTACAGTAGTTTTTTTTACTGTTTTTTTTTTTTTGTTTTTTTTAACTTTTTTTTTAGTTTTAGAACTTTAGTACATTAAGTTAAACTAAATGAAAATAAGAAATGTTTACTTGGCAAATAACCAAAATATTTTTTTAAATATTTTATTTCAGATTTTTTTTTAATTTGATTTAAAGTAACAAATTAGCTTGAATTTTACCTGGATTTTTGATAAAATTGGAGCAGTTTTTAACCCCTTTTCTGATGTGACCAATCATCACGTTGAATTGATTTTTTTCATCTTACACTTTTCAAGATCCACAAATCTCATTTTATTAATTTGTGAATACGACACAGATATCGGTCCATGTGTGAAGGGTTTGTCTTCTTTGTTCTGTGCAGCTGGAGAAGTCATTTAGATTGAAACTGAACATAGAAATCATCAAATCAAACACTTTGAATCTCTCTGTTCGCAGGGAATCGAGCAGCTGAAGAAAGAAGAGCGACGATGGGCCAAAAGGTCGAAGTGGATGAACATGAAGGTGGTGTTCGGTCACCCGTTCTCTCTAGCCTGGCTCAGTCCGTTTGCCACGCCGGATCAGGGGAAGGCCAATCTCTACCAGTACGTGGTCTGAGACGGCGATCTGTCGAGCGCAACCTCCCCCTTCTGTCTCTCCACAAACATCTTTTTGCTTTTTACCTCTGTTTCTGAAAGATCTGACAGCACAGAAACTCTCGCCACACGGTTCTAGTGGCTTCTTTACGTTCATAGAGTAATACTGACGTCCTGAGCACCGCCGGCCCAACCTGCACTGTTATCACACTGTGAACTAGATCATGTTTTCGTGATGAATTTGATTCTGCAGCCGTTTGAATATGAGCTGATGAGATTTTAGAGGCCTTGACCATGAAACTTATTAACCATCACCAGCCGTGGCAAATAACTGAAGTGTTTCTCGTTGATGTGATGACAGATTTTTTTGTTTGATTGACAGATGCCTTTATATTCGCTGGTTAATTAAGAAATGCCTTTTCTTTTGGAGACCGTTCGCTCATGTTGTTCGCAAGCCTTAGAAACTAATGTGTATTAGAAATCTAATGTTGCCAAATCTTATTCCATTATCTCCAATGCCCAAAGTTTTTCTTTCTTGATCGAAACAAGTTCATCACTTGCATAACACTAATGAAAACATGTCCGGCTCATATTCCACATCGAAATCCTGTAATACAGTCGTTTTTACTGAATTGCATTTAAAAAGTCAGTATATTATAAAAAATATATATATATTAAAGTATATTTAAAAAAAGTATGTATATTATATTATATTAAAAAATATATACAATTTATTTGTAATATTTTTTTGCACTACAGTAATTATACATTTTCATTAATCATCTTGAAAATGATGTCATTTAATTTTGCCTGATGTTTCTTGATACTAAACATAATTTCTTAATTTTTTCGGGTCATATTCCACAGCAAAATCCTTTTTTCTTTTTGCACTTGACATTAAATACATTTAACCCTCAGATTTACATTATTGGAATTATAATAGTTTATTTTTTTTTGTAATTCTCATTCTCTGGTGATTCCTTTCTAATTTTTACTAAATTGCATTATAAAGTCAGCAAATATACATACAATAAATGCTAAAATTATGTATATAAATATACGTACATACATGCATATATACATTTATTAAAAAATATTTACAATTTTTAATATTTTTTGCATTACAGTAATTATACATTTTCATATTTAAAATTATGTCAGTAAACTTTGCCTGATGTTTCCTGATGCTAAACATAATTTCTTAATTTTTTGTTGATTTTGGGGTGAAATATGACATTTTTGTCTGGTTCATGGGGTTAATGTAATTTCCTCATGAATGCAGTATCTCATTATTGCTGTAGAAATATCTTTTGTGACTATAATACGACGTTTGCAATACTTCCAGCCATTCTCCAGACGGTTTTCACTGTCTTCAGGCGGGTGGTGCTCATGGATTCCTTACATTTTGGTGTCACTACAGTATTTGAGCGTGAGCTTGATCTTCCTGAATCTAATCGAGTGACTCCAGACGTCCCTCAGGTTCACATGATGATATATCAATCCTGCTTCTCTTCCAAATCCAGCTCAGACCATCAGATATTCATCTTGTCTTCATAATCTGCAGCCTCGAACGCTTTTAAACGAGAGACTGACGGCTGTAGACGCCCCTGAGATCTGATCAGGGCTTTCTCTGTCTTATCCTTGGGCACAATTATGTCAGGTTTGAAGCCTCACTTTGCTGCTTACAACTGAAAGTTGATTGGATTTGAATGCATTGACATGTTGGATGGCTTCGCTGGTGGATCAGTATTTCCCGTCTGCTCGCGGGTTTCTACGGGTCGTTAACGTTCAGTCTTCATAATCACTGCTGTTCAACGATTGCCATTTCTGTTTGTTCTTTGCACTTTCTTTTCTTTTGCCTGTTTTCAATTTATTCTGTCTTTTTTTTTTTAAATCTGTGCTTTATGTTGTGCATGTATTTTAAATATATCAATATCTTAATGCAGTTTTGGGTGTTTCGGGTTGCTTTCACTTTGAAAGTCAATTCAATAAATTTCTCTTTCTGTTTTTTTCATTGCTGTTCGTCTTTTTGGTTATTTCTGAGCAGTGTTGGGGTATCACATTACAAGTACTGTGCATTAGTAATCAGCTTACTTTTTGATGTAATGAGTAAAGTAGTGCATTACTTGACACAATATTTGAGCATTGAAGTAATGCATGTTACTTTTTAGTTCAATTGTTTTACTAAACTACCTAATTAAACAGGAACAGGTAAAATGTACAAAAGTAACAAAACACGTTACTTTCAACTTTCAATAAACGGATAATATAACCTGTAATCGATCTTTTGTAAATATTAAATGTCACAGATGTATATTTACTGAGTAATCCACTATGTTGTAGAGTGGGATCAATATGACTATTTTCACCTGAGATTTGAAGCCAAATTAGAGGGGTGTAAAAATGACTTTAGAAAGATGGCATCATTATTTTTTTTTCACAAAGATTGGTAGATCTATTAGTAAAAATGGTTGACTTTAGCAATCTTTGTTGCATTATTTGCCAACGGTGACTATTCAAAAATGGGAAAAAAGCACTTTTTGTGTTTTTTGCCTCAAGTTTGCATGCCTGTAACTCAAGAAGTATTAAAGATATCTTAATGTCCTTTTAGATTCTGGTTCTTATCAAACTTTCTTTTGGTATCTTCATTTTAAAGGCCCTTGATGGCTCAATCCCAGAGATATGGAGATCTTAATGCGGCTCCATGAGTAAATTGTACACATTTTCAGTGGTCAAAAACCAAATATGGGTCACTTTACATACAGCTGATACTTTTGTTTACTTTTAAAGAGGAATATCTGAAGAACAAATAATGTTGAAACTAGAAATGTATCTTGATTTTCTATCAACTCAGTTGCATTGAACATGCCTGTCTGAGTGCCATAAATGCTCCTTTTCCAAAGTTTGCATGCCTGTGACTCTAAAAGTATTCAAGAAACCTTAATATCCTTCTAGATTCTCATTCTTAATAAACTTTTCTTTCGAAATCTTCATTTTTAAGGCCCTATATAGTTCGGTTCCATAGATATGGGGATCTCAAATCAGTTCCATGTTCAAAATGTTGAATTTTCCCCTATTTTCAGTGATTGAAAAACAATTGTGGTTCACTTTGCACACAGCTGATATTCATTGCATTTAAAGAGGAATGTCTGAAGAATAAATAATGTTTAAACTAGAAATGTATCTTGTTTCCCTCTATCAAAACAATTGCATGAAAATAACTCTCTGAGTACCAAAAATCCACTGAAAATGGTTCAGTTGAGGAACATAACTTGCTCTCAAAGTGTATTTATAAGAATAAACAATCTGAAGCTACCAAGAGTTCAAATACGCAGTATCGTAACTACACATCCCTACCATATATGGCCTTAAAAATAAAAATTTCAAAAGAAAAGTTTATTAAGAATGAGAATCTAGAAGGATATTAAGATTTCTTGAATACTTTTAGAGTTACAGGCATGCAAACTTGGCATTTATGGCACTCAGACATGTCCTATGCAATTGAGCTGAGAGAGAGAGAGAAAAAAAATACATTTCTAGTTTCAACATTATTTGTTCTTCAGATATTCTTCTTAAAAAGAAAAAAGTATCTGCTGTATACAAAGTGACCCACATATGGTTTTTGACCACTGGCACAAATACCAGTATATTAACTTTGCCCAACACTGTTTATGAGGAAAAAAATCTCCACGCATCTACAGATTCAAACTTCTAAAATGATTTTGCACCATTTTCAGAAATCATTTCAGCTCAGAAACGCAGTGTTTTCTGTACACATACAAAGAAAGAATCAGCACAAAACACTTTATAGCATTTTAATGATTCACTATTGTAGTATAGTTTCATTAAATGAGTATAGTTTGTCCATTAAATAATAAAACTATTTACACATTTATAAATGTGGCCTTATTTGTATACAGTGACCGGAACACAAACAGACGGCATACGCTACATGAATGAGAGACAGATCTTATTATTACAAGATGGTTGAGTTATGTTCATTTATCAAAGATTTACACACAGGCCTCAGTGCACAATATTTACTCATTTGGTCCCCAATGATACAGTATCTAATGCCAAATATGATGATATTAGTTGATATTGATAATGACACAAAAGGAATGCCCACATATAAGGCAAATTATTCATACTTTAACAATTTATATTTCGCATCTCAAATACTACATGCTATATGGTAACAACCATTATTAAAGTGTACATTTAGTGTCACTTTGGCCTTGATTCAGCATTAACTGATTAACAATTATTAGTCTGTTAGCATTATTATAACTAGGGGTGTCAATTATTTGCTCTGACAACAATTCAATTCTAATATTGACTTACTAAATGAAGTGAAATTTTCTTTTGAATGTGGTATTTTTTTCCATGATTATACCCTTTTCAATTGATTATAATGGATGCATTGAATGTTCATCATCAGAAACACCCCTAATTATAACCATACGAAACATTAATGTGCTCATCGTTACAATTATATATTAATAATTAAACACAGCAGGACGGATGTTCTCAACATTAAACACAGAAACGGCATCACATTGCCAGGGACTTTATAACGTCACATTATGTTGGCTTCAGGAAGCGTTGGACGTGTATAACGCATTCGGTCCATGTTCATTTGATTAAGATCTACCATGTTTAGCTGCTCTACGAGTGTCAGGGTGCATGCGGCCGACCGAGACCACAGGAAGAACTAGAGGAATTCACAGGAAGTACAAGACCTCGACCTGGTCCTTCAGTCCCCTAATAATCACACACATCTGCTGAAACTGCTTCAGTGTCCTGGGAGATTAAGGTGGTTTGGACTCCATTTGCTTTCATAATACATGCTACTGATCTCATTAATCTTCAAGTCAATAATCTTGCTTCACTTGGAAATTTATATGTGATTACACAGGTCAAATAGCAAGCATGACTAGTTGTTTTCCAGCATTGCATCATCCTGGTAAGTTTCTGTGTGTTTGAAGAAGGGGCTGAAGAACAGGTTTTGGTTGGTGTTCATTCACACAGCTACAGAAAGTGTCTTTGCTCTCACATCACTGGATGTTTGCATGCATAAGATATGTGGCATATATCGGAAAAGCATCTTCCGTTGAAGAATGTACAATGCCAACGTTTGGAGAGGTCTGCTGTTATTATTGCCACACGCGGCACTCACAGTGCTGTAGGGTGATGGAGAGAATGACTGTGAGACCCTGCAAAACTCAGTGAAGGAAGTGATGTCACCGAGGGCGTGAAATATGAAAATAAGGGACAGGAAGCTGCAATTGGAATTTGAAATGTAGGTGTGAAAAACTACTTTTAAATTAAATTAAATTTATGGCATGTCAAATCAATTTTGGAGCTAAGGGGACAAAGGGCAAAAAAAAAAATTTTTTCTTACCAGAAGAATCTCATGAAAAAGTTCATGTTCAGCTCATATTTCAAAAGAAATGATGTTTTGCATTAAATAAATATGGTAACACTTTACAATAAGGTTTCATTAGTTAACAACTAACAATAACAATATTTCTAGATTATCAATTTTAGTTCATGTTAATTTCACTATTTACTAACAAAGGTTAAAGGCACAATATGTAATTTTCACCACTAGAGGTCGCTTATTCAAAACAAAGGTGTAGCTTAATGACGCCTTGATTTGGCGGAATCATGGGAGGTGTTGGCTTCACGTCTAAAACTGGTGGAAAAGAATCCGACGAGTCTCGGGGAGAAAACATAATCATGGATGAGCTAATAAGTTTTATTATCATTACTATAGTATGAAGCAGGGTGTGGAGCGGAACAAGGCCGCTGGAGCGACTGCTAATGAGAGACGAGTGTGACACGTGTCTCGAGAACAGTGGAGCTTTTATTACGAGCGCTTCTGCTTCTTCCGGTCATGAGTATGTGGGGAATGCAGCGCTGTTTATCATATTAGATACATTTCAGTGTTGAAAGTTGTTATAATGCTATAATATATTATAATGTGCGTTTGCTCGGCGGATACTATGAGGCACTTGTTGCAGTAAGCTAGATCGATATTAGGCATGGTAAAACATGGTACTGGCGGTAAATCAAGAAAACGAGATTTAAACAATAAGCGGCACTATTTTAACAAGGCCGTGTCCAAATACTCTTTTGCTAGTTTAACGACGGAAAAAATGGTCGCACTCCAGGCACATGATCCAAAAGGGTTGTACCTATTCTCTTAATGTGTCATGGGTGTGTTTTGGGCGTTACGTGCAATAAACCAATCAGAATCTCGTCTCCCATTAAAACGTTGTGATCCTTTTATGTTTAATATTTGGCATGTTTGTGTGCTGCCGCACATGTGTGTGTAATAAGCAGATGTGTGCAGATGTTGTGCACCTGCATATAGGTGCATATTACTAACGTGCTATTAAATGACAAAAAATACTGCGGCATTGACTTTAGAACAGGTTTCAGTTGGTCAATGGTGCAGTCGTTTTCAGTTGCCTCAAAATAGCAACACGCCAACAATCAAACACACCTGTTTTCAGATCAGGACACATGGCACAGATGGGTGCAAATGCATTTGCTATTTAAACAACGTGGTGCAAGACGTGAAAATGATAACTGCATCGGGCTGAAACTAGCAAAAAACACTTGCTTCGTGCCTGGCGTCGCATTGCACCGAGTGTATGATAGGGCCCTAAGACTGTGTTGAGCTATATAACATGATTAGTTTTCTGTCGATGAATGTAACAGTTAATAAAACACATAATATATTACAGCATCTTTGATGTAAAATAAATCAAGGGTAACGCGGGTATTATGTCATTCATAGGGCGACGCACGGACACGGTCTGTGTCCTGGTTAAAATTGCTTATTTCTCTGGATTTAAACATTCTTGGAAACATTTGGGATAATGTAAGTACACAAGTCAACTAAACACTGTTCTAGTGGTTTTTGGATATTTTAATCCAAAAATCTTACATATTGTGCCTTTAATAAATGCTGTAAATCATTGTTAGTTCATGTTAGTTAACGCATTATGTTGTCAAATGAGATCTTATTGTAAAGTGTTACCATAAATATTTCACCCAAAAGTGAAAATGCTCATTTTTAGCTATATATTATTAGCTAAAAACAGCCTTCATCCTCTTTATTAAAAGCATTTATTCTTTTTTTCACTTCAGGTGAAATATGATCCTGACATGTCAGAGATTCATTATCACATTAACAGTGATGTAGGTTCATGCACCTGTTGTTTTTAATACTTTTTATGGATTTTTATTCTTTTAATATTAAATAATAATACATATAAATAAATGTTTTTAATATTTGTTTTAAAATATTTAAACGGATCTTTGGCATGACAGTAGACTTTCCACGTGAAATACGGCTGCTCAAATATTCTAGCGCAGTGAAGCGAAATAAACGAAAGACTCGTTACGACTGTTTGTGTGTCTTAGAGCAGTTGGACCCACAGCGGGTGAGAATAGTGGCGATGTCAGTGTGTAAGCTGCTGTTTCTGATATGTTTCTGAACACAATGAAGGCAGCCGTGTCATTGGTCACACCGTGAGCGTGCACGTCAGCGCAGGTCACTCTCTCTTGCTGGCGTGTGACTGCGTGAGGTTGGGCGACGTGTGATGAAGCACCAGGAGACCAGAGAGAGTCAGAGAGATTCCCACCCACCACAGGGCCATGTGGGTCTCCCCGAATATTAGCTGCCCCAGAAATGCCTGTCGAGCAAACGTAAAATCATCATGCATACACTGACAGAACTCAAGACCTGCACAATAATAATATACAAATTATTATTATTGCAAGGTAGATTATTTTCTATGCTGCAATGGACTATCATTTTAGGTTTATTATTTTATCTATTTTGTCTAAAATAAAATATTTTTTTATTATGATTTGTTTATTTTTAAATCAAATCAATATTTCATGTCCATTTATTTGTGTTTTGCACATTCATTTGCAGGCCAAATCCAAACTGACTTTTTCCACTTGTACCACAATTTGTGAAGCAAAACACTGTTTTTGCAATGAAGTTTATAAATATAAATCTATAAATAACGACTTTTCCATGATTTTTGTAGTCATTCATAATGACTTTATGATGATTTTTATAGCATTTACACATATATTTTTGAGTGCAATTTTTGTACCCACAAAGTAAAAATACTAGAGCATTTTTCAAGCTGATGGATGATTTTATTTTAATTGTTATTAATATTATATTTTATAATTATGATTAAGCTGAGCATATCTAAAAAAAATATTTAGGTGTAAATTTAATATTTATGTATTTGAATCGCATATAATTTTTATGTGGATAAAAAAGTTTTAACATAAACTAAATGATTAATCGCATCTAACATAAGTTAGTAAATATATTTATACTTATTATACAATATATATATATATATATATATATATGTGTGTGTGTGTGTGTGTGTATTTTATATATATGTATATATAATTAATGCTGTCAAACGATTAATCGTGATTAATTGCATCCAAAACAAAAGTTTGTGTTTACATATTTATATATAAAATATGTAATATTTATAAATAAATATTGTGTTTATATTTATATATAAAATATTATATTATATTATATGTACATGTAAATATTCTTATATAATGTGTGTGTGTGTATATATATATATATATATATATAAAATTTATTTATATATGCACATATGCATATATATATATGTATATATATATATATGTACACACGCACATATACATATTATAAATTTAAAAACTTTTATGTTAGATGTGATTAATTGCGATTAATCGATTTGACAGCACTAAAACAAACTAATAAACTGATGCATATTTGTTAGTCACGCATAAATTAAAAGAAACAATATTCCTGCACTCAAAAAAATCACGGCATAGTTCATTAAATATGTGCATCAAATGTATTTATTTTTTTAAATGTCTTAGAATCAATATAAATCTGTTTATTGTGAAAATAATTGCATTTCCACTGTTGAAAATATATGACCTGTTTTATTTATAAATGACTGACAAATATGCACAAGTTTATTAGTTTATGTTAAAACTTTTGTGGAATCCAAATGCTTGGAAATTTATATGCAATTCAAAACATAACTTTACCCCTAAATTTTGAGTGCACCTCACTCCTAACCCCTTAATTACCCCTTATATATCTTAAGCAGTGCTGATGCTCACAGAGGAGATGAAGTTGGAGGCGGTGGTGGTCACAGTGGTGCGCGCGGACGAGCACGAGCTCCGCAGCGCTTTGGCCAGGAAGGTCCACATCACAGCGTTACAGGTGAACAGCAGACCTCCACACAGCAGTCTGAGAGGGATGTGCAGCTGTCACGGGATAAAGTGGGACGGATTAGAAACCACTTATTATACGCTGTCAAATTAAGGAGCCATAAAAGTCTAATGGGATTCACAGTGCTCCATTAATTCATAAGGAAGAGCGATGGCACGTGCGCGCGCGGTGCTGAAGGTCATTCGTGTGTGTCTGTCACATAACAGCATCATCATCATCATCATGCATTACATGTGCAGTGTAATGTGAAGCCTGATGAAGAGGGCGTTTGCGGTGTTTTGTTGAGCTCCAGCAGTGATTCATTCACACTCACCCAGTCGCACGCGCTCGTGTCGTTGTGCTGCGTGAATTTCCTCTGCTCGCCCCACGTCCGCAGTCCCGTCTCACACACGCCCTTCAGATAGTCGGTACCGAGAGACAGTTTGGCGGACGAGGACGCCACGGCGCCGAGAAATCCCGCCAGCAGCGCGTACAGGACACCGGGAAACATGACTTCAGCAGACCCATCACATCTCCTTCTCCAGCACTGCGAGCGCGTGATGCTGCGAAGACACTCCATCAGCATCATCACTGCGAGCAGGTGCATTCTGGGAACTGTAGTCCATGCTGCATTTTGCTCAGTGCGTTCTCGGAACGTTGTGGCAAGGTTATGAACAAACGTTCTTTCAGTAACATTGATAGAATGTTATCTGGTCTTTAATAATGTTCTCAAAACATTAGCACAAAAACATTATTTAAATCATGGAATGTTTTTTCCTATCCATTCAAAAGTAACAATTCAATAATGTTTGGATAATAATAAAAAGAAACGTTCCCTTAATTTTAAATGCTTTTAATATAAATGTTTTAAATGTTTTATAACTTGTTAGCTGGGAATGTTATAGAAGTTTAAGTTTACTGCAAAGCAAATGTACTGAACTAATATACATACACACACATATATATATATATATATATATATATATATATATTACAAAATTATTTGGAGTTAAACACCATAGTTGTGTTCCAAATTTGAAGTTTATATCACAAAAAAATGAGCCCCCTAAAATGTTTCAAAGTACCGTTTCCATTGTAACGCAATGTCAAATTTTCAAAGCAGTTTTGATTAATTTTAAGCTTTTTAATAATTTATGATGATTACTAAAATATGTGATAGGGAGGAAAGGCAATAAAGTGACAGCTGCATTAATCGAAACTGGCATTTATAATGTTACAAAAGATTTCTATATCATTAGGTCATTTATTATAGCTTGTCAAATTGTCCCTATTTGGGTGTGAGCAAAAACACGCAGTTTGTGTGTGTGTCCCTTTAAATGCAAATGAGCTGCTGCTCCCGCCTCCTTTCCAGAAGAGGGCGGAGCTTTAACAGCTCAACAACAACAAAGCTGGAGAATCTCACGCAGCCAAAATGAGGATTGTCAGTAACGGTGTTCAGCCTTACATTGTTCAAACCGGAGTCGACACTGATGGAGAGACTCAGGAAGAAGTTACAACTTTTAGAATGAAACTGGACGTTTCTGAATGGTTAGTGGATAAATTGATGTAGTTGCTGTGGAGTTGATTCAACTCATCCACTAGCATGTGTCGTCATGTTCATCTTTTGTGTTGAATTGACCCTCGTTTGTGAAGCAGTCCGGCGTAAAATGACGGCATGTCAACAACACTCTACTACAACAACTCTTCCTCTTCTCTAAAGCAGCCCAACATGGCCCCGGCCCCTTTGTTGCGTGTTCTCAGGGGCGGAGTTTATGTAAATTTTAAGGTTTGTGATGTCACTAACTCAGGAAGAAGCTCATTGTAGTTGTTTGTTGTAGTCCTTAAACAGAAAAATATCTCCCTTTGCATTGAACTTTAAAAAGTTTAAAAAAAAAAGGGAAATCATAATCAAGGAACCCTTTAAACTGTAATTTTTTTTTTCACTGTATTTCTATGAAATAAACGCAGCCTTGGTGATCAGAAGAAACTTCTTTGCATTCATTAAATAAATTAAATCATTCTTAAAACTGATGGTTCAAAGTGAAATTCCACTTTGTCTGTGAAAGCAGTGAGTCAGTAATAATGAGATGATCCTCCATTCCCAGACAGACACCAGAATCATGACCTTATCAGAGAGAGAGACGCTCGTCTCAGATTCCCATTAAAAATCTCATGATTCTCATCCAACAGTGTTTCTGATCTAAAGGGATGTTGCGCTGCTTAGATTCTCTGATGAAAGTTTCAAAAGTGTTATTTTAGTATTTTTATATACTATGGGAGGTATATTAGTGGTCTAATGTAGCTGTGAGGCCAGTAGAGGACACTAGAGTCACTAGAGCAAAGCTTCTTATTCCTCCTTTCCCTTCACTTCATCTTCCCATGCTGCAATGTTTAACTACCAGTCGAGGGAGTTCTGTGATCTGATCAGTCTTAGTTCAGAAAAAAACAACTAAAAGTGAGTCATAAGATTGGAAAAGTTCTGCAAAACTCCTTAAACATGCACTAGTAACTAAAAGATATAATAGGTCTACTACACTCTAAAAAATCTTGGGTTATTTTTTCTACCCAAGTCCTGGGTTGAGCCTTCTTGGGTTATTTTTTGGGGGTTATTTTTTAGTTTTTGTGTTACCCAGCTCCTGGGTCAGACATAACTTAGGGGTTGGGTTATTTTTTCGCTGGCTTTTTGCGCCCTCTTCAGGAGAGAGCAGTGAAGCTCCGTCAAATTGGTGCATGTTTTCGGTTCAATACAGGTTTGTGTACGTTTTATTTTAATTGGTGCATTCGTGCTACCAAGCGCAAAGCAACATACAGGGCCGCGATGTGAGACACCTAAAGAAGTGTTTTCGTGTGATGGAAACGCCTGATGCCTTGCATGAAATGTAATGATTTTATTCAAAAATATACAGAATATAATTATTAGGATGTTAAAATATGTTCTCTGAATTGTACACTGTTTGTTTGTGGACAGATTATGGAGTCAGTCATAGCCAATTTCGGATATGAGTGAAACACAGGGCGGCGGTCGAAGTTATCAGTTCCCCCGCCGAACGCGATCATCTCCGGCACGAGATCCAGCGCCGTTACGGTGGAAACAGGACAACAGAGACTGGTCCATTACACTTGAATTACTTCTAAATGTTTCATTTTTACGTATAATATTTGTTAAATGAGCTTAAATGTAGGCAATATGTATTTAAAAAAAAAACGATATTATATATGCTAAATATAATTGAAAATAAATGAATTATCATGCAAACCAGTGGTTGTGTGGAGTAGCTACGTTATAAAAAGTTGAGAGGATTTAAGTTAATCCATAAACATTAATTCATGTATGAAGTAAAAATAAAAAATAAGCTATTATATTAAAAATGATTCAACCCATTATGCTGGGTTAAATAACCCAACATGTGTTCTGTCCTATACTGTACCACCTGCATTTAAGTACAGTATAGTCACACTATAGCAAACCTCTCCCACATATCCTGCTATACTAACTGCCTGATTTCCACCATTGGTGTAAGCAGCTGTCAAATAAGGTCTCCCATCCATGTCACGGCCTGGCTCGAGCCTGCTTAGCTTCAGAAGTATGCCAGGCTTTGGCCAAGGAAGGCTACAGCCACACTGCGTTTCAAAATCACATGAATAGGGGTACAGTATTTACCCAGTCCTGGGGTTGAAAACAACCCAAATTGGGTTGCTTATAGAATTAGTAACTAAAAGAGATATATAGCAAACTGAAAGATTCAAGCTGCATGTTTTCATCTTCAACAAAGTCTGAAGTTTGTCTCAGAGGCCAAGAAGAACTGCCAGAGATCATCACGGTCATATTCTCTCATTAGCACAATAACACTCTGAACAATGAATGTCATGAGAGGACAGAACGAACGCCTGAGGGGGAGAAAAATTCACCAACTCGTGTTTCTGTGAAAGATTCTTCACGAACAACAGACAGAAGCAATTAAAGGTCATCACTGTCTCTGCCGGACCACGAGGATAATTGGCCTCAACGTGGAACGTTTTTCTTCCAGAAAGTGTGAAGAACATGAGGAGTTAATTAGAGATATAGATAGACAGCATAACCCCCAATAGATAGATCTCTATGTCTCCTCATGTGAAGCATGCTGGAGTTTTTATTGAGTGTAACAGGCTTCAGTCGGCGAGTCGAGGCTCCGCTGTGACGTCTCTCTGTTCAGCTGCTCTTAGAGATCCGATGTTGGACGGGGGACCTAATTTGACAGGACCTTCTCAGCTGGAACGACTTTCACTGTGAGCATGTTGAGTCCAAATATAGCCACCATCGCAGGAGTGTGCTGCTTCAGACGGCAGAGCAGCTCCACATCAGAGCGAGGAACGACAGCTCGCATCAGCAGACACATGCCAAAACATCAATGCAACATCTCACAACAATGTGCTCATTGTGTCTGTGTGACTGATCGCTCAAAACGCTCTGAATATCATCTGAATGCAGAATCTGATCTGGCATTTCTTGCATTCTTATGAATTAATCAGATGCATTAAAAAGAGATCTGAGAGCTGCATCACACCAGATCTGTTAAAGTGTAAAGATCTAAATAATCCTTGAGTGCATTTGCGTAAATGAAACATACTGTAAATGTACAAAATTCTATACTCTTGTGATAAAACATAAATCTGGCTGTTATTTCAGTACCTCATAGCAGGAGAAGAAAGTTTTAGTTTCCCTGGAAACAATGAAACAGGTCAGATTTAACCAGGTTTATATATTTATTATCAATAAATTCAATTTGTTTCAATCTCATATTTAAGTTATTGAATATTGCTTAACTAGCCATATTTTAACCATGTTCATACTTTTTTAAATGAATAATAAATTTAATTGTTTTCACAATGAACAGATTTATACTGATTCTAAGCTATTTTAATATATCATGATTTTTTTGAGTGCAGAAATCTGACCTGTTTTAGTATCACTGACAAATATGCATTAATACGGTCTAATCCATATAATATAATAGATGGGAATTTTATATGCAATTCATATAAATCTTAAGGGGACCAAATATGCCACTTTCACAAGATGTAATGTAAGTCTCTGGTGTCTCCAGAATGTGTCTGTGAAGTTTCAGCTCAAAATCCCCCACAGATCATTTATTATAGCTTGTCAAATTTGCTCCTATTTGGGTGTGAGCAAAAACACGCCGTTTTTGTGTGTGTCCCTTTAAATGCAAATTAGCTGCTGCTCCCCGCCCCTTTCCAGAAGAGGGCGCGGAGCTTTAACAGCTCAACAACAACAAAGCTGGAGAATCTCACGCAGCCAAAATGAGGATTGTCAGCCCAACATGGCCACACCCCCTTTGTTGCGTGTTCTTGGGGGCGGGATTTATGTAAATTTTAGGGTTAGTGATGTCACTAACCCAGGAAGAAGCTCATTGTAGTCCTTACCAGCCGTTTGTTGTAGTCCTTAAAAAGTGATTTCTGTAAAAGAAAATATCTCGCTTTGCATTGAACTTTGAGCATCGTAACTTTGCAGATGTTGTTTATGATCAAACAGCAACATAACAATCACCCTTTAAATTTAGGCCTTAATATTTTTGAGTCTATGAGTACTAGTAAAGTGATATTCAGACTTTAGCAAGCACCACTAACTATGTATGAAATAGTTAGTGGTGCTTGCTAAATTAAAATGTAATTAAATATGTGTGATTGTGAGCAGATGTTAGTGTGGTGAAGTGTTCAGACATTAGGGTGTGATGACCAGCAAAACAGCAAGAAAGGAAAGATTTCCTGATGTCCAGTTCCTGAGCTCATCATCAGAATGAGCGCTTTGTTCTCTATATCAATGTGCTGGTGACAACACAGAAAACACAGCTACAGTATAGAGAAACAATGACACTCAGTTACACAACACAGACTGAACATTCATCCCTCGCTGCTTCTCATTCACATGCATTAATGCACTAGTGTCTGCAGCTGCTCTGTGATGCTGTAAATCACGGCTCATCATGTTCTACAGATGCAGGATGAGACTCTTGTGCACAGATCAGCTGAAACGCAGCAGGAGATTGAATGGGTTTCTTTTGAATAGGGCTGCCCGATTCAATTTGCAAAATATTTGCCATTTAAAATGTGATTTTAAAAATTCTGTTTACAATTTTGCAAAATTTTGTGATTATATATCAATATGGCTATAAAAGTTATATATTATATTTAATATGGCTACACTGTAAAAAAAAAAAGAAAAAAAACGTTGTTTCAACGTAAAAAAAAAAAAAAAAAAAACCTGTTCAGGCTGCCATAAAATGTAAGTTTAGTCAACTTGAAATGTGAAGTTATACTAAGTGACAACTTGGTTAATTTGAGTTGACTAAACTTAAAATTTAAGGCAGCATGAACACATTTTTTTTGAAGTTTAAAACTTTTTTGACAGTGTATAATGATAGATAGAATGATAGAACGATAGATAGATAGAACGATAGAACGTAGAAGGATAGATAGATAGATAGACGATAGAGATAGATAGATAGAAGATAGAAGGATATAGATAGATAGATAGATAGATAGATAGAGAGATAGATAGAATAGAATGATAGATAGATAGATAGATAGATGATCGATTAGAAGATAGAACTATAGAAGGATAGATAGATAGAATGATAGATGATAGAAGGATGATAGATAGATAGATAGATAGATATAGAGAGATATAGATAGATAGATAGAGAGATAGATAGCGAGATAGAGAAGATAGAAGATAGAAGATAGATAGATAGAACGATAGAACTATAGATAGATAGAACGATAGATAGATAGATAGATAGATAGATAGAAGGATAGATAGATAGAACGATAGATAGATAGAAGATAGATAACGATATAGATAGATAGAGATAGAAGGATAGATATAGATAGAAGGATAGATGATAGATAGAAGGATAGATAGATAGAAGGATCGATAGATAGATAGAAGGATAGAAGGATAGATGATAGATGATAGAAGGATAGATAGATGATAGAAGGATAGAAGGATAGATGATAGATTAGATAGATAGATATAGATAGATAGATAGATAGATAGATAGATAGATAGTATTATTATTATTATTACTAAATAAAAATATAAAAGTTACTTTGACTCTTTGTGCTCTTTTTATTTAGCGCATTTTTTCATATCACATATTTTAGAAATTATCATAAATTAGTTATCATTCGAAAGCTTACAAACTCAGCATTCATCCTGTGAAAACTGTTTTGAAATTGGATGTTGCTTTACCATGTAAATGGTAAATTGCTTTAGCGGGCTCCTCCCCTAGTGGGCGGTTTCAGATCTATTATTACAAATGTTATTTTTTAACTATACTTTATATTTAAATCTTTTTCTAATCTTGACAAAACCCATATCTTCGGAAAGGTCTGGGTCTCAAGGTTCCATATTTGGTGATTGTTTTGTGATAGAAATGATAGAAATTTATAAATTCAACATCTAATAAAATTTCAATGGATGTGGGTGACACCTGGTGGATATTTTCAGTACAACGCCTAAACAACTTTAATTTTTGTGATATCAACTTCAAATTTGGAACACAACTCATTTAGACATATGGCTTTGATTTGATAGCAATTTTAGTGTGAAAATATTCAATAAAAACACATAGCCATATTGCGATTTCGATGAATCGCATGTGTTTGGCATGTTTTACAGTAATGCAGCTGACCTGAGCTTGACTTCACCACAAACACGCTCTTTCTGCTCGTATCGATCTGCAGCGTGTTTGCTGTGTCGTGCTGGCAGAAAGAAATCCATCTCTGGCCTCTTGTAGTGAAACCTGAAGCGGGAGGTTTGGTAAATACGCAGCACAGGTCCATCAGCTCGCTCCTGTAGCTCCATCTCTCAGATTGATTTAGTGACTCTGAGATGCTTTAGTTTCTTTATCATACTAATGGACACGAGCGAGAGGAGTGCTTCTTATTTCAGCTTTTAAACTGTTTCGCTCTGCTGCAGGTCTCTGTCAGGTAAAGCGCTTACTAAGTGGACAGGCCTCGAGCAAACAAACAGCTTTCAAGCCATTATGCTTTAGTTATGTTCAGTTAGCTGCAGTTGCCATGTTCAGAACTGCACACTACTCTGACTACAGTAGTGAAGTCCACAAAATGTGCATGAGATACTATATCCCACAATGCAATGTGCTAAACTTGACCTTCCATTAATGAAGAATGATTTTTAACACCAACTTATTATTTAATCGTACTGCCAAAAGCTCAGACATTTATTTTCTTCACAAAATTGGATTCAAAATGCAAAATAACCATATTTATTAGTAAATTCCACTACTGAAGTCACTATCTGAAACATTTACTGTTGCATACTGCATACTGTTTCACATGCTATTCTTCAGAAATTCAGTATGACATTTCAAACATGGAAGGTAAAGTTGGGAAAATATGGCTACCTAAAAAACAGGTTAATTAAATTAAGGTTCATTAAAGCTTCTTTATAATGATTATTAGTTCAATTTAGAAGCATAAAGAACCCTTTATGACTGAATGAATCTTCTGCACTATTAAGGCAAACGGCTCTGAATGGTTCTTTAAATAGCAACGGGTTCGTTGTCCTGCAACCACAGCAAACCATATTTAGTGGCCAAAAATGGATTGTTCTGATGGGTTGTGGACAGCAGTGGCAAAAAAATCAATGCTAAATGCAACTAATAATGTTCAACAAACTGTATTATCGTGTATAGTTTGGAGGGAAATAAATTTAGAATTGAAGGGAGAGAAAAAAACTTACCCACCCCAAAAATACACATGGTAAATTAAAATATTAAAGGGGTGGTTGATTATGATTTCACTTTTTTAACTTTAGTTAGTGTGTAATGTTGCTGTTTGAGCATAAACAACATCTGCAATGTTACGATGCTCAAAGTTCAATGCAAAGGGAGATATTTTCTTTTAAAGAAATTGCTTTTTAAATGGCTGGTAGGGACTATAACAAGCTTCTTCCTGGGTTAGTGACATCACAAACCCTAACATTTACATAAACCCCGCCCCCAAGAACATGCAACAAAGGGGGCGGGGCCATGTTGGGCTGCTTTAGAGAAGAGGAAGAGTTGTTGTAGTAGAGTGTTGCCGTCATTTTATGCTTCACAAACGAGGGTCAATTCAACACAAAAGATGAACATGACGGCACATGCTAGTGGATGAGTTGAATCAACTCCACAGCAACTACATAAATTTATCCACTAACCATTCAGAAACGTCCAGTTTCATTCTAAAAGTTGTAACTTCTTCCTGAGTCTCTCCATCAGTGTCGACTCCGGTTTGAACAATGTAAGGCTGAACACCGTTACTGACAATCCTCATTTTGGCTGCGTGAGATTCTCCAGCTTTGTTGTTGTTGAGCTGTTAAAGCTCCGCCCTCTTCTGGAAAGGGGGCGGGAGCAGCAGCTCATTTGCATTTAAAGGGACACACAAAAACGGTGTGTTTTTGCTCACACCCAAATAGGGGCAAATTTGACAAGCTATAATAAATGATCTGTGGGGTATTTTGAGCTGAAACTTCACACACACATTCTGGAGACACCAGAGACTTATATTACATCTTGTGAAAGGGGCATTATTGGTTCTCTTTAAAGACAAGATAACTTATTAATGTTACTGGAAGAACATTTGTTCATAACTTTGAGAGAACCTTGCCAGTTATCGCTATAGTTATAGTTATACAGAGAACGTTATAGCTAAAGTTCTGAGAACGATCGCTGTTAGCTGGGAAGTCAAATAATCTCTGTTTATGCATTTAGAAAATATTTTACTATGCAGATCATGAATATACTGAATACATTTTAATATCTGATTGTAAGGACCTTGTGTTTATTTTGTATGAGAAACAACATCTTTCTTGGGTGTAATATCTGTCTCCTGATACTATTCACTATAGTGTTACAGTCAATGCAGATGATGCATATGCCCACGCGAGAGAGCGAGAGAGAGAGAGAGAGAGAGACTTAAGATTCGGTGAATCAGCGTTTGGCTGCGCGTCACGCACGCGTCGCTGTCACGGCCGAGATATACGCGTTCAAATGTGTTTGTAATTTCCGGGTTGGACTGGAAGGAGGGTGTGTCTCCGATTCCCAACAGAAACACGCTGGATAGAGCAGAGAGAGAGACGCGCTCCGCGGGAAAATGGCATTGGGAAGAGGGAAGCGGAAGCGCAGCGCGATGGGAACGGGTTCCAGCTCCTCCGTCATGATTTAGATCGGGATCCACTCCCGCATCGCGATGGAAAAGACGCTCTGCTCGTCGCAGCCGGTGGAGAGGAGGCTGGCGGCTCGGACGGGCTCGGCCTCGCTCGGGTTCGGCGCGTCTCCGCCGGGGAACATCGCGCCGCTGCAGTCCGGACGCACGCGCAGGATAGAGGGAGTGCTGAGCAAATACACCAACCTCATCCAGGGCTGGCAGAACAGGTACCGAACCAGAACACACTCAAGAACATGATGAAGTTTACAGAGACTGGGCTCAACTCGTGCCCTCACTGTGTCATTTCAGATCACCAGAACACATGCGCGGCACTGACTTAAACCATACACTGTATTTTAGGTCCAAATATGATTTATTTAGTTGTTTATTATTATTATTATTTCATTTTTATTACTTAAGGTCAGTTGTGTTCTGACAGCTTTCATTAGTGCAGTGTTAGTTCATATAAACATTAACATACTGTTATGTTTACATACACTACAAATATTACTGTACTCATATACATGCATACATAGGGCTGTCAAATCGATTAATCACATCTAACATAAAAGTTTGTGTTTATATAATTATTATAATTTATATAATTATTATATATATATATATATATATATACATACACACACACACACACACATATAATGCATGCATGCATACATACATACATACATACATACATATATTAGGGCTGTTTAATTATTAATATATGAGTGTGTACTGTGTATATTTATGTTGCATTTATAAACATACACTATGTATGTATTTAAGAAAAATATATAAAATCTATAAAAATCAATAAATATTTATATATAATTTCAATTATATATAAATATATAAATGTTAATATTTCCTAATTATATACATGTATGTGTATGGGTTTATAAATATGCATAGTACACATATATTATATAAACACATACTTTTATGTCAGATGCAATGAATAGATTTGAGAGCAATTTTATATATGTATAGAATGTTAGGAGAATTATAGTATAAGATAAGCTTTACATGAGTATATACACTCTTGAACTGGCTTTTGAACTCCTATATGCTCATATTCTGTGGTTATGATTCTCATATCAGTGGTGTATTATCATCTTTGGTGTATTCTGGCATATGTCCATCATTACTCAAGTGTTGCATCAGAACAAAAAGTTCAAACTTCCTGATGTTGATGTGTTTTTGCATTGAGTTAAAGCTGAATTCATCATTCATCCTGTTATTTTAGTCATCGAACAAACACTCAGCGTCAGACTTGTTGCTCGTTTCACAGGAGATTCAGAGGTGAACTGATATTCACGAAGAATTGCACAAGAGGTCAGGATAAACACACACACACACACACACACACACACACACACACATGAACGTTATCTGGATGAGAATCTGATCTTTGGTCTATAAACACAGTCTGTCTGTATGTTGTAAAACAGCAGAAGTGGAAACAGTTTCTTCACACACACAGGCTATTTCAAGCTCTTCTCATGGTCTGATGGTGGAGATTGAGGTTGTGTAAACGCATCAGTTTTCGGGTGTTGTGACCTGTGTGTGTGTGTGTGTGTCTGCAGTCAGTGAAGAGATGAGCTTTGATATTCAGAGCAGATTCACACACACCTGCACATCTGATTCACTGCTGACTCAAGAGAAGTCTGTTCTGTTATGATACATACTTACATTTTCTTAAGTTTCATGAATTTAATTTATTCCATTAACAATTTAATCAATCTTTTAAAATCAAATGAAAATATATAAGAATTAATTCACAATAAAACATTGCATTTTTATTTTTTCAACATGGATGTCTCTTGATTATGATATTCCTTAATAATAATAATAATAATAATAATCTAAAATCAATGTTATTATCATTAGTAGTAGTAGTAGTATTGCTTTGAAAAGCACATTACTGTATTATAGTGATATATTTCGATCATAATTTCTCAAGTTAACTTGAACTCAGACTTTTGGCGTATTGTCATAAAAAAAAATCAAGTTTCTGTGATTATTTGACATGCCAGAGTTTTTATTTTTTTAATTTTTAGAAATGAAATGTTGAAATGCTTGTTAAATGCTTTCAGAGTGGCTCTGAAGATGAAGTTTATGTGGTTTCCTCTTTATATAGACATGCTAAAAAAGCAGATTGCACGTTTAAACAGCAGTCGTTAATAATTACAGATGCTACTTCATAGCGCCATTTAATTTGATTAATTTAACTACATTATTTTTGATTTATTATTCCAAAATTTGCCAAATTCTGTGACATTATGCTGAATCTGCTCTTCATTTGATCTAAATGTTGCTAGGAGAACTAATTGAGATATTAAAATCATATATTCAAATTATTAAAATTATAATTAGATATTAAAATTCTGCCCCATGTGCAGTTATTCAGACCATAGTGTAAGAGGAGATGAGAAAATAGGGCTGACATTTTCGGATAGTCTCACACACACACACACACACACACACACACACACACACACACACTGGTTTCTCTGTGTTCAGCAGGTTCAAGCAGATTTTGTCCTGTAATATAGTATGAATATGTCTGATATGAGTTATTCATGGCGTATGTTTGTCCTTGATCTCTCTGGCTGTTGAACAGTTGATCTGTTGTGGTTTTCACATCTAGAGCTGATTTAAACACTTCTTACTGCCAGAGCTGTTTTAGTATCATTGAGTTCTTCTTCATTTACATTTTAATTCTAGTTAAAGTTTAAGTAATTTTATTGTGTGTATTTCTCATTGTTAGTAGACTAAAAAGACAGCCTGAAGAATAGAAATGTAACTCTGATCTGCGATTATGAGCTAGAGCTGAATGAAGTCCTCTTTACATGTTTCTCACAGCACAGATCTCAGAGTTTTTTATGAATATGTAAATGTAAAGTAAAGGTGCCTGAGTTTGTTTTAGAGAAGAGAAAAATGCATCTGTAGTTTTATTTCTTTGTTATTTTTCGGTGAGACTCTCAGGTGTATCTGTGGGTGACGGATCCTGATGCGTTTGTGTCACAACAAAAGATCAGCTCCGTGTTCTAAACAACAGAACGCTTTTCAACATTCTATTTTTACATTTAAACTGCAGTATATCTCATCAGCTCTTCAGTGAACGTGTCTGTTTAACTAATAAACGTCCAGGCAGTAAATGAGTCTGGAAATGTTAATCCAGTTTCAGCTCTGATGGATTCCACTGGTGTAAACGTAACACATGCATTATTTCACCAGCACTGAATAGGAAACACTGAGAGCAAAACTGTTCAAAAGTTTGGGGTCAGTAAGATTTTTTTTTTCAAGTAATTAATACTTTTATTAATCAAGGATGCATTAAATTGATCAAAAGTGACAGTAAAGACATTTATAATGTTACAAAAGATTCTATTTAAAATAAATACTGTTCTTTTAGAATCCTAAAAAATATATATGAACTTTTTTCAACATTGATAATAATCATAAATGTTTCTTGAGCATCAAATCATCATATTAGAATGATTTCTGAAGGATCATGTGACACTGAAGACTGGAGTAATGATGCTGAAAATTCAGCTTTGATCACTGGATATAAATTACACTTTACTATATATTCACATAGAAAACAGCTGTTTTACATTGGAATAATATTTCACAATTTTTATTGTATTTTTTATCAAATAGATGCAGCTTTGGTGAGCAGAAGAGACTTAAAAAAAACATCCTGTCAACGCCAAATTTTGTAATGTTAGTGCATAGCAGGTTTTATTCATTTTTCTTGAACCTTTTAGCAAAAATATAGTTAATAATAATTCTGTTGTGTCTCTTCACTCTCTGTTTCACACACTGTGTGTTTGTCAGTGTAATGTGATTGTCACAGCAGCATCTTGAGCGTGTTAAACCGCCTGCCAACACGTGGCACAGGAAACACTGCTGCTTCACTGCATGTTTAGATGAGAGAGATCGGTCAGTCCTGGAAATGAAGGTTATGCAAAAATTCCACCGAGCCGTGATGTCAGTGATACAGTGTGTCAGATGGTGAAGTTGAGTTGGCTTCCTGACCTCTGACCTCCTCCTCACGGCATCACTGCACCATCTCTGCGGTTTCCATGAGCGTTTTTTAATGCGCTCCTGCAGCTGGTTTCCAGGGTGACGGCGGATTCAGAGAGCGAGAGCGCAGTAAACGAGAGCGCTTGAACCCGTCTGACTCAGGACAGGTCGCACAGCTCAGAAAACACTCTCAGTGTATCAAAGCTCATAACTGGAGTGTTGTGCGTCTGTATAACAAAAATACGTGCTGAGAACATTTGTCTAATGTTGCCGTCAAGTTATGGGAACGTTATTTCTGTAAACGTCCAGATTTTTAAATGTTTTTCAAACGATAAGGGAACATTCCATTTTGAACGTTACTTTTGAATGTTCTCTGAACATTCCGAAACAAGTTGTAACATTTAAAAAATGTTCAGAATAAAACATTCCATGAAGGATGTACGCAGACGCTTGTCAGTGGTTCTATTGTTGTCGTGCTGGACTTGAAACCTTCTCTCATGCAGAACAACAGCCATAAAAGTGAATTATTCACAGATATGATTTCAATACTGAGTCACTACATGTGTCTGTTATCTAGGACACACATAAACTAAAATAAACCACATGCTCGTATGATGAATGAAGCTCGTTCTGACTGTGTTTGTTTGCTTCAGTAAATCCACGAGGTGCTTCTGGAAGCAGGGTTTGTTTTATGTCTTTGTGAACATGATTACATGCTCTTGAAAGGCTCTGATTCGAGGTCAGAGCACATTTAAAGTGTTTAGTGCCAAAGGCTGGAGTCTGTGGAGATGAAGAGAATCCTCCAAGAGAATGGACTCTAATTTTATCATGTCTATTATCAACTGTAACTCTGTCCTTTGCCTTTATGAGACTATTTTTGGTCATTTTAAAAATCTTACTATAAAAATGGTGTCGTGTGAAGTATTTTCTATGAAATATTTTCTCAATAAAAAGTGAATCAAACCAAACAGCTTTGATAGTTTCATTACAAAATTGGTAAAATTATTCATCAATCAACTCAAAAAAACAATGGTACAAAATAAAACAATTGGTTTCATTTTTATCACATATAATAAATGTGTTTTACATTTAATCAACACATTTTACGTGGATTGCAAAATATTCAGTAGTTTCAGAATATAAGGAAACTGACTTGATCACCTCATTTGCAGTGCAGGATTATGGGTAATTTAGTTCTTAAAGGAGGATTTAATTGGGCAATTAAATAATAACATAAAAACCTAAGTGGTAATCACATTTAATTTGCTGCTTTTACAGAAGCAAATCTCCTCATTTAACAATCTCAGAGCTCATGTCTGTACTGAACGGTTTATATGTTCTTTCTTTATAAAGAAAATCGACAGGATTTTTACTTCCGTCTGTTGCGTGAGGAAACTGGACTGCACAGACTGGATCTGTTTCTGTGCGCTAAAAGAAGAAGTGTGGCTCGATTTTAAACCAGTATAGACTAACAAATCATCTTGAAACAAAATTACTGTGCATTTCTGAGCTGGATATACAACTCATGCATGTTGTTGAGCTGTGATTATAGTGCATCTGGCAGTGCAGATCTTATCATTATTTACATTTATGATTGACCTTTATGGAAAAATTAGCCTGTCACAAGCAGAACAAAGATCCATGCTTTTGCTTTTGTGTGTATGTTTGTGTGTGTTTGTTAGGGATGCACTGATATGAACATTTTGGCCGATACCGATAACCGATAATTCTTTATATCTGAAAGCCGATAACCGATATATTGGCTGTTAAATCTAAATCCATTTTTTTTGAGAGCCTGATTACAAAAAAAGTCTCCCCATTAAAAGCCATGTCCCACCACACAATTTTAATGTCGTCATTATAATTTTATGTAGCCGATATGACAGATTTGCGATGCACATGTTACACTTAACTGTGTTTCCCTTTTTGAAGTGATTTCAATCATATTTCAAGCAATTCAAAACCATCATGGTGAACAGTGCACATCTGAAGTGTCTCAGCTGAAGGAAATAATCTATTATTTATCAGCTTTAATATATCGGCCAAATTTTTATCAGGCCGATAACGATATTATTAAAAATGAACATCGATACCGATACCGATATTGTGGCCAATATATTGTGCATTCCTAATGTGTGTGCATGTGAGTGTGTGTTGTGTGCATGCTTGTGTGTGTTTCGGTGTGCGTGTGTTTGTGGTGTAGTGAGTGAATCTTGTTCATGGTCAGTGCTTCTGTTTCATTGATCTGGTTTAGAAGATCCTATATTGCAGTTTGATTTTATTTTAATTTTACCAGCATTTGAGGAATAGATTATTTCTACAGTACAGATCGTTGATATGGTTTATAATTGTTTATTCAACTTAATATAGTATCCCATGTTCACATTCATAATAGTAAAAAACACTTACTTTTGATAAATCACCAGAAAGCGTGGCTAATGCAAATAAAAATATGAAAGTGTTGTTTCTATAAGATGAGAAGTGGATTGGTGAATGAAATATTCTCAGGTTTGGATCGTGTCGGTCTCTGTAAACCAGTTCTTCAGCTGCGGTTCTGTGTTTCTCTCTCATGTGCAGTTTCTCGAAGGGTTTAATCACACAGAGAGCTGAGCTTGACTTTCAGTCTCATTTACACCCTCTAATTGTCAGAGCGGCTGATTGGTGCGCTGGCCTCTGGCCAGAGGGATTGTGGGATTGAAGAGAGTCAATCATCTGAGCTCAGCAGTCACATGCAGATCTTCAAGTCAATTTGTACAATGTACATAGTTGTGTGTGTGTGTGTGTGTGTGTGTGTGTGTGTATATATATATATATATATATATATATATATTATATATATATATATATATATATATATATATACATACACACACACACAGTGGTACGGAAAGTATTCAGACCCCCTTAAATTTTTCACTCTTTGTTATATTGCAGCCATTTGCTAGAATCATTTAAGATAATTTTTTTTCCTCACACAGCACATCATATTGACAGAAAAACACAGAATTGTTGACATTTTTGCAGATTTACTAAAAAAGAAAAACTGAAATATCACATGGTCCTGAGTATTCAGACCCTTTGCTCAGTATTTAGTAGAAGCACCCTTTTGATCTAATACAGCCATGAGTCTTTTTGGGAAAGATGCAAGTTTTCCACACCTGGATTTGGGGATCCTCTGCCATTCCTCCTTGCAGATCCTCTACAGTTCTGTCAGGTTGGATGGTAAACGTTGGTGGACAGCCATTTTTAGGTCTCTCCAGAGATGCTCAATTGGGTTTAAGTCAGGGCTCTGGCTGGGCCATTCAAGAACAGTCACGGAGTTGTTGTGAAGCCACTCCTTTGTTATTTTAGCTGTGTGCTTAGGGTCATTGTCTTGTTGTAAGGTAAACCTTTGGCCCAGTCTGAGGTCCTGAGCACTCTGGAGAAGGTTTTCATCCAGGATATTCCTGTACTTGGCCGCATTCATCTTTCCCTCGATTGCAACCAGTCGTCCTGTCCCTGCAGCTGAAAAACACCCCCACAGCATGATGCTGCCACCACCATGCTTCACTGTTGGGACTGTATTGGACAGGTGATGAGCAGTGCCTGGTTTTCTCCACACATACCGCTTAGAATTAAGGCCAAAAAGTTCTATCTTGGTCTCATCAGACCAGAGAATCTTATTTCTCACCATCTTGGAGTCCTTCAGGTGTTTTTTAGCAAACCACATGTGGGCTTTCATGTGTCTTGCACTGAGGAGAGGCTTCCGTCGGGCCACTCTGCCATAAAGCCCCGACTGGTGGAGGGCTGCAGTGATGGTTGACTTTCTACAACTTTCTCCCATCTCCCGACTGCATCTCTGGAGCTCAGCCACAGTGATCTTTGGGTTCTTCTTTACCTCTCTCACCAAGGCTCTTCTCCCCCGATAGCTCAGTTTAGCCGGACGGCCAGCTCTAGGGTTCTGGTCGTCCCAAAAGTCTTCCATTTAAGGATTATGGAGGCCACTGTGCTCTTAGGAACCTTAAGTGCAGCAGAAATTTTTTTGTAACCTTGGCCAGATCTGTGCCTTGACACAATTCTGTCTCTGAGCTCTTCAGGCAGTTCCTTTGACCTCATGATTCTCATTTGCTCTGACATGCACTGTGAGCTGTAAGGTCTTATATAGACAGGTGTGTGGCTTTCCTAATCAAGTCCAATCGGTATAATCAAACACAGCTGGACTCAAATGAAGGTGTAGAACCATCTCAAGGATGATCAGAAGAAATGGACAGCACCTGAGTTAAATATATGAGTGTCACAGCAAAGGGTCTGAATACTTAGGACCATGTGATATTTCAGTTTTTCTTTTTTTAATAAATCTGCAAAAATGTCAACAATTCTGCAAAAATTTCCATACCCACTGTATGTGGTGTGGAATGTATATATATATATAATATGTATATATATATTATATATATATATATATATATATATATATAAAATTATTATTATTCATGCAAACCTTGCTTTTAATTTTGCTGCTTCTGTTAATTGTAATAATATGCAGTAATTAAATGCAGCATGTCACAACAGCTTTCCATGTTCTGTATTTCATGTCCAAAGTCCTTATGTTTTTATGTTTTTGATAAGTAGTCATATTATTTCAGACAGATGGTCCAGTGCAACAGAAAAATAAGTGGAAAATAGTAATTAATTCCAGCTCTATTGGACTCACTTCCATGTTTTGGAAAAGTCCTGATCCAGTTCTATTGTGATGCGTCTCATTATGTGTTCGTGTGTGTCTGCAGGTATTTCGTGTTGGACCCTGATGTGGGTCAGCTGCAGTATTTCGTGAACGAGCAGGGGCGGAGCCAGAAGCCGCGTGGTTCTCTGCCTCTGATTGGTGCGTCCGTGACATCGAGCGACGAGGCGCCTCACATGTTCATCGTCAGCTCGGCCAATGGGGAGCTCTACAAACTCAGAGGTATTTTTACACTCGCTTCTTGAGCTTCAAGATGTGCATGTGACTCTCAGGTCAGTGTATTTGGGTGACAGTGGCTGAAGGTTACTGTCTCGCCGTTACTGTGGCAACCAGCAGCCTCTGTTTAAGAAATTCATGTTCCATGCAGGAGTTTGTGCCAATGACATCACTGAGGATCATGTGACTGTCATTGTCCAGAGCATTTATTCAGGGGTTTCTCTCTGTACTGCTGGAGGTTTCTCAGTCTGTCCAGTCTATTCACATGACAAATATATATATATATATATATATATATGTTCAGTCCACGTCTGTGTCTTCAGGTCTAGTGTTGAGTCTTAATGACTCTGTGACTCGTTCACCTCATGTTAATTGCAGTCATTTCATCTCCTGCTCGTTATAGAAGCATCATTCTGTCATAATTATATCAAGAGCTTGTTTAAATTGCTAATGCCGAGCTGTTCGGAGTGAAGGTTATTCGTGATGAAGCATTCTCCACAGCTCATAAGATTGAGCATTAATCTGATTCTGATGAAGGTGATGCAGCATGAGAGAGAAAATCAATTTCTATGAGCATCAATAACTAAGAAACATCTGCCACATTGACTCTCAGAGGATCTGCTCACTACTGCCATCGCAAGGGGCTTTGGGTAATTACTGTAAGTTCTGGGAGCTGGTTTTTAGCTGGTCTAAAGTGGTTCTCACTTGTAAGGATTTGGCTAAGCTACACTATAAAAAAATGTAAGTTTTATTTATTGATTTTATTTTTATTTATTTAGAAGGCTTGCGAGATCAGAAGGTGTAGTAAGCTGACACTTTAGGCGTCTGATGATTCGTTTTGATTTTGATTCAGTTACAAAATGTTTCCTGTGTTTGTGTGTGTGTGTGTGTGTGTGTGTGTGTGTGTGTTTACATTCGGGCGACTGGTGATCCAGATATATTCCAGCTCTCACTGCTGCTCTGTTTCTCATTAATGGTCTGTTTGTGGTTCATTCAGTCTCAGTGCTGAAGCTCAAACTGAAGCTCAGTGAAGTTCAATAGTTACAGCTCAAATACTTCACTAATGCTTGTTTTGTTAATAGAAATAGTCTTTACTTCCTCTTTGGAAGAGTGACTTCCTGTTCAATGCAAAGAATTCTGTTTTGCGTCCAAAATGAAATACTTCCCTACTATATAGTAATCGAAAAACAGTAGGTGAAAAGGCCCCGGATGACCTACTGCTTCTGGCGAGATTCTGAAGTGTGCATTCGGTGGACACTTTACCATCCCATGAGGCCACGGGACACATGAAAGTAAACATTATAAACTGGTACATTTGTCTTTCTGAATGGGTGCATGTTGACGCTTTATGGTACTGAATTTACTATTGTAGTGCACTGCATCGCTTTGATGTGTTCATGACCCGTTTAATCTAGTCTAAATGCAGTCAATTTCATCTTATACTCCTGAATGTCTTTTCCTAGGTAATGCATTAGTTCTGGTTTATGGTCCCACAGCAGCTAAACACCTTCTTGCTCCACCTGCTACAGTAGCCACGCCCCAATCCCTCCACCTGCTACAGTAGCCACGCCCCAAACTTTCCACCTGCTACAGTAGCCACACCCCAAGCTCTCAGCCTGCTACAGTAGCCATTGCCCCAAACTCTCAGTCTGCTACAGTAGCCACGCCCCAAACTCTCAGCCCGCTACAGTAGCCACGCCCTAAACTCTCAGCCTGCTACAGTAGCCACGCCCCAAACCCTCAGCCTGCTACAGTAGCCACGCCCCAATCCCTCCACCTGCTACAGTAGCCACCCCCAAACTTTCCACCTACAGCCAAAACTCTCAGCGCCAGCCCCAAACCCTCAGCCTGCTACAGTAGCTCGTAGCCTGTAGCCATTGCCCTAAACTCTCAGCCTGCTACAGTAGCCACGCCCCAAACCCTCAGCCTGCTACAGTAGCCACGCCCCAATCCCTCCACCTGCTACAGTAGCCACGCCCCAAACTTTCCACCTGCTACAGTAGCCATTGCCCCAAACTCTCAGTCTGCTACAGTAGCCACGCCCCAAACTCCCCATCCGCTACCCACGCCCCAAACTCTCCACCCGCTACACCCCAAACTCTCAGCCTGCTACAGTAGCCACGCCCCAAACTTTCCACCTGCTACAGTAGCCATTGCCCAAACTCTGCTGCTACAGTAGCCACCCCAAACTCTCATCCTGTTACAGTAGCCACGCCCAAACTCTGCTACAGTAGCTCCACCTGCTACAGTAGCCACCCCCAAACTCCCGCTACAGTAGCCATGCCCCAAACTCTCCACCCGCTACAGTAGCCACGCCCCAAACTCTCCACCTGCTACAGTAGCCACGCCTCAAACTCTGCTTCTGCTACAGTAGCCACACCCCAAACTCCCCGTCTGCTACAGTAGCCACGCCCCAAACTCTCCACCTGCTAAGCCAGTACCACACCCCCAACTCTCAGCCTGCTACAGTAGCCACGCCCCAAACTTTCTGCTACAGTAGCCATTGCTGTCTGCTACAGTAGCCACACCCCAAACTCTCATCCCGTTACAGTAGCCACGCCCTAAACTCTCAGCCTGCTACAGTAGCCACGCCCCAAACTCTCCACCTGCTACAGTAGCCACGCCCCAAACTCCCATCCGCTACAGTAGCCAAACTCGTAGCCACGCCTCAAACTCTGCACAGTAGCCACGCCCAAACTCTCCACCTGCTACAGTAGTCACGCCCCAAATCTGCTACGTAGCCAACTCTGCTTCTGCTACAGTAGCCACGCCAAACGCCCCAAACTCTGCTTCTGCTACAGTAGCCACGCCCCAAACTCCCCATCTGCTACACGCCCCAAACTACAGTAGCCACGCCCCAACTCTTCTGCTACAGTAGCCACGCCCCAAACAGTAGCCATCAACTCTGCTTCTGCTACAGTAGCCCAAACTCCACCTCCTACAGTAGCTACGCCTCAAACTCTGCTTCTGCTCCAGTAGCCACGCCTCAAACTCTGCTTCTGCTACAGTAGTCATGCCCCAAAATCCCCATCTGCTACAGTAGCCACTCCCCAAACTCTCAGCCTGCTACAGTAGCCACGTCCACAACTCTGCACCTGATACAGTAGCCATGCCCCAAATACTTTCAGCCTGTTACAGTAGCCACGCCCCAAACTCTCCACCTGTATACAAAATCTTACATACTTTAGAGTTATTATAGTTAAAGATAGAGTCTTTACTTCAGTCATAATCTAACATGACATAATAGAATGCATGTTTTGAGTTGTTGCCATGGTATCTATAATGCATTAATATTTTGTATATTTACTCACTCTCTCTCTCCTCTCTCTCTCTCTCTCTCTCTCTCTTGTTTCCTCCCATAATTCCACTGTGTCAGCGGTGGACGCCACAGAACAGCAGCTGTGGATGACGCAGATACAGGCCGGTACCAGACGCCCACTCGACAGCAGCGCCAAGGTGTGTGAACACTCACACTCACTTACATACACACACACACACTCAACCACACACGCTCACACACTCACACACACGTGTGTTGGAGTATGTTTGAGGAGAGCGGTGGGAAATTATTATGGGACAGCCTGTTTTTTTTTGCTTTTGGGAGAGTTTGAGTTGCATGTGTGGCGTGCAAAGATTTGTAATGCAATCACTAATAGTGAAATATAATGACAAGGGCATCTGATGTGTGTGTGTGTGTGTGTGGTCTATATGATGTCAATCTAATGATGTGCACAGGGTTCTGAGGGAGTTTAAGGTTAGGAGAGTCTGATGAGATGAACTCACTGATATAGTTCTGAACCTCACTGACTCCAGAGCTCATGTTGGTCTGTGGACACTCCTGTTATAGTTTCGGCCCGTTAGAGACGTTGTGTGTTTGTGTGGATGCTGTAATCTGATCTGCTGTCCTTCACAGATGAGGAAACTGAAAGACTGTGATGAGAATCTGTGTGTCAACCAAACGCAGAACACACTGGATGCACAGGTACATCGCACACAATCACACACACTCACAGACAGATTTTTAAACTGTACAAACATCTTTCCTCACTTTATGGATTGATTCTTACTGTAAAGAAACACTCTATGAATGACTTGTGTGTTTTTCACTCATTGATCTTCATTGATCATTAATCTTCAGCACACAAACACGCCGAATGACTTTTGTTTAACATCATGTCTAGGTTTGATTTATACGTTACCAATAAAAAGAGGTTTTCCTTCATCATTTACTGATTAACAGGACATTTTTGTGGATGTGTGATAAAATCCTGTGAGATTCAATCCGCTCGAAATGTTCAGATCAATCTTTAGAAAGCTGAGAACAAAGTTAGTTTTACTGAATACATGCAATAAAATTAATTTCATCCAGTGTTATTTTAGTATCATTGAGATGTTATTATAGTTTTTATTAATATGTTTTTGTTATATTTTATGTTTTAATTTTAGTAAAAAAAATTTTTTTTTGTCATTTTTATTAGTTTTTTTAAAATGACTATATAGTTTTGTTTTTTTTTAATAATTTTTATTTCAGTTTAATTTTGGTACATCAACTTAAACTAAATCATGAAATGTTATATGTTATATATATAAACTATTAATTTTATTACTTAAAGTAAAACAAAAACTGAAATGAAAATATATAAAAACTTAAAAACTAATAAAAATGACAAAATTACTAAAACTTTAACTAAAATTAAAGTGAAAACAGAAAATACTAAAACTAAAAACTAATTCAAGCTATTAATAAAAGCTATGCCAGTATCTCAGTGATAGCAAAGTAAGGCTGTGTGTGTGTGTGTGTGTGTGTGTGTGTGTTTGTGTGTAAATCTTTCACCGTGTCTCTCTGTCCGTCTCAGGGTTCATCGGGCCGCACGCGGAGCTTCTCTCTGCTTCCTCACCTCCCTCCGTCTTCCTCTCCTGCGTCTCAGAGGCACCTTCCTCACCCCGGGCCTCCGAGCAACATCGTCACCATCACGCACCACAAGTCGCCTGCAGCCGCCCGACGTGCCAAAAACCAGTATCCACAGCGCCTCCTGGAGGTCAAAGAGGTCAGACACACACACACACACTCACTGACATTCAAAGAAATTCAGTGCAGCATAAGAATTTAATTAGTCCAAAATACAAATATTTTAACTAGTTTTTATAATATTATTTACATATAGCACTACAAAATCACCCCATGTTGTTTTCAAAATCTTTATTATAAATAAAAAATATTGACATCAAATGGCATTCTAAGAAATTAAGAGTTTAATTAAGAGTTTAATTTCACATCATCTATAAAATCAAATGTATGTGCATTTTAATATCATCTAATGTTTCACAGATACCCTGTATGATACATGTTTATGGGTAATTCATACTGAATATTAAATGCATTATTAAACGCTACACTTGAAGCATTTATGTAGTTTCCTGCATTTATGCATGTGGCAGATGCTTTTATCCGAAGTGACTTACATTGAATTTACGATAGAGATTTTATTAATGTAAATCACTCTGGATAAAAGCATCTGCCACATGCACAAAGGTAAATATGTAACCTAACTAAAACACGCCTCCTGTTCACTGGGTTTTCTCTTGAAACATCTTCTTCATTAAATAGAAATATATCACAGAGATGTTTCTCCTCATATAAAGTGAGTTTTGAATTCTATGGGTTTCATTTCTGTGCCAGAACATCATTTAGTGAATTAAAGTCCTGCGTCAGCTGAAACATTATTACCTCGTCTGTCAGATCTCACGTGATCATCCGCCTCGACTTCAGTTCAAACTTTCAGGCCCTCGATTTCATCAGCAATAAAGGAAAGTCAGTCAGAGTTAGAGGAAGTTCAATGAAAGATAATGAAGATACTTACCACTTTTATTCTTTATAATAATGTGCCAAGAATACAGTAAGAAATTTCATGTTAACTACTGTACATGATCAAAGCTACAGTACAAACAGTGAAATATTATTACAGTTTAAAATAACTGTTTTCTATGTGAATATATTGTAAACTGTAATTTATTCCTGTGATCAAAGCTGAATTTTCAGCATTACTCCAGTCTTCAGTGTCACATGATCCTTCAGAAATCATTCTAATATGATGATTTGCTGCTCAAGAAACTTTTTTATCAATTTTATGCATCTTTGCTGAATAAAAATATTAATTTCTTGCAACCCCCACCCCCAAAAACAACTTAAAAAATGTAGTGTGTATTTATGTGAATGTGAATAGAAATAGGTGTCAATGTTTCAAAGCTCATCATTTATGAAACAAATTCAATTCAGTTGTAAAACAGACGAAAGACAAGTGACATTATTCAAAATTCATCTTAGATGATTAGTAAATTATTGTAGTAACAGTGAACATGACAGTCTTCAATGGAAGCTTGTTTCTTCTACAGAATAAAACAATTTAAAAAATAACTGAGCCTTTTTTCTCAATTCTGACTTTTTTCTCGTAATTCTTTTTCTCACAATTCTGACTTTTTTCTCACAATTCTGACCTTTTTCGCAATTCTGACCTTTTTCTCATTCTGACCTTTTTTGCGCAATTCTGACTTTTTGACCTTTTTCTCGCAATTCTGAACAATTGACTTTTTTCTCGCAATTCTTTTTCTCGCAATTCTGACTTTTTGGACTTTTTTCTATTCTGACTTTTTTGCATTCTTTTTCTCACAATTCACAATTCTGACCTTTTTCTTGCAATTCTTTTTTCTCACAATTCTGACCTTTTTCTCGCAATTCTGACTTTTTTCTCTCACAATTCTGACTTTTTTCTCGCAATTCCTTTTTCTCGCAATTCTTTTTCTCAACCTTTTTCTCGCAATTCTGACCTTTTTTTTCTCAATTCTGACCTTTTTTGCGCAATTCTGACCTTTTTTCTCTCAATTCTGACCTAATTCTTTTTTGCAATTCTGATTTTTTCTCACAATTCTGATTTCTCTTCTGACCTTTTTCTGCAATTCTGACCTTTTTTCTCGACCTTTTTTGCGCAATTCTGACTTTTTTCTCTCACAATTCTGACCTTTTTCTCGCAATTCTTTTTTCTCGCAATTCTGACCTTTTTTTTCTCAATTCTGATTTTTTGCGCAATTCTGACTTTTTTCTCTCACAATTTGACTTTTTTCTCGCAATCTTTTTTTCACATTCTGACCTTTTCTCAATTCTGATTTTTTTCTCACAATTCTTTTCTCACAATTTGACTTTTTTCTCGCAATCTGACTTTGCCTTTGACCTTTTTTCTCGCAATTCTGACCTTTTTCTGCAATTCTGACTTTTTTCTCTCACAATTCTGACCTTTTTCTCGCAATTCTGACTTTTTCTTCTGACTTTTTCTCGCAATTCTGACCTTTTTTCTCAATTCTGACCTTTTTTTTGCGCAATCTGACTTTTTCTCTTTTGACTTTTCTCACAATTCTGACCGGACAACAATTCTGACATTTTTTGCACAATTCTGACTTTTTTCTCTCACAATTCTGACTTTTTTCTCACAATTCTGACCTTTTTCTCACAATTCTGACCTTTTTTTTTCGCATTCTGACCTTTTTTTTCAATTCTGACCTTTTTTTCAATTCTGACTTTTTTTTCGCAATTGACTTTCAATTTGACCTTTTTTGCGCATTCTAACTTTTTCCTCTCACAATTCTGACCTTTTTCTCACAATTCTGACATTTTTCTCGCAATTCTTTTTTCTCACAATTCTGACTATTTCTCACAATTATGACTTTTTTCTCGCAATTATGACTTTTTTCTCGCAATTCTTTTTTCTCACAATTCTGACTTTTTTCTCACAATTCTGACCTTTTTCTTGCAATTCTGATTTTTTTTCCTCACAATTCTATTTCTCGCAATTCTGACCTTTTTTTCTCAATTCGGACTTTTTTCTCTCGCAATTCTGACTTTTTTCTCGCAATTCTGACCTTTTTCTCACAATTCTGACTTTTCTTGCAATTCTGACTTTTTTCTCGCAATTCTGACTTTTTTTGCGCAATTCTGACTTTTTTCGTGCATTTCTCACAATTGCAAATTTATATCACACAATTCAGAGAAAGAAAGAGTCAGAATTGCAATATGTAAACTTGCAGTTGTGAGATAAAAAGTTGCAGTTACCTTTTTTATGTTTCATTCAGTGGCAGAAACAAGCATCCACAGTTTTGTGATGGGTTGCTCTGATGTTTTGACCAGAGTAACCCCTAGGGTTATGTTCTAGTTAGTAGTGCAACTGAACTGCTCCACCTGCTGGTCAACTGCAGTAAGAACCTTCCTCTTTTCTTCAGGCTATGAACCAGGCCGAGGGTCAGCAGAAGAGTCTGGTCCAGTCCATCGAGTCCCTGCCGGCGAGAGGATCCCTGTCCTGTCTGGATCAGGACCTGCTGCTGCTGAAAGCCACGTCTGCCGCCACGCTGAGCTGCCTGGGAGAATGCCTGACTATATTACAGCACAGCGCCGGACACAGCGGCAGCAGCAGCGCTAAGCCGGTTCACAACCGCGGTGAGTCCGACACGGACGCCCCACAGACTGAGTCGGCCAAAGATCAGGGCGAGGTCGACTGCGGCCCCTGTCCGTATATAACGGGGCCCATGCAGCTAAACGTTTGCAATAAATGCTGTTGAAGGGCTGTTTGCATGTTCAGTGTCTGTGTGAGTTCATCTGTATTTTGGTTCTTCATTTGTTCATTCAGTTCTGTGCCTGATTGTATCATTTGTATTTGTGCTTGAGTGTGTAACACGGATGAAACCGTCTCTCGATGCATGATTCGTGTGAGTGTTTGGAATCTGATTCCTGTTGCTTTTCAATGCTGGATGAACCACATGCCAAAGAAACACACAGGTGCCTGAAAACTCCAACCGACACAGTGGATCCAGTAAAACTTTCAGATCAACCCTGACATGGACTCAGGTGCTTCGCTCTGGGCGTCAAGATCAATCGCCATGATTTTATATTTGATTTTGTTTTATGTTTGATCATTTTTTTTAATGTTGATTGACTCGGCCAAACGAGAACTCCTTGATATGAATGGACACATTTGAGGAGAAACACTTGAGAGCCCAATGACTCTGTTCCTGGTCTGAATATTGTATGTTTGTTTCTGAATGTTGGTCTTCAGATCTCAGGTTCTGTTTCTTGTGTTTGGACAGAACATTAATTTCAGCGCTTTTTAATGCTGTTTTTCTTTTGTAAAATATATTTTTGTTCCTCTGAGAGTGTGCTTGTTCTTCTCTGGCCCTGAATGCTTCAAATTGAGGTGAAAATGAGACCCTATTGGTATATACTGAATGGACTGAATCCCAAACGGATCACCCAGAATGTTTCTGATGTTACAGAAATGAATGAAATTAATTAAAATCCTGAGTTTAGACGACACCTTTGATCTCTGACGGGTCTATTAAGGGTTAGTTGTGTATTGAGGGGGCGGGGCTGTGAATGGGGAGGGGTTATGACAAAGAGTGGGCAAGTCTTGGACAGGGGCGGGGCTCTGACAGAGGGGGCTGTGAGTGGGTCTGTCTTGGACAGGGGTGGGGCTGTGAATGGGGCGGAACCTGCAGATCCAAACGAGGGAAACGCCAATCAGGTAAATACATATTTTGTGTTTTGTTTGCATGATCCGTTTGTTCTTCATCACAATGATCAGTCAGAACATTGCACATATTCTGTTCTCTTTTGTGCACGGATGTTTCTCTGCATGGTCTGTGTGATATTTATTTTTTTCCAGCTGTTTGAGAAATTAAAGAATTAATCTGAAGTGATGCTCGATGCTGTCAGATATAGTGTTAATCTAGTTATTTCCTGCTTTCATATATATATATATATATATATATATAATGAAATATAAATAAAATAAATGTTTTCTATTTAAATATTTTAAAATTTATGTTGACTTGAGATCATCGCAAGCCCCGATCGGTCTTGGCAGCGCCGCTTCAAATCAAACACAGCTACTATCTTAATTTTTACTTCCTTGTTAAAGGGTTAGCTCACCTAAAAATAAAAATTCTTTTAAAATTACCCACCCTCATGTTGTTCCAGACCCGTAAGACTTTCGTTCATCTTCGGAACACAAATGAAGATCTTTTTGATGAAATCTGAGTGATTTCTGTCCCTCCATTGACAGTCTATGAAACTACCACTTTCAAGCCCCAGAAAGGTAGTAAAGACATCATTAAAGTAATCCATGTGACTCCAGTGGATTCTCCAACGTGCGCTGGAGATTAATATTTTGTAAATAAAGAGGTTAATTCTAATTTTTTGCACAAAGCAATCACATGGATTACTTTAATGATGTCTTTACTACCTTTCTGGGGCTTGAAAGTGGTAGTTTCATAGATGAATGAAAGTCTTACGGGTTTGGAATGACATGAGGGTAATTAATGACAAAATTGCCCTTTTTGGGTGAACTAAAAATTTAATAATATCTTAATTTTTATTTCCTGGAAGGAGACTGTTTTGAAGGAAATGAACAGGTTCAGATTCTAATGTTTTGTTTTCTTTTTGATGCATCTTTACAAAAGACATTAGCTTATTTATGTTAAAACTTAAATGCAATGCAAGTGGCTTTCGATAAAAATGTGTAAATGTAATACTGATTTATTTATTTAAAGGTCAGTAATCTACATGAGCACCAAAGTCACAGAGAAGAACCGTATTTATTCATCTCAGTTCTGTAATTGGCTGAATCTGTCAGAATGTAAGGAAAACTTGACATCTGCTGATCAGAAATATTATGAGAGCAGGTGCCAATTCAGCAGATTCCTGATGATGCTTTGATCATGACGTCATGAGAATTTATGAAATGAAACCAATTTATGAGATGTTTGTGCATCAGTACAAGACCCTTTCACATCTTTTCACAACACACTGAACGGCTGCCAGACACTCAGAAGTTTAGAATATAAAATTAACTGGTTATATTTATAAAAATATATAATACATTGGTATTGGTAATACAACTGCCATGCTTTTCATGTGAAGGTCAAAGCAGCACATGTTTGTATTGAAAGGTGTGATTACATTCCTTCCCCTGCTGAAAAAAAACTGCCCTTAAGCTGGTTTTATCTGGTTTCTACTGGTCAGGAAGTTCTAGTTTAAATGCATTTGTAAACCTTAGGCTTGGTTTACGCTGCTTTTCAACAGAGGGCTGAACATTGGCGCTGATGGACTGAAGAATGCCGGCTGAAGGTCACTAATTGATCTGGTTTGGAGTTTGGGCATGATGTGTAACTGCTGACCGCTGGTCATGTGCTCTTCATTCCTGCAGAAAATGTTCCTGTATGGACCGTCCCAAAGTCGCCCTCAGAAGAAGGTCTGAGGAACAGCGGCGCTTCTACCCTGAGCTCCACAGAGCCCTCGCCCTCCCTCAGGAAGAAGAACCTGCTGCAGAACACTGAGGTAAGACCATTTAGGCCCTGTTTACACCTGATATTAAGATGCATTTTGGTCGATCGGATCACAATCCCGGACACATTCCTGTTTACACCTGGTGTTTAAATCCGTCTCTTTTGTCCACTTTCAACCACTTCTGTCCTGATTTCTTCAAGGGGAGGGTCTATGGGCCGGTAAATGTATGTTTTTTTTTCACATCTTTCAATCTAATGGACAAAATAAGGGTGAACACACAGAGAGCAGCAGCTTTTCGTTTCTCTGACAGCCGCAAGACCACGCTGAACACAGTGAATGTGTTATTAGAAATCAGGAATGGTGGGAGAACATTGTGCTTGGTACATTTATTTGTCTTCAAACCAAACTTGGGTTTTCAGCCAACAAAGTTTAAATCCTGTTTGGCTAGCGCGCTTCCCATAATGTTTACGCGTTATGTCAGTAGGCAGAGAGACTTTTGTGGCTGTTCGAACACATTCGAGCACATGAGTGTTTCCACAATGAAAGCAATCCGGTCGAATGCATTTTCAACTATCTCTGGAAGTGGTCAAAAGTGGACATTTTAGTCTCTTTTTTACACCTGTCATCCAAAATGCATCTTAATACCAGGTGTAAACAGAGCCTTCCTGTCTGAGACTGGAATAACATTATGTATAATGCAACCATGCGGTGTGTGTGTGATATAAGTGTTTGCAGCAGGACGGGATGGAGGTGATTTCTCCTGATGAGGAGGTGATGGATTCGGATGATAACTCTGAAGAAGATCTGGGTGTGCTGGAGGACCAGAGGAGCGTCATTCTGCATCTGCTGTCTCAGCTCAAACTCGGCATGGACCTCACACGGGTGCGAGTGAACTACACAACACATCTGATAATATTAGAGTTTCACTTTACATTACAGTAAAATGTGTGGTTTGCGCAGGTTGTTCTTCCCACATTCATCCTGGAGAAGCGTTCATTACTGGAGATGTACGCTAACTTCATGGCGCACCCAGACCTGTTCCTGTCCATCTCCGCGGGAAACACGCCGGAGGAGCGTATGGTGCGTTTCGTCGAGTATTACATGACCGCCTTCCATGAAGGACGTAAGGGCGCTGTCGCCAAGAAGCCCTACAACCCGGTGCTGGGCGAGACCTTCTGTTGCTCGTGGGCGGTTCCGCGAGAACGTGTCCACCCACTAAGAGCGGGGCCGCAAGACGTGACCAATCAGGAGGCAGCAGGGGCGGAGTCAGACTATTACAGGGTGCGTTTTGTGGCGGAGCAGGTTTCCCATCATCCTCCGGTGTCTGGGTTTTACTGTGAGTGTGCGGAGAGAGGCATGTGCGTCAACGCGCACATCTGGACCAAGAGCAAGTTCATGGGAATGTCAGTCGGCGTATCCATGGTGGGAGAAGGTGGGTGATGCTCTCTTACGCACAGGGAAAAAACACAGGGAGTGTCGTAACACCAAACTCCATATGTTCAGTCTTGTTTAGGCAGTTTTGACCTTTGTTCATCAGGTGTGTTACACCTGCGGGATCACGGTGAGGAGTACGTGTTTACATTCCCCGAGTGCGTTCGCTCGATCCATCATCACCGTGCCGTGGGTGGAGTTGGGGGGAAAGGTCACCATCAGCTGCGCCCAGACGGGATACTCGGCTAGCGTCACATTCCACACTAAACCCTTCTACGCGGGCAAAGTTCACAGGTCGGTGCTGCACTCACGTCGTGTCGGAAAGATTGGATTTACGAGTTGGACAAGTAAACTTTCCCTCTCTCTTGCAGCAACATCTCTTCTCTGATGATGATGAGGGCGGGGCAACCTGTCACTCACATGAGATCCACCAATAGCAAACCACAACCATCCAATCAATTCCCCACAGACAAAATCAAGCCCCGCCCTACATTTGTTCTTGTTTGAGAAGTAGTTTCACTCAGATATACGTCATAATAGGGAAGAAAAGACTAGCGCAACTTCTGTTTCATGCCAACTTTAAGGTCATGTGTCGACCAAAATGTTTTTCTAAATCCCAGAGTATTTTGTTCAATTGGGAAACATCAAATTCTCCAAAGCTGTTTGCCAAGCTTTCAATTAAATTTCATATTTGAAATCACCAATGAAATCTGACAACAACTGTCTCATAAATTTTGTTTCTAAACGCTCAAATCATGACAAAAAACGGTATTTTTCAGGCTGAATCAAGCTAATGCGCATGTGCAATCCTAAGTGCGCGTCTCTATGGGAAACGTGCGTCTGACTGTTTCTATAGGAACCGGAGCTTCAACGGCCTCTGCAGTGATGCGATGACTTTACTAATTGGCGATTGGCTCTTATTTAGAAGGCGGACTTATTCCGCCATATTGCGCGTTGCATTTTCTCCCATTCAAATCAATACGAGTGATGTGTCTTATGTTATTCTATAGTCTTTAGCACCGTGTATTTAAAAATGCCAGCAGTGACGAGGGGCCGAGCATTTATTTCACGCTGAGCGCTGCGCACTTGCTGTTTTTTCTGGCTTTTCCGAGAGTTGAAAAATGGGTAAAACACAGCACTCATTACTGTCACATTTTACCCAGCCTTCCAATCACAGTAGAGGAGGGGCGGGACAAATACCACACTGACTAATTGTCACATCTTGCTTGTACAATGACAACAGAAATCTTGTTGAATTTTATTTAGAAAAGGTACATTGCCATCTTGCTCCAACTGAAGTGATTTGAAAGCACCTGACATCTTAATTACGACTTCCCAACTTGTAAATACAAATTTCCCAGGAGGTCTTGTGCGGTTATGTCAGCAAAATTTCGTGGCCAAAAATGTCCACCATGACCAACTTTAACCCCAGTTAAAATCTTTCACACTGATTGCATGGATTCCTATAGTAATTACTGTATTTCAATCATGATTTTTTTTTTAATGTAAATGCATTGTTTTGATAGTTAAATGAGACGTAATTGAGAAGTCTCTGAGTGATGATGATGATGATGAATGTGTGTTTCAGGGTAAGTGCAGAGGTGAAGCAGAACTCCAGCGGGACGGTGGTTTGTAAAGCTCAGGGCGAGTGGAACGGGACGCTGGAGTTCACATACAGCAGCGGAGAGACCAAGGTGATCGACACCAACAAAATGCCCGTCATCAAGAAGATGATTCGCCCAGTGGAGAAACAGGGCCGGAGCGAGTCCAGGTGATTCTTCACAATATTACTGTGTTTTTACTAAAATAAATGCAGCCTTGATGAACAGAAGAGACTTCTTTCAAAAAACATTTAAAAAATCTTGCAGACTCTTATGAACATATGGTTTTCCTAAAATACTGTCAATCAGTTGTGATATTCTCGGTTTGTGTGTGTTTGAGCTCAGGCGTCTCTGGCAGCATGTGACCACGGCTCTGAAGGAAGGAAACGTTGATCTGGCGACTGAACACAAGCATCGGTTAGAGGAAGACCAGCGATCCGGCGAGAGACAGAGAGCCACCAACAACATGCCCTGGAAACCCAAATACTTCAACAAAGAGGTGCGTTCATGACCCAGACCGGCTCAGAAACCACAGCAACATGTGTTCATGTTACAGACTGAACGGGGTTTGATATGGAAACTTGTTTCCGCCACAGAATAAATTGTTTAATTCATTGTTTGAGTTCATATCTCACAATTCGGACTTTATAACTTGCAATTGCAAGTTTTTATAATTAGCAATTTTAACTTTTCCTCAAAAGTGTTAGTGGGCGTTTACACCACACCGTTTTCAACTATGAATTAAAACTTTGTATTGTTTTGGCCATTCATTTACATGACAACAGCGTTTTGGGGGCCTGAAAAATGCAACGTTTTGGAAACGGTTTTCAAAGTGCAATTTTTGAAAACGATACCGTTATCATCATGTAAACTACAAAAATGCAAATTTGTGAAAACTGTGATGTCGTGCAATTGCGTATTGCGCGTTCAGTCTATAGTCGCGTGCATTTCTTTACAAAGTGACATCGCCATCTACTGGCCTGGCAGCAGAATACAGCGATTTTAGTCGTGTGAATGGAATTGTTTTGACACCGTTGTCGTTTGTACACAAAACTTTTCAAAAACGCGAAGGAAAATCTTCTCCATTTTTAGTACATTGTTGTTGTGTAAAAGTACCCTTAGATAAAAAGTTGCAATTGCCTTTTTTAATTTCGTAATTTTAAGAAAAATGTCAGATTTGCGAGATTTAAACACGCAATTGCGAGAAATAAAGTCAGATTTGTGAGTTATTAACTCGCAAACCTTTTTATTCCTTGGTGGAAAAAACTTCCATAGTTTGAAATGTGACAAACTGCAAATATATGAACTAAATATATTAAAAAACTTTGTTTATCACTCTTGTGCAGCTAAGATGAAATCATTTTAAACAGCTTTTTCTGGAGTTTTTAATTGTGTTTGTCTGTGTGCAGGGTGACGGCTGGGTCTACAGAAACCCACTATGGAAAAACACACTGAGATAAACTACAAACCACAGGAGAGAGATGACCACTGTTCAGAACAACACAGGGAGTCAACAAACCGCAAAAAAAAAATAAAAAAATAAGACTGGATAATCATGCATTATGATGCATCACATTATAGACTGTACAGAAACCAATGTGTAAATATGAAAACATGGATGCATAGAATAGACTTTTATACACTGTATAAATTATATTATTTTTCACGATTATCTAACCGAACCTTTGTGAATATACACATGTACACAGTATTAATGTGATCTGCCATTTGATGATTTATTAAGAGTCACAAATTTACAAGCAACATAGAGATGTTTATATTTAAGCTTCAAACAGTCATGAAAACACAACCAGCTCATATTTCACCCCAAAATCAGGATAAAAAATATGAATTATAAATTAAATTAAATAATAAAGTATAATTATATAGTAATTATATAATAAATAATATATACATCTTTTATAAGATTTTTTACATTGTGAATTTACCACTTAAATTGTTAGTACTGCTATATAGTATTTTTTTACTCCATTACAGAAAAAATATTGTAATATAATATTTTATTTAAATAGCATAAATTAAATGTGAAACAACGAATACTATCACAATGTACAAATACTTTGCCATTTAAAATATATTTATTTTAAATAAATCTTGATGTCCTAAAATAAGCTTCAGTTTCATATATTTTTAGTTAAGAAGAACTAAATGAAACAGTATTTTGGGGTGAAATATGACCTGCACATGATCTTGACTTATTTGTTAAGGTGTTTGAAATGAAACAGAGATTAAACGGATGAAAACCTTGTGTTTTCACTAATCATGTGAGCTAGTAGTCAGTCAGCTGATGGTTAAATGGATGACCACATCTGGCCAATCAATATCCTCAATCCACGAGTCACGGTTAATTCCTAAAGCCTAACTGACTGAACTTTTGTTAGAACTAATTGGCCATTAAACGAGATTTTACCCGAGAGATTTTACACTCCTCCACTAAGGATTTCTGATGCACTTTTAATCGAGGACTTCCCTCAATCCTGTGACTTTATATTAACAGTATTCACTGATGTAAAGTACATTGATTTGAACTGTAGGTTCCCAGCAGTCACTGCTGTATGATACATGATGCAAGACTTTAAAGGGACAGTACTGTATTCTAAACTATATTCTGGTTATAGCTGAAGAAGTGTTTATAAAGCTCTACCCGGGACATTTTCTGATGAGTCTATGGGTTAGTTCACCCAAAAATGATCATTGTGTCATCAATTAATCACCCTCATGTTTTCCAAACCCATAACTTTTGTTCTTCTTCAGAACACAAATGAAAATATTTTTATAGAGATTTCCGTCCATCTATTCACCAAAAACTCTAAAGCTCAAAATGTTCTTAAAGGGATAGTTCAACCAAAAATGAAAATTGTGTCATCATTTACTTGCTCTCATGTTATTCCAAAACTGTATGAATTTCTTTCTTCTGATGAACACAAAAAAAGATATTTTAAAGAATGTTAGTAACCTAATTAACGAGGGATGTAACATATTTGGGGGCTCGTCCGGGATCTCTATCCCTTTTTGGGAAAGGATCTCAATTTTTTATATTGTTTACAGAGAGGTCTCAGGTTCATATCCCGGACGAGCCCCCAAATGTGTTACGTCCCTCGCAGTTTTGCCAAGTCTGCGGTTTTCCCGTGGAATTGGACTTTTACATTGTTGCCGCGGGTTGTTTTTAATATCCGCAGTTTGAAGCGACCCCAAATAATATTTAGACCCCTGGGATGCAAATTTTACCAGGAAACCCCGCCAAAAATGCGTATTTTACGGAAGCGATCGTGGACATGAAACTCAATTGGGCTAGTTTTGTGAAGCAACTGGGTGGGTTTTGTTGTGAAAACCTGGCAACCCTGGTCCCTCGTTATTTATATAGATGTTATTTGTCTAGGAATATTATTAGACATAACATGTTTTGCACTGTGTATTGAAAACAGTGATGGGATTGCAAGCAAAAAAGGGACTGACCACAAGTTTTGTCATTTTTACAAATGACAAATTTTTAATTTCTAAATGAATGAATATTTACAATATGTACAACTTAGCAAGAACAAACAAAATCAACAACGAACAATCTGGCGGAGAGGAAGGAGCAAGGGAAGTCCCCGTTTTTGGTTCCTATTGACTTCCATAGTATTTTTTGTCCATACTGTGGAAGTCAATTGGGCCCATCAACTATTTGGTTGCCCATATTCTTCAAAATATCATCTTTTGAGTTCAGCGAAGAAAGAAATTCATACAGGTTTGGAACAACATGAGGGTAAATGATGATTTTAATTTATGGGTGAACTATCCCTTTAAGAACATTTTGAAGGGTTAGACACTTCAAATGGAGGGACAGAAATCTTTCATTAAAATATTTTCAGTTGTCTCGTTAATATGTACATTGGAAGGGCGTGAGGGTGAGTAATTAATGAGTGAATGATCATAGGGTGAACTGTCCCTTTAAGGTGCGGTCACATTTACTGTTGCTCGCTGGATCGTTTCAGGAAAAAAATGCTCACATAAAATTCATGCATTTTAAAGTTGGTGATTTGAATTCACCATACTGACCAACAGAAAGCTATGAGGTTTGAAAATGTCTTCTGTTTGAGCTGTGCTTTTATACAAGAGACAACAGATCTGTTTTTGCCCGCGAAATTTCGCGGAAATATCGCTAATGTGGCCGCACCTTCACACACAGCAAAATTAAGCTCCTTTTGTAACGAGTACTGTAAACTGTTCATATGGGTGCTGAAATAAACATGAAACATGCCTTGCTTTTCTCAGAGTAAAATAATTTACAGCAAGTCTTTCTAAACGCTGTTGATCGTGTGTAACTGAGTAAAACGGAGCTGACAAGAGATATTTGGAAATTTCTGTCTGAAATAAACCTGCCTCAGCACTCACAGCGTTGTATTTTTTTCACTGACATTCAAAATTATTGAAATGTCAAGCATTTGTAACCAAATAATAGTAACATACATGTCCTTTCACCACATTTTACCTTTAATCCAGATCTGCTCGGCTGGTTTGAGGTTATAGCGTCCTCTAGTGAGGATCGGCTGAACTACAGTGCAAGTATACTGTACACACAAAAACATCAGGGTTTTTATCATGATAATATTCTTATTTCTAACTAAAGCTAGGGGAATATAGGGATTATGACATACTATAATATACCATTAGCACAGAGCAATATTTTTTATGGGAAAAGTCTTTTTTTTTTTTCCTAGAACGTTTTTGTAAACAAAATACAATTTTGAACAAAAAAACATTTTATTATTTGTATTTTACCTCCATCACAATCAGCCTACAACTGAAGAAAAGCATGAAGAATAAGGACGTTTTACTGAGAAATAAATCTTCAGCAGTTCAGAGAGACAATATAAAAATACGGAGAATCAATTCAATTCATGAGTTGAAGTCTGAGGATTGATCCTCCTCAGTGACAATGTGATATCAGCATTCAGAGACACTGTTCAGTCGCAGATTTTCATTGATTTTTGCATATTAAACTGCACAATAAAATCTGAGTTATGAATACATGTAAAAACTTTAATGTTGTCCATCTATCACAGAGAAAATCCATTCAAAGTCATGAGAAACAGTCCAAAAGTCCTGAAAATTACTGCATCTTTGATTCATATTCCAAACTAAATTAACAAAGAAACATTAAAATATAAAAACACTTACAAAATATTAATACATTTAATGTGATGCATATTTGTCATGCATAAATGAAAGACTCTGATTCTAAGCAATCTGAATAAATGCCTTTTGAAAATATGTCATAAACTATATATAAAAATATGTAAAAATGTATGACTGACAATTATGCATCACATGAAGTTAATCAGTTTAAAACTGTGAAATCCAAAAAGACAGAAATTTTATATGCAATTCAAACACATAAATCTTAAATTCAGGCCTAAATATATATTTTTGAGTGTAATTGTAATTTTCCGCTCAGAAACAGTCTGATATGAGGAGAACATGAGCTCTTTGGTTCAACATCTTCATTCTCCAGCTAAAAAGTGTTGCATTCCCATTTTGTCATATAAAAACAATCTGTTCCCTTATTATCAAACACACATTCAAGTATGAAATATAATAACCAGTCACGGCAGCAGCTCCAGACACCAGTAATCCGGTTTAGTTCAGTTTAGTCCAGTTCGCCTCTGTTTCCGGTTTAATCTTCTGCCTTTCTTCAGAACAAGCTTGTTTTTGATGAATCCACGTCTCCTCCTGGTCGCCTGCACAGATCGACAGCGTTAAACCCAGACAACAACATAGTGTCGGCCCAGATCCGGCCCACATCTGGCCTGCGTGGAATCCACACGTACCAGATATTGGCCGGATCTGGGCCGACACTATGTTGCTGTCTGGGAAACAACATCAGCTGATGAAAACAAGTGTGAGTTTAAGGATGGAAGGATCTCGTACCTTCCGTTTGTGTTTGTGTTTGTTAGCGGCGCTGGTCACTCGAGGTTTGCGCTCCAGCCGCGGCCGGTTCTCCGGATCTTTGACTCTATATATCCGGACGAGCCAGTGCTCGGAGCTGAACGCTTCCTCCAGGTGCTTCAGCCTGACGTCCTTGTTTCCGATCTCAGCGTTGCGCGTTCGGTCAAATCCTGGAGGAGTTCTGAAGTCCAGCTGGACAGAGAGAAACATGTTAGACGTCACATGAGCTCCTGATTGAACACGGTCACACGGTTCAGATCACGTGAGCAGAATCCACCTGCATTTCTCCGAAGCGATAGTAGGACATCTTATACATCAGACAGTCGAGCAGCGCTGGAGACGCGGCTTTATCCACCCTGAACTCTCCCTGCGGCGAAAGGAAATCGCTCTCCTGCCCACAGACACAAACACACTCATTCAGAGAGAAACTCACTTCCTGTTCAAGACTGTTAAACATCTCATGTCTAATCGAGAGCTTTGAGATGAACAACAGGAAAAGGAAGTAGATTTTTAGATGTAAATGTGAAATTAACCAGCTGCGCTCTGGTTGATCTCTAGTTAACCTCGTCGTATACTATTATAATATTTATTAATATTTTGAATGAACTTTTATCGTAATATTTTCAGTTCTAATTTTTAATTTGTTATGTGCTTTTTTCATCTTTATTGTATTATTTTTAAATATTTTTATTTAGCTTTATTTTTATTTTAGTTATTTGCCAAGGCAATGTTTCTAATTTTCATACAAGTTTTTTAGTTTAAGCGTTTCATCTAATATTTATATTTTAATTTATTTCATTAATAAATTAATGAAAACTATTTTTAATAGTTTTAATTTTCATAGTTTTTGTCATGTGTTAGTTTTTTTTAAATATTTGTACCTTTAATTTATGTTTAGTCATTTTAGTACTTTAACTTCAACTTAAAAAACTTGTGATAAGTGAAAAAATTATACAAAAACTGGAAAAAAAAACTTAACGTTAAACAGAAATATTAAAAAACTAAAATAAATCGTAATAAAATAAAATAAAAATAAAATAAAATATAAATATTAGATGTAAATATTAGATAAAAACTTAAACTTAAAATTAGAAACGTTGCCTCTGCAGCTAATTGAAATAAAATAAATTAAAACTAAACAGAAATATAAAAAAACCTAATAAAATGCAATAAAGCTGAAATAAAATATAAATAAAACTATATATATATATATATATATATATTATATATTAAAAAAACTAATAAAATACAATAAAGCTGAAATAAAATAAATTAAAGCTAAACAGAAATATATATATATATAAAAAAAAACGAATAAAAAAGACAATAGCAAAATTACTAACAGTATAAAAACTTAAACAAAAATTAAATGTTGCCTTGGGAACTAACTGAAATAAAATACTTTTTTTACATCTAATATTTATGTTTTATTTCAGTTTTATTTCAATTAAGGAACAAGATTTTTTTTAAATTAATTTTTGTCTTTATTGTGATAGGATAGTACAGAGCGGACAGGAAGTGAGGTGTGAAAGAGAGAGGGGGACGGTATCGGGAAAGGACTGTGAGCCGGGACTTGAACTCGGGTCGCCCGAAGCAACGGCGCTATATGTCGGTGCTGCCCACGAGGCTATCGGCGCATCAGAACATGATTTGTAATAGTTTAGTAGTTGGTTAAGCGCGTCTCACCCGCACGTCTCGAGGATGTTCTCCCTCGGCGATCCTCACCATCCACAGGAACTTGTTGATGTCGTCGCCGGCGTATCCGATCACCCCTCCGAAGACAATCAGCACGTAGTCCACGTCCAGCAGCCTCATGATGTCATACGCCACACTCTCATTGGACGCCATGGCTTTCCCCACCTGAAAGAGCCGATCAGAGAGAGGGAATCAGACTTCCTGTGGATCAGCGTCTCTTCCTGTGGCGCGTGTATCTCACCAGGGCGATGTGGCTGTTGTTCCAGGTGTTGTTGCCCACTAGCGTGGTTCTGTTGGCCATGCCTGCGATCTGATACCCATAATCCCACCAGCTCATGATGCGTGTGTGCTGGCCAGTGTTGAGCCGCAGCCAATAGTACGCCTCTCTGAAATCATCCAGGATGTTGCGCGAGCTGATGGAAACACACAGGGAGGATGGATGAGCTGGTGTGTGTGTGTGTGTTGTGTGTGTGTGTGTGTGTGTGTTTTTGTGTGTGTGTGTGTGGTGTGTGATGGTACCCGTCATGGTTGTATGAGGCCAGCACGACACTGGGACTGGAGTAGGCATTACTGGTGACCCACGTGCAGTGAACCGTGAACATGAGCAGCAGCAGCAGCAGCAGGACGCTCACCAGACTCTTGATGTTTGAACCCAAACCCTCTTCACACAAGACCTGCTTCCGCACCTTACCAGCCTGAAACACACACACACACACACACACACACACAGTCTGATCACCAGCAGGGGGCGACACACATCAGTTTAACACAGACCATCACTTTGACTCTGTCAACATGACTTAAAAATTTACTTAATAAATGTTTGATCTCATTGTGAACAATTCATGAAGACATTATTATAAATCTCTCACACATTATTTTATATCTTTATAAATATTTTGATATTTTTCTTTGTAATTTGTTTATATTTTATATCTTTATGTATCTATTTTATATAAACAATTATATATTTTTATATTTTATCACTTTAATTTTTAATTTATTTATAAATAAATGTACATTTATGTATTTTTTCATAATTAATCATTTATATATTTATTTAATATTTTCCACCTTTAAATATATCATATAAAATATACAAAAATATTTATTTATTATATTTGATTATATTTGTATATAATTTTATATATAAAAATATTGCATGTATTTATTTATTCATTATTTATGAATAAATTGATACATTTTTAAACAATAATTTACATATTTATATAACCTTTTCCACCTCTGAAATATATAATATAAAAAATATATAAACAATTATGTAATATATTTGATTTATTTAATTTTATATAAAAACTAATAAAAGTATTAATTATTTATAAATAAATGTATACACTGTTAAATAAAAATGTATTCATTTTTTAAATGTTCTCATTCCTGAAATATATAATATAAAAATAAACAAACAATTATTTAATATTTTGTATATTTAGTATATATTTTATTTTCAATATTCTATATAATAAAAAATTCATTTATTTATAAAGTATTTATAAATAAATGTATACAACTTAAAATAATAATTTATATATTTATTTAACTTTCTCTACCTCTGAAATATATAATATAAAATATATAAAATTATTTAATATTTATTTTATATATATTATAAATATAAAAATTATTTATACAATAAAAATTATACATTTATTCATAAATTGGTTATTAATAAATTTATATATCAATAATTTATATATTTATATAAAATTCTACACCTCTGAAACATGTAAATGTTTGCAGGATAAACTAGCTGTTTTTGCAGTTTAGTTTTAAATAATTGTCAGCTGGACTAAAAGAGTTTTGAGTTGTGACTGTATTTCATCTATAAGCAACAGTAAATGCAATCTTTACAAACTTTCATTTTGAAAGATTTATAAAACTCCCGTTTTCCATCAAATCAACCATTTACAAACATCATGTGAAATTAGTTTTGCTGATCTAAAGTGTTTCAGAATCATCTGAGTTTCTAGATCCCTGCAGGTTTATTGTTGTGTGAACCTTCTCATACAGACTCCCAGAGTTCCTCCTGTCGTCCTCAGCCGGAGGATCATCGCTCAGATAGCGCTCAAACACACTGGAGAAAGCCACGGCCGACAGCACGCACACCACCGGCGTCAGAGTCAGCATGAGACGGACCATCACACCGGCAAAATACACCGCGCTGACGGCGTACAGCACCACTGGAGGGCGGCAGAGAGACTCACATCAAACACAGAGACACTCAGCCCTGGACCTGAAGGAAAACGGCCGTACCGAACACACGCTCATCACTGATGTTTCTGATGCAGAACCAGAGGCCTGCTGGGAAGGTGCACACCAGGATGTGAAGATCAAAGAAGAAAGAAACCCAGGTGGTGGGCTGATGCTCCGATACCGACGCGATGATGGGAATATGAACCTTGGCGTAGCTGCACACAGAAAAAAACATACTCAAATGACCTCAAACTCTGAGTAGAAATGAGCTTTTTGTGCCTGTGAAAAACTGGACATTACCTTACATGCCGTTTCAGGGTTAAGTATGTGTCATGCAGTTGCTAGGGTGTTGTTGGTGGTTGCTAGGGTGCTGAGGCTACACTAGTAATAGTAATGATTGACCTAAACTAATCAAGCCTGTCCTGAATCAGCTCATGAATGATGTTTTTAATTGTAAATATTGTGAATTTTTACCCTGTGTCCCAGAGTGAATAAAAGCGTCCACTCCACGGAGCGATCCAACCTGAACACACCAAACACACACCATCATCAGCAGACACTCATGTTAGCATACATCGTCGCTGTCGGGCGGAAACCTTGTATCTTCAAACATGCTACTTTTCAGGAAGTGGAAAAAAAACCTTTTTTAAAAAATAATTAAACACAGCATTGATAAAGTTGATATTGTGGCTTTATATATGTTCAGACACTTGCATGTGTCATTATATTATTAACATTTTACCAAAATCAAGCTCATATGGAGTTAAAAAGTTTTTATCCAGCGTTATAATAACTTCAGTAACTTCAGGGGTTGACAATGACCTGGGGCGAGTGTGAAAGACGCTCAGGCCGCAGCTGTATTGTCACGAAAGTTTATCATTTGCACGCATTTTTAAGTCTTGTGAATTTAAACATTCAAGCGATTTTTAACCCTTCAGATTCAACGCAAAAAGATGCAAAAGAGAAATTAATTCAGTACTCGCACACTTGCACACAGAGAGACGAGTTTCAGAGACAGAAAACAGCTTGTGAGTACTGAATTGAGTTCTCTTTCACATCTTCTTACACTTGAACAGAAAAATACACATGATAAAAGCATGTCAAAATGCCAGTTTTGGCGAGTATTCTCGTAAATAGAGTCGTTTATGTCTCAACACAAACAAATAGAAAGAAAACGCATGTGTAACAGTATATTAGATCTGTGAATTCGCTCTTAAAGTGACAGCAGCCTAATAAACCTGCTGCTGTCTGTCATTAATGTTAATCAAACAACAAATAACATAGAAAAAAACACTCACTAATCTTGACTGAATAACTTAAGTAGCTTTAATAAGGATTAATCTATATTTAATCAATATAGCGAAGACTATGCAGTGCTATTTTATGTCTGATTATTCCGTTTCTGTACCTGAACACTGTTAGACTCTCATTAAACATAAAGCAGAGATTGTTTCATTTATCTGTTCTGTTGTATATATTTAACCTGTTGCTTGTCATTTGTTCATATTTTATTTTGTTTTATAAGTCAAATAAGGCAAATACTAGACTAAGACACACTTCTTCGCTCCTCAAATACATAAAACATTAGCCTTTACATATATATATATATATATATATATATATATATATATACAGGTGCTGGTCATATATTAGAATCATCATCAAAAAGTTCATTTTTTTATTGTAAATTATTTTTAAAATGAAACTTTCATATATTCTAGATTCCCTACATGTAAAGTAAAACATTTCAAAAGTTTTTAAAAATTTTGATTATTAGAGCTTACAGCTCATGAAAGTCCAAAATCCAGTATCTCAAAATATTAGAATATTTCCTAAGATCAATCAAAAAATGGATTTGCAAAACAGAAAAGTTCAAGTTCTTTAAAGTATGTTCATTTGTACAGTCAATACTTGGTCGGCAGCACATATTACAGCAAATGACTTGCTCCTAGCACAAATTACAGCGCAGTGAAGTGTGGCATGGAAGTGATCAGCCTGTGGCACTGCTGAGCACTATTGAGCCTTCAGATCATCTGTATATTGTTGGATCGACTGTTTCTCATCTTTCTCTTGAAATATCCCATAGATTCAGGGGTCAGGCATGTTGGCTGGCCAATAAGCACGTAATATCATGGTCAGCAAACCACTTGGAAGTGGTTTTGCACTGTGGGCAGGTGCTAAAGTCCTGCTGGAAAAGGAAATCAGCATCTCCATAAAGCTTGTCAGCAGATGGAAGCATAAAGTGCTCCAAAATCTCCTGGAAGATGGCTGCATTGACTTTGCACTTGATAAAACACAATGGACCAACACCAGCAGATGTCACGGCCCCCCCAAATCATTACTGACTTCAGAAACTTCCCACTAGACTTCAAGCAGCTTGGATTCTGTGCCTCTCCAGTCTTCCTTTAGACTCTGGGACCATGATTTCAACATGAAATGCAAAATTTACTTTTATCTGAAAAGAGGTCTTTCGACCACTGTTCACTGTCCAGTTCTTTTTCTCCTTAGCCCAGGTAAGATGCTTCTGACGTTGTTTCTGTTTCAGAAGTGGCTTGGTAGTCCTTTTCCTGAAGATGTCTGAGTGTGGTGGCTCTTGATGCGCTGACTCCGGCTTCATTCTACTCATTGTGAAGCTCTCCCAAGTGTTTGAATCGGCTTTACTTGACAGTTTTCTCAAACTTGCGGTCATCCCTGTTGCTTGTGCACCTTTGCCTACCCAATTTCTTCCTTTCAGTCAACTTTGCATTTAATATGCTTTGATACATCACTCTGTAAACAGCCACCCCATTCAGTAATGACCATCTGTGACTTACTCTCTTTGTGGAGGCTGTCAATGATTGTCTCCTGGACCATTGCCAAGTCAGCAGTCTTCCCCATTAGTGTGGTTTCAAAGAACAAGAGATACCCGGAATTTATACTGTAGGGATGGTCATTTAATGAAACTCAAATGTAAATATTCTAATATTTTGAGATACTGGATTTTGGACTTTCATGAGCTGTTTCATTTTTTAAAAAAAGTAAAGAAAATGGTGTACTTATTCAAAGAACCAATACTTTATTTACCATTGCATTGCAAACAAGCAGAGATGCTCCAAACAGTGTGCGGCACTTCATTCACGATTGAGGCAGGTGGAGTTATGAGGTTTTTCCAATAATTTGAGGATTCAGTGGATATACAAGGTTTAGTCACAAGCTCTTTTTATTACTTTTTTTTATTGGTTTAATATTTGCAAAACCCACAGATGTAAAGGGTGACCAATAGTAATGATTTACAAAGAAGACAAAATATGAAGTTACAAGATTTCCGCCCGACAACGACATTACGTCACATGATGGTGTACCGCGGTAAACTGACCTGTGCAGCTGAGGTAGACGACACACACAAACAGCAGCAGCGCAGCGGCACAAACAGCCACAGAAAACAGAGTCTGTCTCTCCTGACGCGTCAGTCGCTCTCGCAGGTACTGCAGGAAAGAGTAGAGCTGCACCAGCACAAACACACCTGCACACACACACACACACACACACACACATAGGGAACTGAGATATACAGATACACAAATACACTGAATCAACATTTGTGACGCTGTAACCAATGAGAAGAGACTCACCAGCTGCTGCCATGTGTTCACTGGTTCTGATTGGCTGAAACCCAACAAAAGGAATCTGCATCGACAGAATCAAACCAATGACGTAGAACGTGCTGTACGCTGAGAGAGAGAGAGACAGAGAGCCGACCAATCAGAATCAAGACAACAACAGAAGCATTGACCGAAGTGATCAACAGTCTCCTCTGGTCAGTAAAACGCTGGAATGAATCAAAGTTCATATTCTGCTGCGAATCTTGACTGAGACTCACCGATGTAAACTCTCTTACTGAAGCGGCGCATCAATAACAGCACAAACACGTGAAGAGGAATCAGATTGATGATGAAGACGTAACCGCCCCACGCCGACACCTGAAACACAAACATTAATTGTTCCGAAACAGTCCTGAAAGTGTACTCTTATTACTGTTTTTCAATTGATATTATTATCTGCAAAGAGTTTCCTTAAGTATACTTTTAAGATTTAAGGTGCACATTCAATACAATTAAGAGCAGACATGAATTCAAGTACATTATTCTCGCTCAAACACTCACCATGTAGAAATACGAGAGGCAACATCCGACGGTCCAGAACACTGATCCACTTTTGATGGCCTTCACCTGGACAAACACATAAAACTCAATTCCAGTTCAAATCAAACAGTGACGCCGAACCTCCTCCAGCACTTCCTCTTACCCACAGGAAGTAGGTGAACTGCAGGGCGAATATGGCCACAGCCTCGTTATCGAAGGATCCGGCCACCGAGCGCGAGATGTACCCGGGCACTACGGCCATGAAACAGGCGGACAGAAGCCCCGCCGCATGACTCCACAGCTCACGCGTCAGCAGGAAGGTGGAGATCGCCGTCAGACCGCTGAAGACGGGCGCCAGGAACACGCAGACGTCCCGGATGTGGACGGTCAGGTGGACGAGGTTCAAGATGTAGTGAATCAGACCTGCGGTCACCATCAGACCAGGATAGACCTGCAGGAACACACAGAATCTGGTTTGACACTGGATTCTGACAGAAGAGAATCAGAGTTCAGATGTGAACGAACTGAATCGCGACTCACCGTTCCTCCAACGATTCGTCCCAGAGGATACCAAGCTCTCTCATCAAACCAGTTCAGGAACTCGTAGAAACCGTTGGTGCTCAGATGATGAGTCGATCTGTAATTAAACCTGTTCACACACACAAAGACTCATGAATATTCATAGAATGTTGCTTATGCAAATGAGATACAAAGGTTTTTTGCTGTTGTCAAACATAAATAGAATGTAATTTGTGCGGTGTGACGCTTCTGCTCTTCTGACAGCTGATCTGGAATCAGTCCATCGTCACACATATGGTATGAATTATGATGGACTCATAATCATCTTCTGAAGGCATGAGCTGAAAACAATGATGCTGCACCTGTTCACATACTGAGAGAACGTGAACATCATCTGCAGGCATCAGTCTGGATCAGACCAGCAGAGAAACACACAAACTCCCACTGAGCACCATCACACACACACACACACACACACACACACACACACACCAGACAGTTTGAACGGATGACAGGCTGTGTGTGTGTGTGTGTGTGTGTTGATCTCCAAAAAAAGAAAACTCAACTCTCTGCTCTAGTGGTTGTTATACCAGCACTAGTGATCCATCACAGATGTCACACACACAATTTTAGGACAAAAAAATCAATTTTGCAGCTGTGTTTATAACAGATTCTGTGGTACAGTCAAAGGTGTCAAAATGAGATGCTCTTTATAAGAACACAATCTGAATTAAAAATCATACTGAAACGGATTACAAACCAGACTGATCTGAATTAAAATCAGAACCAAAATTTATTAAAAAATACAAATGATCTGAATTAAAAACACAATTGATCTGAGTTAAAAATCAAACTGATATAAATTACAAACCCGATTCCAAAAAAGTTGGGACACTGTACAAATTGTGAATAAAACAGAATGCAATGATGTGGAAGTTTCAAATTTCAATATTTTATTCAGAATACAACATAGATGACATATCAAATGTTTAAACTGAGAAAATGTATCATTTTAAGGGAAAAATAAGTTGATTTTAAATTTCATGGCATCAACATCTCAAAAAAGTTGGGACAAGGCCATGTTTACCACTGTGTGGCATCCCCTCTTCTTTTTATAACAGTCTGCAAACGTCTGGGGACTGAGGAGACAAGTTGCTCAAGTTTAGGAATAGGAATGTTGTCCCATTCTTGTCTTCTAGTTGCTCAACTGTCTTAGGTCTTCTTTGTCACATCTTCCTCTTTATGATGCGGCAAATGTTTTCTATGGGTGAAAGATCTGGACTGCAGGCTGGCCATTTCAGTACCCGGATCCTTCTTCTACGCAGCCATGATGTTGTAATTGATGCAGTATGTGGTCTGGCATTGTCATGTTGGAAAATGCAAGGTCTTCCCTGAAAGAGACGACGTCTGGATGGGAGCATATGTTGTTCTAGAACTTGGATATACCTTTCAGCATTGATGGTGCCTTTCCAGATGTGTAAGCTGCCCATGCCACATGCACTCATGCAACCCCATACCATCAGAGATGCAGGCTTCTGAACTGAGCGCTGATAACAACTTGGGTTGTCCTTGTCCTCTTTAGTCCAGATGACATGGCGTCCCAGTTTTCCAAAAAGAACTTCAAATTTTGATTCGTCTGACCACAGAACAGTTTTCCACTTTGCCACAGTCCATTTTAAATGAGCCTTGGCCCAGAGAAAACGCCTGCGCTTCTGGATCATGTTTAGATATGGCTTCTTTTTGACCTATAGAGTTTTAGCCGGCAACGGCGAATGGCACGGTGGATTGTGTTCATGACAATGTTTTCTGGAAGTATTCCTGAGCCCATGTTGTGATTTCCATTACAGTAGCATTCCTGTATGTGATGCAGTGCCGTCTAAGGGCCCGAAGATCACGGGCATCCAGTATGGTTTTCCGGCCTTGACCCTTACGCACAGAGATTGTTCCAGATTCTCTGAATCTTTGGATGATATTATGCACTGTAGATGATGATAACTTCAAACTCTTTGCAATTTTTCTCTGAGAAACTCCTTTCGGATATTGCTCCACTATTTTCGCCGCAGAATTTGATCCTCTGCCGAGACAGGCCACTCTGAGAGGCTCTTTTTATACCCAATCATGTTACCAATTGACATAATAAGTTGCAAATTGGTCCTCCAGCTGTTCCTTATATGTACATTTAACTTTTCCGGCCTCTTATTGCTACCTGTCCCAACTTTTTTGGAATGTGTAGCTCTCATGAAATCCAAAATGAGCCAATATTTGGCATGACATTTCAAAATGTCTCACTTTCAACATTTGATATGTTACCTATATTCTATTGTGAATAAAATATAAGTTTATGAGATTTGTAAATTATTGCATTCCTTTTTTATTCACAATTTGTACAGTGTCCCAACTTTTTTGGAATCGGGTTTGAACAAACCAGACTGATCTGAATTAAAATCAGAACCAAAATTTATTAAAAAATACAACTGATCTGAATTAAAAACAGTTGATCTGAATTAAAAATCAAACTGATATATGTATTACAAACACAAAGATCTGAATTAAAATCAGAACCGAATTTATTAAAAACAACTGAACTGAATTAAAAATCATACTGAAAGAGATTAAATACAACTGATCTGAATTAAAAACAAAACTAATTTGAATTAAAAACAACTTTGTGAGAATAAATATTAATAAGATGATTGTGTCAGTGTGTGAATTTCACATGCCGTTATTCATCACACAACAGTGTTCATGTTTCTGGTTTCTTCCACACATTCACTTTCATCACCTGAAATAAACTATTAAAAAAAATCAGAATCAACTAGAGCTCCAGCTCTGAATCTGACTCCGAATCATGTAACACTTAAAGAGGAGGAGGAGAACAGAAGAGATTCGGTCATGTAGTCTCACACACTCAGAGGATGATGAAGGAGGGATGAAGGTTTTCAGACAGATGCTTCAGCTCAGCATGTGTCTTCTCACTTCACTCTCAAACTCACACAAGAACAACAGAAACTCACAAATTATAGAAAACAAGAGCCGAACTGAATGAGAGGAGAGTTTAGAGAGAAAGAACAGCACAAATTTACCATGAACAAAGAGAAGAATGAGAACAAGACAGAGAGAGAAAGACAGATGGAGGCCCACACACAAACACACATATAGATAGACAGATAGATAGATAGATAGATAGATAGATAGAGTTAAGGATAAGCACCAGTGAATACTCTGATTGGTTAGACGTGGAGTGATTCATTAATGATGGAGTGAACGAGGCTCACTTCACTTCATGATCAGAGGAAACCAGCACTCGTTTCATCCTGATCTGAGATTCACAGCTGGTCTGAGATCAGTCAGAAATTATTCAAATCTCACAGGGGCACGATTCAGCTCTTATTAGACTCCAAAAAGATTCAATTCATAATGTCAAAAATTGTGTGATGTTCCTTAAAAAATAAAGTTTTCATAAAAGGCCCTAATCGTGATCTGACTGAGTTCGCACATGAACTTATAAACGGCACACAGTGACCTGTCTCTCTTCAGTGTGAACGCCGATTTCAGCCGCAGAAAACCATTTTATTGGGCGATGCAGTAAAAACAAAGGACAAGAGAGATGTTTAGTGCATTATAAATATTAATAAAAATGCAGAATAATTGTATTCAGTGTTGATGACTGCGAGCGCTGGCTGCGTCCCACCCGCCAAATGAAGCAGAAATCAGATTAAAACATCACAGCACACTTCAGGGCACAAATATTAATTAAACTGAGATTTAAATAAATAACATGTGCTATACGGTTACTGTGCAATCAATCCACACTGCTACAACACTAATAAATTCATGAAAGATCCTGACATTCGTACATTTATAGATCATAAAAACTGTCCAGGTCTAGCTCAAACTTTATACAGCAGGTGTGAGACGCTTGTGTTTGATAACTGTACTTCACGGGTCACAGACAGACGTATAAAACTGTAAAGAAGAGCTTCAGTTTACAAGGACACAGAGACAGTGGAAAACTGAATTACTGTGAGTAAGAGTCTGTACAAGCTCTCCGTTTCTCCACAGACTCTGATCTTCACGAGTTCAACTGTCAGAGACGAAAGGTTGAGCAAAATCAACAGAAAAACATTCATTATATTTTGCATACAAAGCCTGTTTTTTAGGATTATGCAAATCAGTGTGAAATGTAAATGAAGCCTCTCGACTTTCTCAATTACATGCACACAAGTAAGTGGAGCGAGGGATGACAGGAAGTTCAGGGCCGCTGAAAGATATCGATTGTCTTTTGAGAAAATTGCCTCCAGAAAGTCAAGGACAAACTAAAGAGAAACTGAGACTGCAAAATAAACGAGCTCTCAGTTAACCAACATGAGAGAAAGAGAGAGAGAGAGAGATCTGAATAAAATCATTACCTAATACAATTTAGCAGGACAATCTGATAAAATATGCTTTATATTCTGTCATATTCTCAAAACAGACCATGAAACAAAGACTCTTGTGAGTCGAATCAAATCAATATGTGTGATGATGAGTGCAGGGTGGCAGAATGAATAATAATCACTCGTTTCCAAAACTTGACAGCATTTTAAGGCATCACAGGCGTGCTTCCAATGTGAAAAGCTGGGCAGTTATAGTATACTGCTTTATAAGATGACTTAGAAATTTGCATGTGTAGACAGCTCACTAGATTTAGAAACAGAGCTTCACTGAGACAAACACATACAACAAATCACTGTAAGACAGAAAGAGAGAGGAAAACAGCTTGGAAATGCCAGAGGCGAACACAAATGAAGAAACAAACAACAGCGGGAGAAGAAGAAAGGCTGAAAACTCGGACTGAATTTCACCTCATTGACTCAGATCATCTTCAGGGACTGTGAAATACTGAAACACCTGCAAAACAAAACCAGGTGGAGAGAATCTGCTAGCGGAGCGTTTACTTCCAACTTCATCTTCATCATGTATACTATCCACAAAACGTCTGGACACGCAATAATCACGTCCACCTGATCACCGGCATTCCTTTAGATCCCAACACAGACATGAACTTGAAATATTGATTATAGCTGAAGTATTTTATTCTGTGAGCAGAAAGACAGTGAGTGAAACTAGACATGAATTTCATACAGTTTAGATATTTAACCACAGAAAGACACTATTGACCAATCACAATCAAGTATTCTATAACATGCTAAATAATGTTAAACAATATAATAGTATTGTAAATAATAATGCTAATGCAGTGGCAACATATTACAATAATTAAATACAGGGTTCGTACAGATATTGTAAAATACATTTCCAGCACTACTTTTTGATTTTCAAGGACTACAATCAGAGATCTGACTTATCAAACAATATCTTTATTATCTTTCAAATTCAAAAAAAGGTAAATAGATAAATAAAAATAAACTATAAAAACAAATTCAGTGCAGCACATGCAATGCATGCAATGACTGTGGTAACTTTAACATTGAAAGGATACTATGACAAATATATCGCTTTCCTTATTCAAAATGATTTATTTATATGAATATAGGATTGCCCTGAAGAATAAAAGCTGTCGTATACTTGGATATTTATATGAGACATATCATAGGCATGCAAAATGGCTCTATGTCTATATCAGACAGGCTGCAGCATTAATTTTGCATGAAAAGATTGTTTTTTTTGTCAAAAGAACACAAAACAAAACCAAAAAAACCCTAATTTCATATATATTGTTTTTCAATAATTCAAGCACATCTCAAAAAGTCAAATTCTAGTACTTCAAGCACTTTAAGCACCTTGTACGAACCCTGTAAATAAAATAATTATTAATAATTAAAATCATTAAACACCGTAATTACAGAAGTTTCAATAATTGAATTGAAAGTTTATTACCAATTTAGTGTTTACATTTTTGTGATTAAAGGGTTTTTAAATTATTTTTTACTCACAACTAGCAATTTCTACCCAATAAAATATTTTACAGCATGACATAATTAATATATATATATATAAATAAAAAAATTCCCTTGATTTTTTTTTTTATATCTTTAAAAACCAGACTTTAAAATTCCCTCATATATCCAGGTTTTTCAAGTCAGAATCCTGGTTCATAATAAAAATGGCAGTTGTTGAGGCAATGAATTAACATAAAAATTTGATGTCAGCTTTACTATTATAAATAGCTTGATATTGATATAATATAGCTTAATATAGGTTTAACTTAATGCTTTTTTAATATCTATTTAAGTTTCGATTCAATAAGATTAATTGGTTCGAGAACCGCTGCATTACAGATGTGACCCTCTCTTGTCAAATATCAGACACATTTTTGTAGCAAATAATGAACTGCACATTGTATATTCTCACCGAGTCTGTCGAAAGAATGACGAGAAACTTCAAAAAGCCTCTGTGACATTTAGTGATTTACAGTGAAATCTCTTCAAACACCTGAATATACTGACAAAACAGATCCTTTGAAATGTGTGCATCTGAAAACCTGATCAATGACAAATAAGTGTTAGAGCTTCAAAATAATACTTTTTCAAAAGCATTTATCATAGCAGGAGGAAAACACCGCCAGCAATTCCCTTTAGTGCTTCTTAAAAACAAATACTCTAAACAACCAATGACTTTGGTGATGCGAGTGCCATGTTTGAACTAATATGCTTATGCCCTTCATCTATGCATATGTGGCGACCAGGGCGGGCGAGAGCCGTGAGGGAACGGCGTGAGGCCGGTGACGCAAGTGATAATGAGCATCACCTGGGAGGCGCACCGGCCTTGAGTCTCTCACGGAGGAGCTCCGGGAGCATAAAAGGAGGAGCGACGACCGTGAAGGACGAGAGAGGACCAGGCCTGGACTTTATGTTATGTTTTATTATGTTTGTGTGGCCGGCAGACGTCCGCGAGGGTCTGCCGGCATTACTTTCGTTTTGTTCTTTGTTTATTTTGGAATTAAAGTTACGTTGAATGTTCGCCGGTTCCCGCCTCCTTCTTCCCGTATCTACGAACTACGTTACATTGGTGCCGAAACCCGGGAGGAAGGAGGGACATGCTGTCGAAGAGCCTCGCTGCTGAGGGGGATCGCGGTGCTGCGGAGTTCGGGCAGCGCGGGAGTGAAGACCGCGAGAGGCTGCCCGAGGCGGTGGTACTGGAGCCTTGTGAAAGGTGGGACGGAGACCCGGATGCCATGCTCCTGGGACGAGGTGGGGTGGCTGCCGTCCTGGAGGGAGAGGAGGAGTCGCCGCCGTCCGCCGTGGGCCGGAGCCTGCTGCCATCCGCCATGAAGGGGGAGGGGCAGGGGGACTCGCTGCCGGCTGCCCTCAGCCGGAGGAGCCATCGCCGGCCGCCAGGAGGCGGTCGAGGATCGGGCCGTCCACCGAGCGTCCAGTGCCACCGCATGGCATCGCGAGGAAGAGCCTCCCGGCTGGCTGAGGACCGAGCGGCAGTGTGTCTGGGAACCGGACCAAGAATTTTTTTTTTTTTCTCTTTTTCCTCTCCCCCCTCTCTCGTCCTGTCGCTCCCCTTGCTTCCGTCTCCTTTCTCTCGTCTCGTCTGTCCTTACCCCAGGTGCTGCGGCCGCCGAGACAGGCCCCGGGGGCGAGTAGAGCGCAGTCTCGGGAGTACCCCCCGGCCTGCGAGGGGCGATGGGGGTATGTGGCGACCAGGGCGGGCGAGAGCCGTGAGGGAACGGCGTGAGGCCGGTGACGCAAGTGATAATGAGCATCACCTGGGAGGCGCGCGGACTTGAGTCTCTCACGGAGGAGCTCCGGAAGCATAAAAGGAGGAGCGACGACCGTGAAGGACGAGAGAGGACCAGGCCTGGACTTTATGTTATGTTTTATTATGTTTGTGTGGCCGGCAGACGTCCACGAGGGTCTGCCGGCATTACTTTCGTTTTGTTCTTTGTTTATTTTAGAATTAAAGTTACGTTGAATGTTCGCCGGTTCCCGCCTCCTTCTTCCCGTATCTACGAACTGCGTTACAGCATAATTATTCTTACCTTTCCACTCTATTAAAGGGGCCCTTGATTATGATTTTACTTTTTTAACTTCAGTTAGTGTGTAATGTTGCTGTTTGAGCATAAACAACATCTGCAAACTTACAACGCTCAAAGTTCAATGCAAAGAGAGATATTTTATTTTACAAAATCGCTTTTAAGGACTACAACAAACGGCTGGTAGGGACTACAACAAGCTTCTTCCTGGGTTAGTGACATCACAAACCCTAAAATTTACATAAACTCCGCCCCCGAGAACACACAACAAAGGGGGCGGGGCCATGTTGGGCTGCTTTAGAGAAGAGGAAGAGTTGTTGTAGTAGAGTGTTGCCGTCATTTTATGCTTCACAAACGAGGGTCAGTTCAACAAAAAAAGATGAACATGACGACACATGCTAGTGGATGAGTTGAATCAACTCCACAGCAACTACATAAATTTATCCACTAACCATTCAGAAACGTCCAGTTTCATTCTAAAAGTTGTAACTTCTTCCTGAGTCTCTCCATCAGTGTCGACTCCGGTTAGAACAATGTAAGGCTGAACACCGTTACTGACAATCCTCATTTTGGCTGCGTGAGATTCTCCAGCTTTGTTGTTGTTGAGCTGTTAAAGCTCCGCCCTCTTCTGGAAAGGGGGCAGCTCATTTGCATTTAAAGGGACACACACACAAACAGTGTGTTTTTGCTCACACCCAAATAGGGGCAAATTTGACAAGCTATAATAAATGATCTGTGGGGTATTTTGAGCTGAAACTTCACAGACACATTCTGGAGACACCAGAGACTTATATTACATCTTGTGAAAGGGGCATTACAGGTTGAAGAATCAACAGTAAACACTTTACACTGATTTATCCATACTGCAGGAATCTATTTTATAGAGCCCTATACTACTGTTCTCAATCTCTGTGCTGAAAACTGACTGTGAGCAACCATCAACAATCCTCCATCCAGCACTGATCCGTCTTTACTCCAGGAATCTGTTACTTCTCCATCACTGTCTGTTTTCGAGTTCCTCTGGGTCTGATCTGGCTCCGTCTGATGATCTGGTGCATGTGTCTCTGTGTTTGACTGACAGTCTGCCAGCCAGCAACACATGCACTGACTGAACACAGTCTGTGCCACCAGAGACGAGGATGATGTCATTATATTCACACACACACAAAAGCGCCAGCCGACCGGCTTAGAGAAGAGACATCAACAAGCGTTTATGCCAAAGATTCACAATAATGTCTGCCACAACAAAGACAAACAAACACTCACAGATGACTGGAGTAGTGTTATTTATATAGTATTATAGTTTTATTCATATTAATCTCATATTAAGCTCCTCTAGAATCTCAGCAATGTCTCAAACTGCTCAGCAATCAAACGTCAGAGATCTCAATATGAGCTCACACATTTCTCATCAGATGATCTGAGGTGCTCCATATTCATTTCATATCTCTAGACTCTTACTGTATTATGACTATTGACTCATGTGAGACAAAGATGATCATAAACAGACCCTGATGACTTCAGAAGCATCACCTGAGCAGGTTTGAGCGTCACACCATCAGATTTCACTGTGACATCTCAGACTTAAACAAAGAGAAACACAATCAGCTTCAGTCAGAGTGATTCATTTTCCTTCAGAAGGAGACAGACTTCAGAAAGAAGCAATCGCTGAAGCACCGGAGGCTTTTTCTGCTACAAGAGACAAACAAAGCTGTTTATCGTACAAACCCAGAGTCGCTCGCAGTGCAACAAACACTGGGTTTTTATCATCAGCGTGAGTTTAAACGCTCCAAACCAACAGAGAAAGCTACAATATTACAGAACAGCTGATTATTTCTGATGGAACTTTGGAATTCTGGAACTGGAATTCAGATTCCAGAATTCCACACAACTTTAAATGCACATGTATAATTAATTCAGGAGGGAACTGAGCCATCTGTGTTTGTATAATAAACTCACAAACAAATCAAACCTTATAATAATGATATGATACACAAATCACTAATACAGAACTCATAAAACACATATAAAGTTCATATGCTCCTTAAAAGGACCTATAATGCCCCTTTCACAAGATGTAATATAAGTCTCTGGTGTCTCCAGAATGTGTGTGTGAAGTTTCAGCTCAAAATCCCCCACAGATCATTTATTATAGCTTGTTAAATTTGCCCCTATTTGGGTGTGAGCAAAAACACGTAGTTTCCTTTAAATGCAAATGAGCTGCTGCTCCCGCCCCCTTTCCAGAAGAGGGCGGAGCTTTAACAGCTCAACAACAACAAAGCTGGAGAATCTCACGCAGCCAAAATGAGGATTGTCAGTAACGGTGTTCAGCCTTACATTGTTCAAACCGGAGTCGACACTGATGGAGAGACTCAGGAAGAAGTTACAACTTTTAGAATGAAACTGGACGTTTCTGAATGGTTAGTGGATAAATTTATGTAGTTGCTGTGGAGTTGATTCAACTCATCCACTAGCATATGCCGTCATGTTCATCTTTTTTTGTTGAATTGATCCTCGTTTGTGAAGCAGTCTGGCGTAAAATGACGGCATGACAACAACACTCTACTACAACAACTCTTCCTCTTCTCTAAAGCAGCCCAACATGGCCTCACCCCCTTTGTTGTGTGTTCTTGAGGGCAGGCTTTATGTAAATTTTGGGGTTTGTGATGTCATTAACCCTCGTTGTAGTCCCTACCAGCCGTTTGTTGCCCTAAACAGCTATTTCTGTAAAAGAAAATATCTCTCTCTGCATTGCATTGAATTGTTTATGCTCAAACAGCAACTTTACACACTAACTAAAGTTTAAAAAGTGAAATCAGACTATAATGGAAAAAAGTATATAAATCTTTATCTTCTAATGTTCGTTTGAAACAGTATGAGTGTTAAACACTTTACTCAGCTTGACTGTTGACTTATAGCGGTGCTCTCTCTTCAGATCCCAAAAACTGCTGAATAATACAACAAATTCATGAAGCACTCAGCAAAAAAAAGGAATAATCTAATAAATATTTATAATTTCACCAGATAATATGCATTGGATTATGCAAGGACAGAGTGTGCATATCTGAAGGAGAATGACTTCAAGTCAAAACAACAAACAAACTGAGTCGAGCTGAGCTGTCAATCACGACCGAAGTCACATGATGCACATCTCAAGATCTCACCGGGGTCACATGCGTCACACAATCTGACTGAAATATAAAAACACCGCGACGAGCACCGTATGTACTGCCATTATACCGTCTATAATCTATAACCACACAATAAACCGGTTTCAGCACATTAAGTGTCTCATAAAAGCTGCTGGATTCATAGACGTTTCAATAATGACTGTGAGAAGACGTAATTATCCTTTTGTTCATGGGTTAAATTCACCTGCTCTGTGATCAAACCTCTTTTATTAATTTCACTAGAGATGGGTGAAATGTTATTCTATTACTGAAGAGAAACATGCAATAAATACTTAAGCAATCATATACAAAAATGTGTCTTATTCTCAAGTAGGTCTTTTACATTGTGACCTGATTTACTTTACTAATCTACAGTTTGGATTGAATCCAGACACTCAGTGGATTACAGCCTGAAACGATGGAGGAAATCCATATGTGTGTGTTATCGGGGAGAACAGACCACAGCGGTGCTTCTAACAGATACTTCATCAATACTGGTTAACCGTCTGTGTCTCGCCGAGCAGCGGGAGGATCAAAGAGCATGCTTTCTCCATCCATCTACGTCTCAATCCGACTCCTCTAGGTCTCATCCCACTCGTCTGATGGTAAAAACACAAACACAGAGTCTGACCAGAATCTACATTCCTCTCAATCATTCAAGAACATTAGACGCTTCAGCTCCAGCTTCAGCTCACATGCCGTCTATGTAGTCAGCTCACAGATGCCGTCTAGGTAGTCATCTCACAGATGCTGTCTAGTTAGTAAGCTCACAGATACTGTCTATTTATTCAGCTCACAAATGCCGTCTAGGTAGTAAGCTCACAGATGCTATCTAGGTAACAATCTATCGCATCTAGTTAGTCAGCTGACAGATGCCATCTAGGTAGTCAGCTCACATATCTATGCCATCTGCTGACAGATGCGTCTATGTAGTTTCAGCTCACAGTTGTCCAGCTGAAAGATGCTGTCTATTTAGTCAGCTCACTCGTTAGTCAGTCAATGCTGTCACAGCTCACAGATGCTGTCTATGTTATTCAGCTCAAAGCAGCCGTCTATTATTCAGCTCACAGACACCATCTAGTCAGCTCACAGAGCATCTGTTAGGCAGCTCACAGATGCCATCTAGTAGTCAGCTCACAGATGCCATCATAGTTAGTCAGCTGACAGATGCTGTCTAGTTAGTCATCTCAAAGATGCTGTCTATTTATTCATCCATCTCACAGACGCTGTCTAGGTAGTCAGCTCACAGATGCTATCTAGGTAGTCAGCTCACATATCTATGCCATCTAGTTAGTCAGCACAATGACAGCTCACAGATGCATCTAGAGTCTATGCCGTCTAGTAGTCAGCTCACAGAGCTGTCTAGTCTCAGCTGAAAGATGCTGTCTATGTAGTCTCACAATGTTGTCTAGTTAGTCAGCTCACATGTTGTCAGTAGTTAGCTCAGCTCACAGATGCTGTCTATTTATTCAGCTCACAGATGCCTCTAGTTAGTAAGCTCAAGATGCTGTCTAGTTAGTCATCTCAAAGATGCTGTCTATTTATTCAGCTCACAGAGCCATCTAGGTAGTCAGCTCACATATCTATAGGTCATCTCAAAAGATGCTGTCTATTTATTCAGCTCACAGATGCTGTCTAGGAGTCAGCTCACAGATGCATCTAGGTAGTCATCTCAAAGATACTGTCTATTTATTCAGCTCACAGATGCCATCTAGGTAGTCAGCTCACATATCCGCCGTCTAGTTAGTCAGCTGACAGATGCTGTCTATGTAGTCAGCTCACAGATGCTGTCTATTTATTCAGCTCACAGATGTTGTCTAGGTAGTCAGCTCACAGATGCCATCTAGTTAGTCAGCTGACAGATTCCGTCTAGGTAGTCAGCTCACAGATCTATGCTGTCTAGTTAGTCAGCTGAAAGATGCTGTCTACGTAGTCAGCTCACAGATGTTGTCTAGTTAGTCAGCTCACACATGCTGTCTAGTTAGTCAGCTCAGATGCTGTCTTGGTAGTCAGCTTACAGTTGCAGTCTAGTTAGTCATCTCACAGATGCTGCCCGGCTAGTCAGGTCACTGACACAGTTTTCCTCAGAAACGGACTCAATATCGACAGTCTCTCTAAATAAACACTCTCTTTACTGCAGCTCTGACAGTTAAAGTACAACAGATCAAATACAGGAAGACTTTCACAGTTATCAAGAGTTTGAAGAGTGAGACTGAAGTAAAGAGCGCTAATATCTGACAGGACGGAAAGTTCCTCACCACGGATCAAACTCATGATGAGGCTCTCGAAGCGGATCACGGCGAAGAGTCTGGAGCTGAATCCACACACACACGCCAGGAGAAGGATGGTGAAAGACAGCAGAGACTGACATCCAGCCGGCTGCGATAATCCGCCTTTTCCTCCACCTCCACCCGCGGCGCTGGAGCGGCTGATCCCGGGCGGAGAGCCTCCGGTACCGGCTGACGATCTGCGATGAAGCTCCGTCATATTCTGGCAGGATGAAAGTCTGTTTATTCCCTGATGTTCACATTCAATCGGTTCGACCGGCGGATCTCACGTCATCGTCACCCGTCAGTGCGGTTCAGCTCTGATCCGCGTCCAGCTTGTTCTGAAACGAATCGTTCATTTGAAACAGTTCTTTGCAGTGATTCAGTTGAACCGACTCGCGTTTACCTCAAAAATCTACCAAGTCCGTTTACTCCAAAATAACGTCGAGATTACATTAATTGTAAATTAATATGGGATTAATAGGCAATGTTTCATAGGCAATTTTAAAGGCAATGCTGTAACGTTTACGTTAGCTTTGTAGTACCAATAACTGTATTAACCTAGCCTATTTTAGAGAGAACTAGTTACCATGATGATTTTTTGTAATGGTGGTAACACTCGACTGTATATGAAAATAGGCTATTTTATGATAGGATATAGCCTGATTTTACTAAACTTTAACAAAACTGTAGGCTACTACACAATTGTGCAAAAACGAGTCGATGAATAGGTTTCGATCGGTTCATCAAGACGAACCGATTCGCTGAAATGAATCAGATTTTTAAAATAATCTGCAATCCGAATCACTCAAACTCATTCGTGACTGACAAATTCATCCTCCATCAACAGTTATAACAAACAAATGTATGTAAACAACATACATTTAAACAAAACCAGTATATATGTATAGTTTATAGTTAAAGCTGCAGTTTTTTGTCCTGTCAGCTAAATGGAATAAAAACTCAGAGCTGTAATTAATATAAATGGAGGCGATTCAAGTCCCCCGTTGAACTAAATAATGAGAATGAATCACTTTATTTTGACAAGACCAACACACACTGCTGAAAATAAAGATGGATCATCAGTTTATGCTCTTTCTGTGAATGTCTTATAAACAAAGATTTAGACCTATGTCAGTACTCATCCTCTAGTCCTGCTGAAAACAGCATAATCCTGTTTAACAGACCAGAAACCTTAGGCTGGTTTAAAGGGTTAGTTCACCCAAAAATGAAATTTCTGTCATTAATTACTCACCCTTATGTCATTCCATACCCATAGGACCTTCGTTCATCTTCAGAATGCAAATTAAGATATTTTTGATGATCCAAGAGTTTTTTTTTTTTTTTTTTTTACGACATTCAAGGTCCAGAAAAGTAGTAAAAACATCAATAAAATAGTCAGCGTGACTACAGTGATTCAACCTTATTGTCATGAAGCAACGAGAATACTTTTTGTGCACAAAAACAAAACAAAATGACTTTATTCTACAAACTCGTCTCTTCCCTGTCATTCTCTTACACTATTTACGTTCAGCACTTCCATGTTTACGTCAGAATGGGGGCTCATTATTGGCCGATTCTGGTCATGTGAGCAGCACAATGCATGCGCATACTGAGCCTGTGTTCTGACATAAACACGGAAGCGCTGAACGTAAATAGTGTAGTAAGGACACAACGCTTTACATGTGTCGTCCTCGTCCAGGCATGTAATTTCCTTCATTTCAGTAACAGTCTTTAGCATTTGCTGGAGCTCAGAAGCTTTGACAGCGTTCAGCAGCTTCATTTATCAGATTTAGATGATATAATAGTGAAATCAGTGGGATTCTCCTGTCTCACTTTGGGAATGTCTGAGCATCAGAAACAGACTCACAGGAATCATTGATCATTCAGTCTAAGATCTGCACAGATTCAGAGTTTGATTAAATGCATCAAAGAAAAAAAACACTCAAGCCTCTGAATGAAATGTTTTGTTCATTTAAAGGGCTCAAGGACAACGATCAAAAACTAACAGTCTGAAACTCAATCCAGTGTTAAATGGAGATTAAAATGTTGCTTTAGTGTTCTGGAATATCTGTGAACAAATACTTTGATTTTGCTTATTCATATTTTTGCTATTCATTCTTAATCATTCTTAAGTGGTTATTTAATTCAACAATTTATTCTTATCATTCAATTCAAATCATTCTTTTGTGCAATTCTTTTTGAAAGTTAATATTTTATTTTCTTTGACTAACACATGTATTCATATGAGCCGAAGGAAATGTCTTATTTGAGTGAAGATATCTGACACAAAAATAAATACACACAAGACACATTTATTTATAATAAAAAATATTGTGTGCAATACATTTTATAAAAATAAAATTATTATACAATTATTGTTTCGACCCGTTTACAGTACAAGTGTAACTCCCATCTGACTTCTCTAAGTCCGTTTCACCGTTTTGTATCGGATGTCCTCGTCTGAAACAACAACAGAGAATTATGTGTAACACATATTATGTGTTCTCGATCTTTTGAAAAGAAACTGTCAAATATAAAATGTTTGATGCAGTATCATATTTCATCTGATCATAAAGGAACATAATAAAAAGTGATTCTTACTAAAATAGAGGTGTCACAGATTAGAAATTGAAGGAATAAAAATTAGTTATGGATAATCTTGATTTATAGTTTGTGTTTAACAAATACAATTCAAATACACAAAATAATCAATATGAAAATCTCTACCGATTCACATAATTCTACTTTCATACAGTCATAACTCTCCAGTTCTAGTTCATCCATTTTAAAAATGTCTTTAAAACAAGGATATTTGATACGAGATTTAAAACAATAATAATAATTTTGAATATTTAGAAGAACTCACTGTTTGTAGATTCGCCAACAAATGAAAACTATAACAACAGCTAGAACTGCAGCTACTGCTCCTGGTATACAGATTCTGCAACAGCGATTCTGCCGTAGAGATTCTGTTCCACGGTCAAAACATTTTCCATCTGCAGAATGAAGATTAGTGTATTAAATTAGTGTATAATTAGTGTATGAAGCTCATTCTGCTCGTACTCACTCAAGAATTTATAGTCATATTTACCAAAGTTTACTGAAGCTGGTTCAGTCAGACTGCTGTGAATGAGCAGACAGTCATAAGATCCTTTATAATTTCTGTTGATCTTCACACTGATTCTCATCTGAAAGGTTTCATCATCATTTGGTCTGATTCCAGAAGATGTTTGATCCTCAAGAACAGTTCTGTATAATCTAATGTAATCTGAACATCTCGACCAGTGGCCAGACACGTCAGAACCAGATTACTGTCATCATTATGAACTTTCTCCAGAGACTGAACATCTGGAGAACCTGGAGAAGAAATAAGCATAAAATACAAGAGGTCAAGAGGCATTTATTTATCATTTGAATAGTTAATACAAGGGAAAAACTGTGCATTGAAATGCTTGTGACAAGGCAGACATACAGTGACAATAACAGGACCATACATAAACCATAAATAATCACAAAAAAAAAAGTAAACATGAACAAACCAGGGGAGAAAAAAAAAAAAAAATATATATATATATATATATATATATATGGCAATAATACGTACTGTGCAAAAGTCTTAGGCACGTCAGTATTTTCATCCCTCAAAAAAGGTTTTAAGCCAGGTAATTTATATCTTTTGCTGTAGTGTGTCAATAGGAAATATCCGTTCACATTTCCAAACATTCATTTTGCCATTAATTGTAATAATCCAGTGAGATTTTTGAATACACAATAAGACTGATAACAGCCGGTGCTCCACACAGTGATCTGATCTCACCATCATCGAATCCATCTGTGATTACATGAAGAAACAGATGAAACTGAGACAAACCAAATCCAGAAGAACTGTGGCCGTGTCTCCAAGAGATTTTAAGAAATCTGCCTCCAAAGCTACCTGAAAAATGATGCCCAAGTGTACCTGGACAAGAGCTGATTTAAATGCAAAGGGTGGTCACACAAAATATTGTTTTGATTTAGTTAATATAAGTTAATTGATAAATGAAATCTGTTTATAACAGTATTTTTTAAAAACATCCTCACTTTACAGCATTTTTACACAAGTGCCTAAAACTCTTCACAGTACTGTATCTTTGCAGGCAGGTTTCTTCAAGCATTTTAGAGACACGGCCACAGGATTTAGTTTGTCTCAGTTTCATCTGTTTCTTCATGTAATCACAGACGGATTCAATGATGGTGAGATCAGATCTCCGTGTGCAGACTCCTTGTGTATTCAAAAATCTCACGATTAATGGCAAAATGAATGTTGGAAATGTGACAGATATATTTCCTATTGACACACTACAGCTTAAAACCTTTTTTGGGGGGTGAAAATACTGACGTGCCTAAGACTTTGCACAGTACGTATATATACAAAACTTCTGGCAATATAGTGTATCTTTCATACTTTGTGGGGTCGTTTTAACACGACACTCACACACACATACAAAGACAGGTGTAATTAAAATAATCTGATCAGAACTTACACTTTTTTGTGTTGTGAAACTTTGATATCCAGTTCATGCAGTTTTTGAGGAAATACTTGATGAACTGGTTTCGTCCTGTTTGAAGATCCCATTCCTCTTTAGTTTCTTTGGCTTTGGGGTTTTTATCAATCCACTTCATAGTGTCAGAATTAAAGGATATAAAATCCTCTCCATCAAATCCATATTCATCAAAGACAGTCAGATTCACTGTTCCATCAGGAAGTTTCTCCAGTTCACAGCCAATTATTCTCTGAAGAACATGAAGCTCTACAATCACAGAACAACACTCATCACAAACTTACAGTGAATATAATGTCTGATAATGAATGAGAGTAAATCATGAATCTCACCAGAACACTGTGAGTTTGTGCAGTTTGTCAGAGTCCTGATCTGATGAATGAACCATTCTCTAGAATCAGGTGGATCTTCAGGTGAATTTGTCCAGTCAGAAACAGTCCGACCGTCTCTGACCCAAGCTGAAGTGTTTGACCTGTCTGCCATTAGCAACAACCACAGCACTGAACTCTGGGAATGTGTCTGCTTTAGTCAGGACTGTAAACATGTAATGGAGGTAGTACTTCTCTGGAGAACATATAAAACATAAACTGTGTCAACAGAAGCGCGCGCTTCCTGCCACATGTAAAACGAAAGGCGCCAAAACTACCTAACTAGCCTACGGAAAACAAAATAAAATATGCGATAAAACTGTACTTTATTTTAGGCTAGGCTATATTAAATTTTATGAAATTATAAATTTTATTATAGTTTGTTTAGGCCTATAAGTGACTGCAATATGATGGTCGTGATTTCAGTTTCCTGTAATAAACTGTGTTCTTACCTTGCAGCACATCGCTTTCGCTAAGAAAAGGGTAAAACCATAAAAATATAAGCAAAAATATTCCTTTGTCTATACAGAACATGTTTTAAGATAGCGTATCAGCCATTTCTGTCCATTATTTCAACCGAGCGCCCTGAACAGACCTAACGGTTCATTAAAGTGAAAGTAGGCTATCTCGTCTTTTCTGGCTGTTTTGAGCGCATTACTGCCCCTCACTGGCCGCTTTATGAAATCACACTTTCGCTTTCATTCCTGAGGTCATATGTTGAGGAAAACTCCAACCGTAAAAATCATTTTATTCGTTTTTTTTTAACAGTATTATTGTTTAAAAATCGATCAAAACCCAGTTTTGAGAGCATAAACTGTGAATATACAACAAAACATTCTGTCACTGTCTTAACAGAACAATCAGTCAATAAGTAAATGAATAAATAATCCTACTCCATAAAATGTAGTTCCTGATTTGTGTGCTATAAAGTCTTCATAAGTTATTTGTCAAATTTATGTGCAGAACAGGCTGAAATTTAATTCAATATTCACTGAAAATTGCACAAATCGCAGAGTGTTTGGCATAAATCTTCAGGAGTCTCACCCAATCAGAGTCGACCTCATCAGACGAGTCTCCATCATGTGGCACAAAATACATGATTGATTAATTTTACTTCCATTTAGTTTAATTAAATGAGTGAAATCTAAATCTAAATGAATGAATAGAATGATGCACATCAGTCTCTGCTCTAAGGTATAGATTGTATTTTTACATGAACAGAGTGTCAAATATGGCAGGGTTAAAATTTCCTCTCTAGATAGGTCTAGTCAAAGATGCACCAAAGAATAAACTATTAAAGCTACGGCAGTTGAATGCATGAAGTGAACCTACTGAATTTCCTACATAGACGGCATTTCTGTGCATCATAGTCTCAAAACTTGAGTTCCCTTGTTATCTTACATGTGTTTCTGCTGAGAGAAATGTCTGATATCAGTGAAGATCTTTATACTAAAGGATCAGGTTTCACCATAACAAATACACACTCACACTTACTCAAAACTCATTTATTTCTTAATTTAAAACATTTAAAACATGTTGTCAGAAGAGGCACATTTACAGTATGAATCTGTCAGACACTCTTACTAGTTTGATCAGTACATGTTCCCTGAATCAAACCCATGTCCTTGTGCTTGCTAATGATCCTGATTATCCATGTTACAGGAACACTTTAAGGAACGCAGGTTGATATATAATCATGATGCAGCAGCATAATGAAGTAAACGTTACAAAGAGCTGCCTAGGCCTATAAAAAAAAAAAAAGTAAACTTCATTTAATGCAGTCAATTTATTGAAAGTGTCAACATCCATTGAAACAAATGTCTCAAATGTAGGCATGGTTTGTGAGGCATAACACAAAACAAGTGAAAACTCTCCCTTAAAGATATATTTCACCAAAAAATGTCATCACTCACTCTCAAGTTGTTCCAAACGTTAATGAATTTCTTTCTTCTGCTGAAGACAAAAGAAGATATTTTGAGGAATGATAGTAAACCAAACACTTTATGGCACCCATTAACTCCCATAGTACTTATTCTATGGAAGACAAATAGCTTACTCTCCTTCCCACCAACAGCTATTATCAGGTTATTTATAGAAAAAAATAAAATCAACTAAGAAAACTACAAAAAAAAACAAAACAACAAAACAAGCTGTTTTAAGATTAAAAAAAAAAGACCTAACGCAACAGAAAGAACATGTAGATCTCAGATCATTTTGAAATGATAATTTTGCAGCAGTCTTTTAATCAGATATCAGCTGCTAGAAGTTTGATTATACCATCTCCTAAACAAAGCAAAAAAAAAAAAAAAAAAAAAAAAAAAAAAAAAAATCGTAGCCTGTTACAAGCTCTTTTCTCAAACATATATATAGTTCTTTCTTTCAAACATATAATAGTTTTCTTTCAAACATATACAGTTCTTTCTTTCAAACATATAATAGTTTTCTTTTATACAGTCTTTCTTTCTAATAGTTCTTTCAAACATTATTACAGTTTTTCTTTCAAACATTAATAAAACATATAATAGTTTTCTTTCAAACATATAAAGTTCTTTCTTTCAAACATATAATAGTTTTCTTTCAAACATATACAGTTCTTTCTTTCAAACATATAATAGTTTTCTTTCATACACATATACAGTTTTCTTTCAAACATATAATAGTTTTCTTTCAAACATATACAGTTCTTTCTTTCAAACATATAATATTTTCTTGCAAACATATACATCTTTCTTTCAAACATCTTTCAACATATACAGTTCTTATCATGTTTCTTCAGTTCTTTCTTTCAATCTTTCAAACATATAATAGTTCTTTTTTCAAAACATATAATAGTTTTCTTTCAACATTAGTCAAACTTCTTTCTTTCAAACATATAATAGTTTCCTTTCAAACATAATTAGTTCTTTCAAACATATACAGTTCTTTCTTTCAAACATAATAGTTTCTTTTCAAACATATACATTTTTCTTTCAAACATATATTACAGTTCTTTCTTTCAAACATATATATATATACAGTTTCTTTCAAACAGATATATACAGTTCTTTTCAAACTACATACATATACATACTTACATATAATAGATATATATATATATATATATACCACACACACACACACCACAGTTTTTCTTTCAAACATATATATATTAGTTCTTTCTTTCAAACACACACACTGTATATATATTATAATTAATATATATATATTTCCACTATTTTGAAAGAGCAGCTTAATTATGGCTTCTTTTCACCAACTGTGACACTTTTCACAGGCCCTGTTTCCACCTGGTATTAAGATGCATTTTGGTCAATCAGATCACAAGTGGATGGCACTAAATACAGGTGTAAACGGAGTGTAAAATGTTTTTAAATTGTCCACTTTCTACCACTTCCAGAGGTAGTTGAAAGCACATCCAGATTGCTTTTGTAGTGTAAACGCTAATGTGATCGAATGTGTTCGCACAGCCACAAAGACCACCTACTCTCTGCCCACTGACCTGATGAGTAAACATTATTGGAAGTACTCTAGACAGATAGGATTTAAACTTTGTCGGTGAAAGACACAAGTTTGGTTCGGCTGTCAGAGCAGAAAGAAAGCATATGCTCTCTGTATGTTTTTCCGTTGTCTCCAGGCGTGTTCATATGTAATTGCGTGAGCTTATTTGTTTATTAAATCAAAAGACCTGAAAAAAAAAATGTTTTAACTGTCCATAGACCCTCCCCTCAAAGAAATCAGGACAAAAGTGGTTGTAAGTGGACAAAAGAGACGGATTAAAACACCAGTGATCCGATCAACCAAAACACATCTGAATAGCAGGTGTACACAGGGCCACAGTTATTACAATCGTAATTAAACGTATTGTAAAGTACATTCATAATGCTTTCAGTAATTGTTTTGCCATTAAAATGTTAACACTGTTGTATGGGGGTTTCTAATACAATGGCTACAATAACTTAAAATCCTTCGATGCTTCACTGCAGTAACATGCCATTTCCTAATTCACCATTTCCATTTGCCTGAAACAACAACAGAGAATTAAGTTACACAAATAAAAAATTCAATGGGTTCTTGAGCCTTTGAAACATTCAAGAAACTCTCTAATGTGAAAAAAAATGTGAAACAAGCTTTAATTCAGAACATAATGACTGTCAATATTAAGTATTAAATATTTAAGAAGAGGTGATATTATTAACAGATATTAGAAACAGTTGAAGGAAGTGACAATAACGAAAACTAAGAACAAAGCCAGAACCTAGGAATACTATTATCTTCAGAATGAACTAAAATCAAAACATTTAATTTCTAATCAGTGCCTGTAAACCTGTTCCTATCCCAGTCCAGTCTGTGCCTCCTGATCAACACGTCACTAAACGCTGGACTGGTGTCTGTACATGACTGGACTGAATTAGGATTTTCCGCACAAAGACGGACAAATAAATGTGATGTAGATACCTGTATGTGGAGAGGATGATTATGTGTTTCTGTCTGCATATTATTCTCCTCTGTCATTTCCCTCTGAGCTAGAAAAGATATTGATGCCCATAAACCACAAACCAACAACCTGCTCTGAGGCCTGAATACAGTCAAACTATCCAAATCAACTTCATACACTCTAAAAATATCTTTAAGACAAGAATATTAAAAACAACAGATATAACAGTAACATATTCAGAATTACTGTTTGACCGTTTCTTTTTCTTGATCCACCAACCAATGATAAACAGAACTAGAAGTAGAAACGCTGCTGCTGCTGCTGCTGATATATAAAGCCAGAAAGAGTTCTTTTCACAGACAAAACATGATCCATCTGCAGAAAACCAAAAACACTATGAATGTTTATTACATCAACATTATCACCTGTTGAACAGGGGATGAACACTTTTGGATATATCCATCTATCTATCTATCATTACATTAAATCATGCTAGAAACATGGTAATCGGGCTAGCAATGTGCTATCATCATTTACCCCATTTTTACTGAAACTGGTTCAGTTAGACTGCTGTGAATGAGCAGACAGTCATAAGATCCTTCATGATTACAGTCGATCTTCACACTGATTCTCATCTGAAAGGTTTCATCATCATTGCTCTGATTCCAGAAGATGTTTGATCCTCAAGATTAATTCTGTTCAATCTAATGTTCATCTGAACATCTCTGGGGTAGAAACCAGTGGCCAGACACGTCAGAACCAGATTACTGTCATCATCAGGAGCTTTCCTCACAGAGACATGAACATCTGGAGAACCTGGAGCAGAAAGAAACAGAAAACTATAATGAAACTAACAAATAAATATTTCCAAATAATTTGGTTCAATGTGCTGAAAAAAAAAGTAGTATTCTACATATTCATGTTGTAAGAAAATAAGTCACAGATTTGAAACACATGGGTAAATAACAGATTTATTATTAGTTTTTAGGTAAATTATAACTTTAACTAAAGCTTTTGCACCGAGAAATATAAAACATCATATTTCCTGTTGCAAACACACAAATCTTAACTGTAGAGAAAAGCACTGCATATAGTACAAGCAAAGAAGGCTTTGCCTAATGTCAAAAAAAAGCTAATACTTTACAATAAGGTTCATTGGTTAAACATTAATGTGTTAACTAACATGAACTAACCATGAGCAATACATTTGTTATTTACTAATTTACTATTCTTTGTTAATTAGTTGATTAAAATACAGTTGTTCATTGTTTGTTCATGTTAGTTCACAGTAAATTAACTAATATTAAGATTTTAATAACGTATTAGTAAATGTTGAAATTAATGAAGTGCAGTTGATTATTAGTTCTTCTTAAAGGGTTAGTTCACCCAAAAATGAAAATAATGTAATTTATTACTCACCCTCATGCCGTTCCACACCTGTGAGACCTTCGTTAATCTTCAGAACACAAATTAAGATATTTTTGATGAAATCTGATGGCTCAATGAGGCCTCCATAGCCAGCAATGACATTTCCTCTCTCAAGATCATTAATGTATTAAAACATATTTAAATCAGTTATAATATTAATATTATAAAGCGACAAGAGTATTTTTGGTGCGCAAAAAAAACAAAAAAAAAAAAACAAAAAAAAACACTGCTTCAGGAAGATTCGGAGCATAAATGAATCAGTGTGTCGAATCATGATTTGGATCACCAAAGTCATGTGATTTCAGCAGTTTGGCGGTTTGACACGCGATCCGAATCATGATTCGACACACTGATTCATTTGTGCTCTGAATCTTTCTGAAGCAGTGTTTTGAAATCGATCATCACTAAATAAGTTGTTATTTTGTTTTTTTGGTGCACCAAAAATATTCTCGTCTTTATAATATTAATATTGAACCACTGTACTCACATGAACTGATTTAAATATGTGTTTAGTACATTAATGGATCTTGAGAGAGGAAATGTCATTGCTCCCTATGAAGGCCTCACTGAGCCATCGGATTTCGGCCATCAGTAATTAATGACATTATTTTCATTTTTGGGTGAACTAATGTAGTTAACTAATGAACCTTATTGTAAAGTGTTACCAAAAAAAAAAAAAGAAAAAAAAGTATTTCACAATGTGAAGGGTAGCTTATTAGAGGAGAGCAGATCCGTACATCTTTCAGAAATCAGAAACCAAGCTGAGCATGAGCACCGGTGACAGGGCTGAGCCAGAGAGCAGAATCCAACCTGGACAGAGAAAGACTGGACTGGGCAGAGCACTGAAGCTAAACGGGACAAGACTAGGCTGCACATGGAGAGAAAAAAAAAAAAAAAAAAAAAAACAGTAGACAGAACTCACAGACACACACACTTTAACAACACTCATAGACACACCCAGACACACACATACAAGGAGGAAGAAATTAAACTAGAGTCCTGATACACAAATGAGAACATTTTCTACTCATCAGTATTTATTTGTTACTGAATTATGATAAATCATTATCTCTTTATCATGATACACAATGTATTCATTAAACTGATCTGATCAGAACTTACTCTGTTTTGTGTTGTTAAACGTGGAGATCCAGTTCATGCAGTTCTTGAGGAAATACTTGAGGAGTTCATTGCGTACTCTCTGACTGTTCCATTTCTCTTTGGTTTCTTTGGCTTTGGGGTTTTTATCAATCCACTTCATAGTGTCAGAATTAAAGGATATAAAATCCTCTCCATCAAATCCATATTCATCAAAGACAGTCAGATTCACTGTTCCATCAGGAAGTTTCTCCAGTCACAGCCAATTATTCTCTGAAGAACATGAAGCTCTACAATCACAGAACAAACTCATGACAAACTTACAGTGAATAATGTCTGATAAGAATGAGAGTAAATCATGAATCTCACCAGAACACTGTGAGTTGTGCAGTTTGTCAGAGTCTGATCTGATGAATGAACCAGTCTCTAGAATCAGGTGGATCTGGAGGTTCAGTCCAGTCATCTTCAGTCAGAATCCAGACTCTTTCTTCATTACTAAAGTGTTTGATCTGTCTGTCATCACACACACCCACAGCACTGAACTCTGGGAATGTGTCTGCTTTAGTCAGGACTGTAAACTTGAAGTGGAGGAAGTGTTTCTCTGAGGAACATAAAACAAGCAACAATGAAACACACACACACACACACACACACACTTGTCCTTGTCCTTTCAACAAACCTTTCTGACAAGCTTTTATACATGTAATTGTATAAACACTGTCTTAGACCTAAATTACACACTGTGTAGTTATGTGAACACACATACTAGCCACAGCAAGCTCAATTTTACACATTGTCATGTGACATTAACTTGCATTGCTTCCACACATTTACACATCCTCTCCCATGGCCTCTGGGATAGTAAAGTGTCCTTTGTATGCACAATTCAAAATATTGCAGGTAGTAATTCATCCAGGTACTTTTTCCAACAATTGCTTTAAGAATACTCTGAATGCATACTCTCCTTTTGTAACCTATATTATTTTTTGCCTACTATATATAAGAGAAGTGGGCATATTCGGATGGGAATATATGTAACACCAGCCTTTTATTAGCCAGTTTTTTCCACTATATAGTATGACAAAATAAACTATTTACACACAAACTTACCAGCAACCTCAACTTTCAGATGCCGTCTTTATTTTTATCTTTTTTAGCTCAACTCACCGAATGGAACGCATAGGATTGTGGAATATAAAAGACAGTGAGGGATACATCACTGCTGTCTTCAAAAATACATCAGATGAAGGAATCTCATGCGACAGAAAGTGAAACTAAATTGGATTTGGGCATGCCTTGATGCCTTCCTACCTTGGAATGCTTCCTCCAAAAGGCAGCACTTTTTAAGTTCTGGATTATAGCCCATGATTAGCTGGTTGATTAGTGTTGGCTAGCAAGACAGCGTTGCTCTCCAGAAGTAGGATTCAAGACCCCTGATTAGAGGCACACAATCCACAAAAGCACAAAACATCCACTAAATGAGAGAGTTTGCTATACTTTAATATGCTTCTAAGTTCATAAACATTTGTTATTGCATCATTAACAACCTTCACAGCATTTAGATTGTCAATTTCTACATTTAATTTAACATTAACGTAGATCTAATTTTTCAATCAATAAACAATCTGTAATAGGGGTGTAACAGTACGCATATCCCAGGGGTGTGATCCCTGCGTCAGTTTGAATGAACAAATGATGGCGTCAATGGGAAGACTAAATGAAAAGTAAGTAAACAGATCACCCAGTTAGATATCACCGCTTTATGTCACGTCAAAATCAAACTTTGAAATGAACAGAAATCATGATGACTGCGGGGTTTTAGTGCAATCAGCTTGGTGAAATTAAAAATACAACTTCATGTCTGTGACAGACGGTGTTTACGGAGCATGACTGATGATCCAAAATAGCCTAAGTTGACTATTAAAAAGAAAAACATCAATACACAAATAAAATACATTGTATGAATGTAGAAATGCTTAAAACACTAACTTGATGAGATTGACTTGGTTTTGATAAATAGAACATTTATTACAATACATTGTTAATGTAAAATTACAAAATAGAATTGTATTTGGTTTCTTTTTTTCTTTTTTGATGTAATGTAAAGTAATGTTCATTTAACAAGGAAGATGTGTCAACTTTAAGAGTAATGCACATGAATTTACATTGATTCAGAAATAAGTAAAAAATGTGCCTCATTTCACACTGATGATGAAATGCGGCAATTAGGAATTCAGGAAATTTAGGAATTAAGCCATATAAAAATAAAAAAGCACAGCAGAAGGATGAATTCAGAAGTGTACAAATCAATCTTGCCTACCAGTGTTCAAGAAAATGCCAACAGACTCACTGGGAAGTACTTCAAATGGCAACAGGACAATGACCCAAACACAAGTACTGCCAACTCAATCAAGAATATCATGGTAAAGAAATGTTGGGTCTTAGATTGACCAAATCTACAGATTTAAATCTTACTGAACAAGCATTTCATCAAGCTGAAGAGGAGACTAAAGGCAGAAACTCCCCAAAACAAGCAATGGCTTCACTAAAGGCCTGTAAAAGCATTTCAAAGTGTGAAACCAAAACTCTGGTGATGTCTATGGGTCACAGACTCACTCCTGTGATTGCTTGCAAGGGATTTACAACTAAATATGAACTTTTCCACTTTTACATACTTTAAGTTAAACCGTTCCAATACTTCTGCTCACATTAGGCAGAGGGATGAAACTCTAAAAGTGTTGTTCTTCTTAGTTGGTAAAACATTTTGTGTTGAAACAGTGACATTCTGTACTTCTGCTTCATATTAATCTTTTAATCATATTTATAGATGTCTTTACACCACAGCTAACAGAGCAATTTTGTACCAATACTTGTGGAGGGCACTGTGTTGTACATTTATGCTACAGACATAATGATCTTATAGAACATTATGCATTGTGTGTTATCCCATAATTGCCAGTTTTGGACATAGTCTTTGTGTTTTTTAGTCTTGCTTTAACGGACATTAATATAGACAACACTGCAAAAACTGTTTACTGTCAAGCTGTTATATTCCAGTTTTATAGCCTATTTATTCTCCCACATTCCCAGTTTTTCTGATCATGTCCTTAATTTAATTCAATTTCATATGTTGGTATTAATTCATTGTTTATAATTCTAATACTTGCAATTTCAAACTAGACTTGTGCCGATATTCGGTAATGCGATATATTGCGATAATAAATATGCACGGTATTGTTATCGTGGGCATTTCAAAATACCGTAAATAATTTATTACCAATTATTACAATTTTTATAATGCATATAAGAATACTTTCCCCATCAACCGTATAAAATGCACAACACCGCTGTATTCTGCGTCAAAGGGACACGCGCTCAGATGTAAACAATCCCAACGTGCACGAGAAGCACATGGCCGAACGAGTGAAGGAGACGTGCTGAATGAAAGTGCGCGTTCACTCTCTGACAGCAGAGGGCGCTGATGGAACAGCAGAGTGCAACGGTTACCCCGGAAACCCCATAAACAAAGCAACTGCACTAGTGAAGTTTTTAAAATGCTTCAAACATATATTTTAGTCTGGACTACAACATGCCATAATGATTATAAATGTTCTGATTATTTGTTGTTGTTCAGTAAAACTTTGAGACATACGGCTTCATTCGTTAAGATGTTAATTCATTATTACCAAACTGACAATGAAAAATACTTATAAAGCATTAATTATTCTTAGTTAATGTGAATTTCTTAGTTACTGTTTAATAACATTACTAAAATCAAAAGAACTTATTTAATGGACCTGAGATCAAACTAACAATGATCAGTTGTGTTTCTTAAAGGTACAATATGTAAAATTTTTGCAGTAAAATATCCAAAAACCACTAGGCTAGTGTTATATATTTTGTCCAGCTGATTACTAACAATATCTCTAATGTTTTCAACTACTTGTAAATCATGAGAAAATTCCCATTCTAAACAGTGACACGGGGCAGTGCAGTCGCCTGTCAATGACGTCAGTTACCCTTTGTTACCGCCTTTACTGACGTAGAAACCACATGACAACAGTGCCGTGGACAAATACGGAAGTAGTGTCTAGCGTCCAGCAAACCACTAGCTTGCTTCAAGCAGTTCCTTATTTACTTCTTGCACGTTTTATGGTGGATTGTGTTACTTATTTATGGAACATAATTACTGTTTACCATCTGCCGCTGGTTCTGTCGACAAGGACAGCTCCCGTAAACTCATGACCGGAAAAGCGGAAGCGGCGCCGGCGACTGTGTCATAATAAAAGTCCCGCTGTTCGTGAGGCGTGTGTTGATCAATCGCTCCAGCTCCTCGTTCAGCTCCCGCAACACTCGGTCCTGCTCTGCTTCATACTACAGTAACGTTATAAATCGCATCCACGACATGAGTTCTTCCAGACTCCAATCCATTCTTTTGCACCGTCCGTTGATTCCGATGTCCCAAGATTCCGCTCTAAAACTTGGCGTCATCAAACTACGCCTTTGTTTTGAATAGGCTTCTAGCGACCTCTAGCGGAAAAAAATATCACAAATTGTACCTTTAACTAACATTAACAAAAAATAAAACTTTCTTTAACAAATGTAGCTATTGCTCAATCTTAGTTAATGCATTTAATAATGAGACCTTATTGTGTTTTGTTCTTTATAGCCTAATTCTTTTGCATTTAATCTGTTGAAAATTTAACTTTATATATTTTTGATGTATTGTATTATTGTATTTAAACATTCAGAGTATTTTTGTTATTACAAAAAGAGTTCTTAAACCTGTTTATACTATGACAACACTTTTTGCAACTTATTTCAATATCGTGACAATACCGTATACCGTGATAAAAGCTTCAGCAATTAATCACAACATGAAAATTTGATACCGTCACATGCCTATTTCAAACCCAAACTGACTACGTTTCCAGAGAGCAAAGGTTTTGAGAAAAAAAAAGAAAAAAAAAAAAAAACAGTGGAAGAGCTAAACACAAAGTGTGTAAAATAAACTGTTAAAAGGATTTGATGATCACTAGTGGTAGTATTTTATTCTGTGTTTTCATCATTTCAGGTTTGATTTTAGTTTTAATGTACTTTTTTTAACAAAGCAGCTGATATTGCCATTGAACTAGTGGACTGACGACTCGCTTTCACCACAAAATGGTGGAAACGGCGCCAGTGTTGCAAGACTGCAAAAAGGCAGCTGCAGTGGGACAATGAAATTAAAGGGAGACATCTGTACATTATACAAATAGGGTAGGTATGGAAAGTAAGAAGGAAAATAAAAGGAAGGAACAAGTCATAATAAATAGACTGAGGATTGGACGTTGCAAGCTAAATAAAACTCTTCATGTTATAGGGAAACACCCAACAGGACTGTGTGATGAATGTCAGGAGGAGGAATCAATTGAGCACATATTTATATCATGCAAGACATACATGTGTGGTTTGGCGGAAACTAGGACCTGGGGGAGAATTGGTGAGGCAAGACCGGAAAGGGTGGTGAGCCACACAAATTAGATCAGGTGAAAATAACTAATTTTAAAAGTTAAGATAAACTATCAGAAGGATAGAATGGGAATAGGAAGCTGGGCTCTTTGTTTGTTCAGCAGGGCTGCTAATTATAGCAGTGGATAACACAAGCTGCTAAGGCAAGGTAGCACCTGCTTTATGGTTATAAAAATGTTTTTTTTTTTTTTTTGTCTTTATGTTCCTTGTTGTTGCAGTATGTGATGGTTCAAGAGCGGAACAGATGACTATTATATCAGTGGATAGTACAACCAACTAAGAAAAGGACCGGGGCTGATGACTATATCAGAGGATAGCACACACTACTGAGACAACAAGGTAGTAGCTGAATCGGTAGTTAATTTATTGGCCCTGTTTTAGAAATGTACTAATGTGTGCATTTTTATCGTAGGACTGGCACCAATTGTTATCTGTTTATTTTAGAGTTTTGTATTCTATTGTGTAGCCAATGTGGGGTTTTAATGAGTTTTGAACTCATTAAGTGTTTGCTTTTTTAGTGTGCTCGGTATATGTTGAGTCCCTCCCTTCGATAAATGTCCAACGTGTATCGGGAGTAACAACATATAGATGGTTTTCATGAGAAGGAATGGTGACTGCTGAGTTGTTGTTTTAAATGTTTTTGTGTTTGTTTCTTTTTAGGTTTTCCCAGGTGGTTGCACTTGAGGGGCAGTGGGCGCACGTGTGGTGTTTTTGTGGATGCAGAGGTTAGGTGTGTGGGTTTACAGTTTTCACATAGTAAGTACTTAATATGGTGAATATTTGGTTTGGAGTATTATTAATTTTTCACTCCACCTGTTCCAGAGTGTATTTTGGCGTTTCCAATAAAAACTGCTATGTAAAAGCTTTTTGTACTAAAATCATCTTGACAGCTGGTTTATTCCATACATGATATACCTGTAAGCTCATTACGTGGGCAAGGTTACATTTGCAAGAAAGGCAACAATTCAAAAGTCAACTATGGGAAATGGGTATAGTAGAGTATGTTAAAAATATAGTAACATATGGAAATAATGACCAAGGACGGAGATATTTATTTAATTTTCTAAGGAGGACTGGATTGGAAGGACGAATTTAATTAAGATAGTAAGTTAAAGTGAGACAGCAGATGGCAGTAATGCCATCACTATGGAAACTCAAACGAAGAAGAAGAGTGTCATGGGGACACATTAAGGTCATGGGTGCGACATTTCCACACAGCATAACATTACGATATTCAGAAGTCAATTTCAATAGTACACCGAATTTAATTTATCGACACAGAAATCAATAATAATACGATGGCCAACGGGAGATATTCTGTATTGGGTATCCGTGCGACGAAATGTTTCAGAAAGTGATTGGGACATGTCCCAGCCACAACGCACATGGTTGACCTTAAGCAATGCTGTGCGTACTAAAATACATTACAAAGAAAAGATAAAACTATGCTCATAGCCCAAGGTGCAATAGAAAGATAAAACATTAAAAGACTTATAAGGCTATATAGACACTAAAAGCAGATACAAGCCTGTCTAAAAGATTCGTTTTGTTGTTTTTGTCTTTTTGAACAGAAACTGATCAGAAATAAACAAATGAACTGTTCTTACCTTGATGCGCATCGCTTAGAAAATCGCGAGAAATAAGCCAAACTACCGCTATAAAATTGTTTTTAATCGAAAGCATGTTCACCATTTTGCCCTTCTTCTTCTTCTTCTTCTTCTTCTTCTTCTTAGTTTTATGGCAACCATGACTTATCAGGTGCATACCGCCACCTACTGTATCGGAGTATGTAGCATGGATTTGAATCTACTTTACATCTACTTTAAAAAAAAAAAAAAAAAAAAAGGAATTCTATCTATATCCTATAATACAACCCTGTATCCAGGGGCGGACTGGCCATCTGTGTGATCTGGAGAATCACAGAACGGCCGGTACTCCAGGACGGCCGGCGGGCCGGCCCACCACCCGCTACGCACGCAGTCATCATCTGTTTTTTTCCCCCCACTAATCAGTGCCTACAGGCCTATGTACAATGAAGATCAACATAAGCTTATTCGTTTTAAATATCTATTTTTCCACTTTTATTTCGATAAATATGACATACATAATAATATAAATTGTTTTTAATATAATACTATTTCTACATGAAGACTGTTAATGTAAAAGCGGAGTCATGTACATGGCATTTTTACGATAGTAAAAAAAAACATTGTCATCATTCATATCTTTATTGCAGAACAAGATCGTCGCATACAAAAATATACAGAGGATTTACAACAGTACTCATTGTTATAGCCGCATTGCCGAAATCAAGTTTTTTTCTCCAGGGAATAACATTAAATGAACACATAGGCTACTTCCGTTTGTATTTTCAAACACTTTTACAAATTATAAATCTTCATATATATTGCAGCAGTTCAGTTTAAACTGGTATGATGTAAAATGATCTAAAATCTTCACACCATTAATTCTTCGGAGTATTGTATGTGGATGTGCTACTTTCAGGTGTCCAATAGTCGTAAATAAATCTCACAAGAACAATATCCATTATCATAGCCTACCAATTTCTAAAAATAAAGATTTGTTTTTAAAGACAATATTCTTGTTATTCCAAATAGGCTAACAGATTTGAGTGGACACACAATCATTGTGATAAAACTCTGACAGTAATTCACGGACACAACATTGCTAAAGTTTCTGCTCGTGGAAACCCTAAGCAAGGCAGTTACAGAAAGGAAATAATAAATATCATTACCAGAAGAACCCGATTGTGTAAATCCTTGACATAAACAGTTCGCATTTAAAGTTATTAAAGCATTTTCCCTCAAAGTCGCCGGCGCGAAGGTAAGACGGAACAACTGATACACTGCTTTGCGGATAGGCGGAAGTTAACTGACGTCATTGTGAAAAGGGTCTATTACGAGCGCGCTTGCCTAAATTACAGTAAAAGCACTCGACTTTAAGTCACAAGCGTCGATTTAAACCACCGAAACGCGTCCGATGCAACCATTAAACGTTACCGATGCTCAAACAGCATCTTGGACAAATGTGTGTCAGCTGTGTGAGCACAAGCGCTGCAGGTGTCTGTCAAGAAACAGAAGAGCGTACAAATGTATTCAGGGATTGTATTTGTTCAGTACAGTGTTGTTCAGTGCAAGATTTAATGTTATTAAGCTAACATAAAGTAAGGGAAAATACTTCCATAGATGTTAAAAACTAAATGTATTAACAATGAGAGATTTTTATTTTTTGGCAAATAAAGTTGATATATAGCTCTCGTTTTTGTTTATTTCTGACCCTCCACGCCACAAGTGTTGCTGGTTTTGTTCCTAAATTACTGATTTTTTTATTCCATATATCTTGTTGGATGTGAGAAGTCGCACCAGACTATTTCAATTAGTAGTATTATATTAGTAATAGTGTTATATAATTATATTACACTCTGTAACAATGAGAGAGACACTGCTGTTTACATTTAGTATGGTAAATAAGATATTTATAGTATAGGTATAAAAATATTTTAGTAGGCCTAATGAAATTTGAAGTAAATGAGAAATAATGCAAAGGAAAGTAAATTTTCTGAAATATTGCGCTTTTTTGCGCTTGAAGGATAATATGGTGTAAATCACAGAAACGCCCCCGACAATTTGAGTTGAGACCCCTGCTATATGAGTATTCAAGTTAATCTAATATGCTTTTAAACACAACATCTAGTCAACATCAGTGCTATTGCTATAATTTGGATGGTATAGTATCATGAGCCACAATTAAAGTCTTGTGACACTCATGCCAGGCATTATTGTTGTTGTTGTCGAGTTTCCGCACGCCGATTGCTTTGGGCCGGGCCTAGTCAAAGTCCAGGGCCGTTTTTTAGTCCCAGTCCGTCCCTGTATCCTTCAAATTCCACAACAGCATTTTTTTCACCCTTCTCCTGTTTCCAAACACCTTCAATTCCTTTCCTTCCAATCTGAATTATCTTTGCTTAATCTATCCTCTCTTCCTATATTCCTACAATAAACAGTGTATGTTCTGCATTTTCTGTGATTTTACATTCTATACATTCATCTGATTTACATTACCTAACAAAAACAGTGTTTTATTTAACCCTGTATAGGTCAAACCTTAGTCTGGTTAAAACAGACTCCTCCCTTCTTTTCCTTCCATAACCCTGTGCATTAATACATTTCTGTATACTATAATTTTTTCTCCACTATTCATCCATGTCCCATATTTCCTGCATTCTTCATTATTTCTTTTTTAATTATTGCTTTAGCCTTCCTTTGCCAAATGGAATAATATAATATCGTTTATCCTGTTGATTTCTTGCTATTTGTCTGCTTTCTCATTCCTTTTATATTTACATGAGAAGGTACCAGCAGAATCTCACATCTATCTGAAGCCTCCGCAATCTAAATAAACTTTGGTGGATTTCTAACATTAAATCTTCTCTATTAGATTTCATATTTTGAATACTGTAAAGGGCTGCTACAGAGTCAACACAACATACCACTCTATCTGGTTTTACTTCTTCCACCCAAATGTACGTTTATAAGTCGAATTAGAAAGGTTCACTTAAGCTTAGCCACAGATGGACAGGAGAGGTTGCGGGGCACATTAAATTGGCAGACACATTGTATTGTATTGTATATTTTGTTTTATTATATTATTACACATTCAGAAACGAAATATGTGTAACCAAACGTAATGCCAAAAATTAACTATATAAATAAATAACTAAATTATAACAAACTTAGATGTCTTTTTCATATTGTAAGGTGTACTCAAAAATATCACGCAAAGTCTTTAGTGTTTTGTATATTTCATAACTAATTGAAGAAATTTATTTTGTAGGTCGGTGGGCACAACGATTCCACCAGGGTTGAATTGGGGCGTATGGTAATGGAGAGACTGCTCTCCAAACTCCAGTATGCAGTGAGTCGCCAGCCGCTGGACTTAGATTTCTACATTTTCTTTCTACATTTTGCTCTTGCGTTTTCAAATGATGCAGTTGGAGTTTCATGTAAATTAGTCTGGGCTTAAGTGTCACCATTGGTCCACTAGTTCTAGATTGACAGTTCTTCCTCTAGCCAATCAATCGAAGAGAGGGAAATTACATCACTTCAGTGCGACTCATGGCTACTGACGCTTACACTCATACAGGGGAAGATAACCGTCACAGCTGGCAATTTCCGAGCTGGGATTCACTCTCGTGCGCTGTGTTGCTGAAAAACTGGATGTAATTTAAGTTCTGTTGCTTTTATATGAAAATACATATAATGAACAATACACCTAAAGTACTTATTATTTCCATTCGAAGGATGTGTGTGTCAATCATTTTTACTTTCATTATAGGCATGTTTTTATGTATATTTTTTATAAATGACAACAGTCACATAACCCATCGCAGATCGCAGTGGCAGAAAGTTTGAGAATATTTGCACATTATTTACACTAAAAACATGATATTGAGTTTTAAATCAAACATTTTTAAAAGAGATCAATTTTAATCCCATACACCACTGCTTTTCACCCGTACCTTTTCTGCATCACTCCCGCTCAATGCTTTTCGATGCTACGGTCACAGAATGATGTACAAGATGGAGGACATGTCATGGAAAGAGAAGCATAAATCTGAGTTGGAAGTTGTTTTACTTTAACGGATAATCAAGTTATATGCCTGTATATGTGCATTTCTGTTCCTCCCTACTAATTCTTTTGTAAATCACCAGAAGCTTAGATGAAAATGAACAAAGCATGAAAAAAAACATTATTTCTATTCCGAGGCATAAAGAAATCAAAACACACAATTTCATAAAACCATTCCACCTGGATTCAAAACACTATCTTTGCGTAAGGTGTTCACCAGGAATCTGTTTATAACATTGAGCTATGAAGATGCACATTCACAGGCTGTTGAAGAGAAATTTAGTGTGAGAAAGTATACACAAAAAAGCATTACTTAGCATGTTACCAGATTAGCTGATAAAGAACTTAATGCTAATGAAGCTTATGGTAACTTGTAGCTGAAGAGCCAAATGAGAAAAAATGACAACTGGTTAGCATGCCTAACTAATTAGCACAGACAACAAACACACAACCAAGGTCGATTCAGAGACGAATATCTCAGGAACAGTAGTGAATATCAAAAATCTGTACAGCCATTTCTGTGCGGCTCGGTCCAAAGATCATCTGAGCTTATTTTGAAACAAAATTGGATAAAATTTCTAGGGGCGTAGCGAAAAAAAACTGAATTCTGTACTTTCAAAATGGCTGCTACTGAATGGGGGAGACTTAATGTAAGATTTTGAATAGCATCAACATGAAGAGTCAAATCGATGTACTAAATTAATTTTTCTCTGACAAAGGGCTCAAAAGTTACAACCTTTAGAATAGTTCATTATTGAACTGGTGGTGGCGCTAAGAGTTTGTCCTAGATACTCCAAATTTGCTCAAATTACTCTTAATATCTCACTTAAAGTGTGGCAAATTTGATAATTTCCTACGTGCTACCATTTGGGAATAGAAGAAAAACGAATTTGAACATAATTCACTGCATGTGTCTTTGACAGCTTCAGAGTTCAACATTTTTAGGCCCAACACCTGGAACAGATGCAACTTATGCATCTTTTTCCTGCACAGTACCTCATGCCAGAACCACAATGCAAAGCATTACAGGATCCGGGTGTAACACTTGCTAATCAGTCATGACATTCAATGGTGTGCTGAGCAGAGGTTTAGTGTGAGAAAGTCAAAAAAAATTAACATGTGAACCAGATTAGTGTGCAAAGTTCTTTAATGGCAGCTAATTTTGGTTAACTGATAGCTGAAGAGCCACATTAGAAAGAATGGAAATGGTTAGCATGCTAAGTGATTACTGTGCTAAGCTAAGTAGCATAAGGCCGTTGTCCACCAGAGCGTTTTTAGCCAGCTGAAAACGCTAGGCGCTCTGCTTAAAACGCCCGTCTGTGAGCGCTGAGAGCGCTTCTGCAGCGCAGCGTTTTTTTCCGTTTGAGACGCTTTGTTGCTATGATACGGAAATCCGCGTCACTGTTACTTTAACTGATTTGCAGGTAATTGTTTCAGACTAAAAAATGTCACACAATGTGGAATTACTTGCTATGTAGTTCGGAGACCAGCATAATTAATTTCTCATCCCATTTTGTTTCTGTTTATGATGTCGCTGTACAGCAAGAGTGTGACAGTTGGTCGGAGTTGTATTTGTCCCGCCCCTCCTCCACTCTGATTGGACGGCTGGCTAAAAAGTGACAGTCATGAGCGCAGCGTTTTACTCAAAGTTGAACAATCCTCAACTCGAGGCGACCAGTAAAAAACGCCCAGCTCTCAGCGCTTGAGCGTGAAAAAGAAGCTCAGCCTCGTTACGCTCCTGGCGTTAAAAAACGCGGCGCTCCCATTGAAAACAATTGAAAAAGTACGCTAGCAGCTGGAAAAAAACGCTCTGGTGGACACACGGCCTAAGACAACAAACACAAGCATGGTCACATTCAGAGACTAATATCTCTGGATCGGTAGTGAATATCACAAATCTGTTCAGTCATTTCTTTGTGGCTTGGTCCAAAGATAATCTGAGCCGATTTTTAACCAAATTTGACAACATTTCTAGAAGGAGTAGCGAAAAAACTGTTTTTCATTTACTTCTATATGGCGAACAGGTACATTTAAGGAAAATGACAAATGACACATCATCAGGAATCAGCATAAGCCAGAGAATAAAATGACATAAAGCATACAAACATTGGATAATGTTTCAAAAGTTATAAGCATTTTGCAAAAAATCGTTATGTCTGTGGAACAGACATAATGTAGGTGGTGCTGTGTTCAAACTTCTCAGGTACCTTCTGGTGTTGATACTTAACAATTTTGGTAAAGAAATGTCAAATTGTTTAAAAGATGTTTCCTTTGTACATGTTTTGCAAGAAGTTGGTTAATAAAAAGTAAGTAAAAAAATAAATAAATAATAAAAGATGTTTAACCAAAAGATGAACATGTGGTCATCAAATGTTCAGTATCCTTGGATTCGGCATGGCCCAAGGCAGTGGCGTGCAGTGGTGTTCTGAATGAGGAGGCACATTTTTTTTAATGAATCAATGTAAATTCATGTGCATTACTCTTAAAGTTGACACATCTCCTTGTTAAATGAAATTACATTACAGTACATCAAAAAAGAAAAAAAGAAACGAAATACAATTCTATTTTGTAATTTTACATTAACAATGTATTGTAATAAATGTTCTATTATCAAAACCAAGTCAACCTCATCAAGTTAGTGTTTTAAGCATTTCTACATTCATTCCAAAATAATACTAAAGGCAATAAAATTTAAACAATATATTTTATTTGTGTATTGCGGTATTTCTTTCATTTTGGATTATCAGTCATGCTCCGTAAAACACGTCTGTCACAGACACGAATTGTATTTTAATTTCACCAAGCTGATTGCACTAAAACCCGCAGTCATGTTTTCAGTCATTCAAGTTTGATTTTGACGTGACATAAAGCGGTGATAGCTAACTGGGTGATCTCTTTACTTACATTTTAATTAGTCTTCCCACTGACGCAATCATTGTTCATCAAACTGACACGCGGAACGCGCACGTCACAGAGGCGGGATTTATCGCACAAACCAATCATATCCAATCATAACCAACTACATCCAATCATAGCGCGATGGAGACATGCCTCCTCTCACGTGACTTTCCCCCATTCATTCTCAATTACCCCCCACAAAACCCACCGCATGCCGGGGGTCTGATGATTTTATATTGTTTTCTAAGGAAAGGGAGGTATGTCTCCATAGACTGTAAAGCAGGACTCCTCTGTGTAACTTTACCTGCGGGTGTATGGGCAGTGTTCCTTACGCGTGACTTGCGCTCTTTTTAATGTCATAATTTGTAATATTGTGTTGTTTGTATGTAATATGGATTATTTTCTCATCCTATTTTTTTTTGAGGAGGCACTGCCTCCCTTGCCTCCTCGGAGGAAACGCCCCTGGCCAAGGAATCATAGAATTGAGATCTTGATTTTCTGCAAATTGTTCAAAAGTTATTGGCCAAAATAGCCTTTTTTCAGATCTCATGACCTGTAGGTGGCACTGTTCCCAAATTTGGCACGGAACCTTAGGTCATGGTCTTGATCAAGTGTACCAATTTTTGTTTGATTGCTCAAAGTTGGCCGAGATACAGCTCTATACCAATTAAATTCATGTCATCAAACCTTTTTTTACCAGTAGGTAAAAAAAATTCTGTTCAGTCATTTCTATGTGGCTTGGTCCAAAGATCATCTGATCAAAGTTTGGACAAAATTGGACAAAATTTGAAGGAAAAGTAACGAAAAAACACAATATTGTACTTTTCGAAATGGCCGTTACTGTAATGGGCGGAGACATAATATAAAATGTTGAGTAGCATCAGCATGAAGAGATAAATCAGATGTACTAAGTTTAATTTTTATAGAGCAAATGATTAAAAAGTTATAACCTTTAGAAGAGTGAATTTCTGAACTGGTGGTGAGTTGGTTCTAGAGACTCCAAATTTGGTCCAATCACTATTCATGAACATCTCTACAGTTATGCCAAATTTCATAATTTTCTCATGTTCCGTTCAAAGGGCTGCCATAGACTCCCTTTGGGGATCGAGGAAGAATATAGCTGCAAGCAGCAATGCAAGGCCAAGCCCCGAAGGCACCGCAAGCAGAGCAGCACATCAAGCAGAGCAAAACAGCAAGCAGAACAGCACAGCAAAAAGAGCAGCATTTCAAGCAGAGCAACACTACAAACCGAACAGCACAGCAAGTAGAGAAACACAACAAGCATTTCAAGCACTCAAATGTCTGAGTTTTTGCACAATGCAGGGCAAGAGCAAAAAGAGCAGAAATTGAATGTACATGAAAGACAGCTGGTTCAGAAGTAGAGGTAAGAATGAGCTAAAAATGACCGGAAACTGAGATGAAAACGAACACAGAATTTACAAAAATAGATTTATTTCTAATAAGATGAACAAAGACTAGTACAGTACTTATTGGGATAATAAAGGAATTGAAATGACAACATTACAAACAATTTTAAAAAGCCGCCCCACACAGGATTCAAACCCACAGTCTCTGGATCACGTGTCTGTCATTGAACTCGCCACAGGGCAGCCAGTGTCACACAGCTGTCAAAGTTCAGTAGTTCATGAGAATGAACTCACAATGAAGAGTTTTTTTATAAAAATGCACCACATGTTATATTAATTTATACACTCAATATCTGGAAAAGAAGCAATTTGTACAAAATAACCCATAACACAACAAACACAGGCAAGGTAACATTCAGAGACAAATATTTTGGGAATGGTAGCAAATATCAAAAATCTGTTCAGTCATGTCTATGCAGCTCAGTCCAAAGATCATCTGATCTGATTTTGGACAAAATTGGTAGGAGAAGTAGTGAAAAATGGAATACTGTACTTTTCAGAATGGCCACTACTGTACTGGGTGGAGTCTTAATGTAAGATGTTTAATGTGATCAGTATGAAGAGAGAAATCTGTTGTACTAAGATTCATTTTTCTGGAAAAAAGTGTTCAAAAGTTATAACCTTCACAAAAGTAAAATGTTGAACTGGTGGTGGTGCTATAGAGTTGGTCCTAGACACTCTAAAGTTGCTCAAATTACTTTTAATTACCATCACTACAAGTGTGCCAAATTTGATCATTTTCCTACTTATGGTTCATTGACTATCATTCAGGGGGAAGAAGAACTACGAATTTGTACATAAATGAATTGCATGTGATAGCTTCAGATTAGACCAGTTTTAGGTACAATGCCTAGAACAGACACAAGTTGTGCATCTTTTCCTGCCACAGTACCTCATGCGGTCTGGGCATGTGTCACACTGAGTTTCAAACCCACAACGCAACGCATTCAGGATCCTTGGCAAAACACATTGAGCTATCAGCCATGCATGTTCATCAGACTGCTGAGCAGAGGTTTCAGTGTGAGTGAGTTCACAAAAAATGTTACTTAGCATGTTAACCATATTAGTATGCAAAGTTACATAATGCCAACTAAGTTTTGGTTAACCCGATGGCTGAAGAGCCACATTGGAAAGCATGGCAATTGGTTAGCATGCTAAGTGATGACTGTGCTAATCTAACTAGCATAAGACAACAAACACAAGCAAGGTCACATTCAGAGATGAATATCTTGGGAACGGTAGTGAATATCAAAAATCTGTTCAGTCATTTCTGTGCGGCTCAGTCCAAAGATCATCTGAGCTGATTTTGGACAAAAATGGACAAAATAGTAGTGAAAAACGACACATCATTGGAATTGGCATTAGCCAGGGAATAAAACGACATAAAGCATACACAATTTGGAAAATGGTTTCAAAAGTTATAAGCATTTTTGCAAAAATTTTTATATCTGTGGAACACTAGGTGGCGCTGTGTTCAAACTTTTCAGGTACCTTCAGGACCTTCTGGTGATGATATATACCATTTTTTGTGAAGATATGTCAAATTGTTTAAAATATATTGCAATTTATGACAAAATTCAAAATGGCAGACATGCGGTTCATCCAAAGTTGACAAAATCGGTATCCTCGGATTTGGCATGACCCGAAGTTCTTGATTTTCTGACAAATTGTTCAAAAATTATTGGCCAAAATAGCAATTTTTCAGATCTCATGACCTGTAGGTGGCGCTGTTCCAAAATTTGTCATGAACCCTCAGATCATGGTTCATGATACGAATATATATGAATCGTTCATTTGAAACAGTTCTTTGCAGTGATTCAGTTGAACTAACTTGCGTTTCACTCAAAAAAATCTACCAAGTCCATGTAGCTACTCCAAAATAACATCAAGATTACAATAATTGTTGACACTGACACTGTAAAACCATTGTAAATAATGAAATATGGGATTATTTTATTCATTTTCAAAGAAGATCTTTTTGAATCTTTCTCATAATTATTTTTTATTTCAGTGTTATTAGGAAATGTTACATTAGCTTAATTGTAGTAACTGTATTAATTAACCTATATTTGTGTGAACTAGTTATTTTTGTAGGCTAACCTAATGGTGGTAAAACTCGACTGGGAAGGAAAATATTTACACTAGCCTGATTTTGACTAAATTTGGCAAAATTATTCATCAGAACAGACTTCCATAATGACTCAATAACGAGTCAATTAATAGGTTTCAATCGGTTCATCAAGACGAACCGATTCGCTGAAATGAATCAGATTTTTAACCAGATAGGCTATTTAAACAAATCTACAATTCGATTCACTCAAACTCATTGGTGACTGACAAATTCATCCTCCACCAACAGTTAGCTATAACAAACAAACCAGTATACGTATAGTTTATAGTTAAAGCTGCAGTTTTTGTCCTGTCAGCTGAAGGGAATAAAAACTGTAATTAATATAAATGGAGGAGATTCAAGTCCCCTGTTGAACCAAATAATGAGAATGAATCACTTTATTTTGACAAGACCAACACACTGCTGAAAATAAAGATGGATCATCAGCTTATGCTCTGATATTAGTCTGTGAACATCTTATAAACAAAGATTTAGACATGCTGAAAACAGCTTAATCCAGGAACCCGATTTAGGCTGGTTTGAAATGTCTGAAATGAATGAAGATGTCCAATACAAAAGTAAATACACACAAGACATTTATTTATAATTAAAAAATTGTGTGCAATACATTTTATAAAAATAAAATTATTATATAATTATTGTTTCGACCGCTCACAGTACAAGTAACAACCATCTGACTTCTCTAAGTCCGTTTCACCGTTTTGTATCTGATGTCCTTGTCTGAAACAACAACAGAGAATTATGTTACATGTAACAAATATTATGTGTTCTCAGTCCTTTGAAAAGAAACTGTCAAATATAAAATGTCTGATGCAGTATCATATTTCATCTAACCATAAAGGAACATAATAAAAAGTGACCATCAAGATTAAGTATTCTTACTAAAATAGAGGCGTCACAGATTAGAAATGGCTGAAGGAATAAAAATTAGTTATGGATAATCTTAATTTATAGTCTGTGTCTAACAAATACAATTCAAATACACAAAATAATCAATATGAGAATCTCTACCGATTCACATAATTCTACTTTCATACAGTCCAAACTGTCCAGCTCTAGTTCATCCATTTTAAATAATGTCTTTAAAACAAGTATATTTAATAACAAGAGATTTAAAACAATAATAAAGTTGAATATTTAGAAGAACTCACTGTTTGTAAATTCGCCAACAAATGAGAACTATAACAACAGCTAGAACTGCAGCTATTGCTCCTGGTATACAGATTCTGCAACAGCGATTCTGAGATTCTGTTCCATGATCAAAACATTTTTCATCTGCAGAATGAAGATTAGTGTATTAAATTAGTGTATAATAAAGCTCATTCTGCTCACACTCACTCAAGAATTTATAGTCATATTTACCAAAGTTTACTGACACTGGTTCAGTCAGACTGTGAATGAGCAGACAGTCATAAGATCCTTCATGGTTTCTGTTGATCTTCACACTGATTCTCATCTGAAAGGTTTCATCATTATTTGGTCTGATTTCAGAAGATGTTTGATCCTCAAGGATGTATTTGTTCAATCTAATGTTCATCTGAACATCTCTGGGGTAGAAACCAGTGGCCAGACACGTCAGAACCAGATTACTGTCATCATCAGGAGCTTTCCTCGCAGAGACACGAACATCTGGAGAACCTGGAGAAGAATAAGCATAAAATCATAATGAAATTTAACAGATGAATATATGCACAGAAATCTCTCAGTTTCAAGAGGTCAAGAGGCATTTATTTATCATTTGCATAGTTAATACAAGGGAAAAACTGTGCATTGAAATGCTTGTGACAAGGCAGACATACAGTGACAATAACAGGACCATACATAAACCATAAATAAAAAAAATAAAAAAAGTAAAACATGAACAAACCGGGGAAATATACAGCTATGGAAAAAATTAAGAGACCTTAACATTGATTTCTGAACTGGAGTGGTCTCTTAACTTTTTCCATAGCTATATATATATATATATATATATATATATATATATATATATATATATATCCTGAGAGAAGTGCCCTTTTTCTGGGGTGTTTTTTTATTATTATTATTTTTTTTTAAGTAAATTAATATATATTCCTGTTTGCGCACAGCTTCACTTCACTTGGTGCAGTCATTTATTCTAAATATATAGCTACTTAAAAATAGTAGTAGAAAACATGCTCTTGCGACAAACCTAGTGAACACTAAAAAAGACAATGGTCTCTGTGTGAACTGATTATTTTGTAAAAATCTGTGGAGTATGAAACAATTGCGTGAATGTAAGGGAATTAAAATAAATTGGTAAGGAAGTCGGAGTTGTGTTAATATATTTAACATTTTGTTTATTATTTTATTAAAATAAATAATTATGAGAAATGCCCTTTTTTCCCACTTGAGCCCCTGCCCCCCAAAATGTCTGTGCACGTCACTGTATATATGTGTAAATATATATATATATATATATATATTTAAAAAAAGAATGTTAGAATTACATTAGGTTCCTTTGACAGGTAGGTTTAGTGTAGGGAAGGACGATAGCAAATTGAGTCAACATTTAGTCTCATATAAAAGATTTTGTCCCTTTGACCCCACAAAGTCAAAGATTACGTACACTAATCACTACCAAATCATTGAATTCAGGTGTTCCAATCACTTCCATGAACACAGGTGTATAAAATCAAGCACCTAGGCATGCAGACTGCTTCTACAAACATTTGTGAAAGAATGGGTCGCTCTCATGAGCTCAGTGTCACACTTCTCTGTCTGGCAATCTGATGGACGAGTCTGGGTTTTGGTACTTGCTTGACTGCATTGTGCCAAGTGTAAAGTTTGGTAGAGGGGGATTATGGTGTGGGGTTGTTTTTCAGGGGTTGGGCTTGACCCTTAGTTCCAGTGAAAGGAACTCTTAATGCTTCAGCATACCAAGACATTTTGGACAATTTCGTGCTCCCAACTTTGTGGGAACAGTTTGGGGATGGACCCTTCCTATTCCAACATGACTGCGCACCAGTACACAAAGCAAGGTCCATAAAGACATGGATGAGCGAGTTTGGTGTGGAGGAACTTGACTGGCCTGCACAGAGTTCTGACCTCATCCCGATAGAAGACCTCTGGGATGAATTAGAGCAGAGACCGTGAGTCACGCCTTCTCGCCAACATCACTGCCTGACCTCACAAATGCGCTTCTAGAAGAATGGTTAAAAATTCCCATAAACACACTCCTAAACCTTGTGGAAAGCCTTCCCAGAAGAGTTGAAGCTGTTATAGCGGCAAAGGCTGAGCCAACTCCATATTAATCCCTACGGATTAAGAATGGGATGTCATTAAAGTTCATGTGCATGTAAAGACAGGCGTCCCAAAACTTTTGGCAATACAGTGTATGTTTCGTACTTTGTGGGGTCGTTTTAACACACACACACTCACACTCACACACACATACAAAGACAGGTGTAATTAAAATAACTTGATCAGAACATACACTTTTTTGTGTTGTGAAACTTTGAGATCCAGTCAATGCAGTTCTTGAGGAAATACTTGAGGAACTGGTTTCGTCCTGTTTGAAGATCCCATTCCTCTTTGGTTTCTTTGGCTTTGGGGCTTTTATCAATCCACTTCATAGTGTCAGAATTAAAGGATATAAAATCCTCTCCATCAAATCCATATTCATCAAAGACAGTCAGATTCACTGTTCCATCAGGAAGTTTCTCCAGTTCACAGCCAATTATTCTCTGAAGAACATGAAGCTCTACAATCACAGAACAACACTCATGACAAACTTATATATTCATAGATGAATGCAGTTTCATAACATGTCTGATTATTGATAGGCATTAAAGCATTAATCTCACCAGAACACTGTGAGTTTGTGCAGTTTGTCATGTGATCTTGATCTGATGTATGAACCAGTCTCTAGAATCAGGTGGATCTGCAGGTGTTTTTGTCCAGTCAAAAACAGTCCGACCGTCTCTGACCCAGACTCTTTCTTCATTATTGAAAGTGTTTGACCTGTCTGCTATTAGCAACAACCACAGCACTGAACTCTGGGAATGTGTCTGCTTTTGTCAGGGCTGTAAACATGCAGTGGAGGTACATGTGGCAGGAAGCGTGCGCTTCCTGCCACATGTAAAACGATAGGCACCAAAACTGCTGCTGCTTCTGATTGCTTTTAGAGGGAAAAACTGCACATAATTCTGATCTAGGATCAGTTAATATTAGCATATTGGCGAAACATGGCAAACGATCCAGTGCGTATCTGTGTTTGTGCTCTGACGAACGACAATGCTTTACAACGTATTCTTGCAGTGTTGAGCATTGTAGCTAATCACGAAATAATCTGTTGATTTCTGGAACGAATTATAATGAGGGAATATTTGCCAGCGTCTACAACTCAAAATCCACTCACCGCTCAAAACCAGTTTTTGTTCAGTGCTAACTTAAACACCTCTGACTGGTCATTGCGTTCCAGAAATCAACAGATTTTGGTTAACAAACAATTATGTAAATTGTTATGTAATTATGCAGTTTAATTTATTGTTACAGAACTTCTTGAGATCGCAATAAAATAAGATGAGCGAGATTTTTAGTGATTATAAAGGGAGCACCTTTTGCGCACTATCTGCAAAATCTCGCGTGCGTAATCTGTTAAAATTAACAGTGGTTTACTTTATTAACAAATAATAATTTATCAGCAGTGTTTATGTTGGGATATGTAGATTGTGCTGTGAAAAGTAAGTTAAAGCTATTTCGAGGAAATCTATTTAAATATGTTTTTAAATGGGAATCGCACCTCCTTACCCTGGAGTTGGTTCACCCTCCGCCTATGATCAAAAAAAAAATCATATATAACGCATTATTACATAAAACGGAACTTGAAACATAATTAGGCCGTATTTATTAATGACTATCACTCGGAGATCTGCCGCCTTCAACTATTTTAATGGTGAGTACACTCAAAAGTCTTTGTTACACTTAAATATGCTACAGATGTAAGCTAGCCTATTTATTGCTATTTTGGTATCGTTTTTATTATTGTGTTGTTCGAGGAATTGAAAAGCTTTTGTGCCTCGTGTTTGCAAAGTATTGCCATAATGCAAAGGGGTTTCGTTTTTGGTGTTTTTGTGGTAATATAGAACTTTATTTCATTATAGAAGTCTATTTCATTAATAATAAATACGGGACATTATCATTTTGGCGAACGTCTGTTACTCAGATCATAAAAATGTGTGCCCCCCTATGGAAACCGAATGCCCCCCATTCTATATGTTCTGGCGATGGCCCTGTATCCTCTTTTGTGTCCTTGTCCTTAAACATTCGTTTTTTGGGGTCGACAGCTTATAAAAACTTATTTCTGGGTTTTTTTAGCTTGTTAGTTGTGCATTGTCACACAGCAGCTTTTAGGCATTGTTCTGTTTTTTGTAATAAGTCAGAAAAGACAAGAAGGCATCCTCACGCAATACAAAGTCAATGGAGACAGTTGGATTGCTTTCCCCCGGTGGGCGTGGTTTTCAGATTATAATAAATGCGCTCTGTCTCTATGCTTGATCTGTTCTGTTGCGATCTGCGTCTCCTGCCGATGACGTGTTTCGCGGGGGCGTGCCCCCGTTTCTTGACTCCACCCCCACGTCAAACCAGTGCCGTAAAGAGAACCGCACAGAAAAGTGCAGCGCAAAGGAAAACCGGTATGAGCGCACACTTGACTGAAACGCAGAATAAAATGAGAGTTGCAAATGATTTAGTAGGTTTGAGCATGAAAAATATGTGGCAAAGATAAAATAGGATTACAGCTGTCATTGATTTTTGTAATTGATTATATTTTTATTTTGCACTACTTTATTTTATTTTACAATTTATTATTTTTGTTTGCAAAACATATTTTTTTCCGCTCAATACTTTATTTTTCCTTTGCAATTCTTTATTTTATTTGCAAAAAAATATTTATTGCTAAATTCTTTTTTTTTTTTTGTTTTGCAAAAACTTTATTTTTGTGCAAAACTTTAAGGCATTAATTTGACTCCATACATGTGGAGAGTGTTTTAATGACAATTTGATGAAGTGGATCATCTTTTGTTTGCAAAAACACCCAAATCACACAGTAAAACTGAAGACTGTGACTCTCAGTGGGCCTGCAGGGGCGTCGGCTCTCAACATTCAGAATAACACACTCACACTATCATTTACTGCTGCTGTGATCTGTTATTGACATGACAAACTCAATCTGCATGATGGAGAGAAAGAATCACGGCCAATGGAAATCAAAATCATTTAGTGCTCTCATGTTGTATGAACTAATGAGATGTTTTTATTTTTACATGAATCTCCTGCAGTTGTTGGTGTTTTACTCAAGGTCACAGTGCATGTACTTATGTGTATAAGTGCAATCTCTTAAACAGAAATCATCATTCTGAGCTCTTAACTAAAGTCACACAAGTGCCAAAAAAAAAAAAAAAAAAACCTCTGAATAAAAGGTGTTATTCATTTAAAGCATGAATCATTTCAATAAGATTCCTGTGTCCATGCATCTACTGTAAAATGAACTCATCTGTGTCATGTGACCTGCTGATCCTCATGTCATCTCAACTACAAACATTTTTACCCAGTGAAACTAAACTACAGCAGTCATCTACCCGTCTGTCTCCTATCAACTGCATTGCATTATGTCTTACCAAGCTCCTGGACAACAATATGTAGTTCAACTGTAGGGCCAAACATAATAAATGAGCTATACGTTTTAGAAATTTTATTTAAAAAAATACATATATATACATAATGACATTTGATACATTATTTATACACATTAAACACATTCACTCTATAAAAAAATTATGAGCCTTTTGCAGCTTGTAAGAAACACATGAAATGCAACCATGAACAGAATTGGACCTGAGGAGGAGGTGATTTATCACAAAGTGCACATTTCATTCAAGTAACAATGCTAAAATAGCTAAAGTGACAGGGTTCTTAGAGGTGATGAGTGTAATTTTTGGATGTTAAATACCTTGTATCTTAATTTGCAACTAGAAGTCATTGGTGGTTTGACTAACTGAATAGTCTAACACGTGAAACGTAATAATATCCAGTCAGAAAGCGAGCTGACAGAAGACTGAAGCATAACAAACGCAGTCACGGCGCAGCACAAAATTAAATGGATTTGGACAGCAGAGATGGAGGATCAGCTTGTCCATTTGTGGCAACAGCACGAGTGTTTAGAAAAACACACCAAAATCATTCCAAACACTATCAACGCAATTTCTTCCTGCCTATTGTCCCTCATGTTTATTCTGAAGTCTTGAGAGATTTTGCGAGATTTCCAGGGTTCATAGTCGGGACTCTGGTTGAAAATCGGTTTGGTGTACTTTCTTTGTCACATAATAGGAGAAAAATGGTTAAATCTAGGATTTTTTTTGTCCTGATGTTTGTGGTCTCTCACACTTTTCAAAAATCTTTTAGTGTGTACCCAGCATTAGTGGTGTAGAAATTACACACTTCACCTTTAAGAACACAACCAGCAACACAAGGAAGAGTAAATTCACTTTGTCATTTTACAGTAGCCCAGCCAACACAGCATGGTGGGGCCCAGATGGGTGTCACCTGGGCAGCCTAACTGGGGCCCAGACATTTTTGTCCACGGTTTCCATGGAGGCCCCACATGGGTTAGCCCAGATGAACTGAACACTGCTCAGTGTGCACACTACAGGCTGTTAAATGAAACACAGAAACATGCTGGAGTTAATGAGATAATTAGGTGATAACGAGCAGAATCACTGAAGGACAGAAAAACAACAAGAACTACGACTTCAGCCAGAGCCTTCGATGAAATCAACTGAAGATAAAAGACATTAAATCACTGAAGATCTGATTAAACATCTCCACAAACAGCTTTACCAGCTTCACTTATTACTAACCAGACTGACTTTATTTCTGACATACATCTACAAAAGTTGTTATTGAGAATTACCAGAGGTTTAGATGTTGATGATTTGTTGAAAATACGTTTGGTTTGATGTCACCGTGATCGAGGTCAGCGCTTACTTCAGTTAGGCAGTTTGACTCTTAACTATAACTTTTAATTTTTTCTCTGGCTGTTCATTATGGCAAAAAAAACAAGAGACAATGTGGTCAGCTGCTAAATGATAAAAATATAGTCATCATTTAGTGGCTTAAATCACTGATCTAATGACCGACCTTTTTAGGAGCAAAATGTGATTAACTTTGTGCTGGACCTCCTCTAGAATTACAACACTAAAAATGTTTTAATCAGAAAATTTGAAAAACACGTTGTTCACTAAACACTTCAAACCTCCTGCAAGAATCACTTACACAGACATCAAGAATCAGCGTATGATTCTCAACAATGGTGACATGCTTCATGCTGCAATGCATTCTGGGAGCCATGGATGAGTTTTGTATGAGGCACCCAGAATAAAGTCAGTCTGGTTAGTGATAAGAGAAGCTGGTAATGCTGTTTGTGGAGATGTTTAATCAGATCTTCAGAGATTTAATGTCTTTTATCTTCAGTTGATTTCATCGAAGGCTCTGGCTGAAGTCGTAGTTCTTGTTGTTTCTCTGTCCTTCGGTGTTTCTACTCATTATCACCTAATTATCTCATTAACTCCAGCATGTTTCTGTGTTTCATTTAACAGCCTGTAGTGTGCACACTGAGCAGTGTTCAGTTCATCTGGGCTAACCCATGTGGGGCCTCCATGGAAACCGTAGACAATTGTCTGGGCTCCAGTTAGGCTGCCCAGGTGACACCCATCTGGGCCCCACCATGCTATGTTGGCTGGGAGTCAGTGCAGTCAGAAGCATTTTAAACTCGGAGAGGCTTCACATATCCTTCATCATGTCCATTTGCCTGAAACAACAACAGAGAATTTTGTTACGGAACATGATAAACAGAAGTGAGCTGAAACGCAAGAATACCGTCTCTTCTGAATGAACCACAATGACATTCATTGCATTTCTAAACTGCCCATAAAGCAAAACTTTATATTTAACTCTAAATTTTCATATTTCATCACATCAAAAGCATCACTAAACACTGGACTGTGGGTTTATATCAGCATAGTTTACTACAGGATTGTGTTTTTCAAATCTCTCTGCACAATGAAAGATAATGAATTGTAATATGGAGATACCTGTTCCTTTTGAGATGGTGATTAATTGCCAGTTACTCTCCAGTCATCGGTCTTTTGAATTCGACCAGCTAAAGCAGATTATACACAAACTTGAGTATGCAGATACCATGTTCTCATAACTGTAGAAATCAGTACATGTTAATGTCACTAAATCTTATGATAATGTCTCAATCTTTTAGCTGGAGAATAAATTTTAAACATTTCACTTTAGACTTTTCCTGCTGATGTCTCAAACTTTGTGTTTATCAAATAAATAATAATAAAATAAATAATAAAATAAATCTTAATAATAAAAACAATCCAATCTCTACTGCTTCACTTATTTTTATCTTCATACAGCACATATAATGTCAAACTGACCAGCTGATATATTTTCAAATATAAAGGCTTTAAAAAAAAAGGATATTTATTAAGACATTTAAAGCAACAGTGTTTAATATTTAGAACTCACCTTGTTTTCTTTTGTAGATGATGTAACCAATCACAGCGAGAACTAGAACTAGAACCGCTGCTGCTCCTGTTATAAAAATCCACGTATAATCCATTTCACAGTCAGAACATTCTCCATCTGCAGAATTTAAAAAAATGCATTTAAACTCTTAAACTTTAGTTTAACCGTAATTATTTGTAACAAGTAATATTAACTAGTATTATTGAAGTTCCATTTGTTATTGATGCAAAAACACGGTTGGTGTATAAAAACCATATTTACTCGAGAATGAATTTATAGTGATTTTTACCCCATTTTACTGAAACTGGTTCAGTCAGACTGCTGTGATTGAGCAGACAATCATAAGATCCTTCATGGTTTCTGTTGATCTTCACACTGATTCTCATCTGAAAGGTTTCATCATCGTTTGGTCTGATTCCTGAAGATGTTTGATCCTCAAGGATGTTTCTGTTCAATCTAATGTTCATCTGAACATCTCTGGGGTAGAAACCAGTGGCCAGACACGTCAGGTTCAGCTTACTGTGATCAGGAGTTTTCCTCACAAACATGTGAACTTCTGGTGGACCTGGAGCAGAAAATAATAATGTACAGAAATTAACAAATGAATATCAAGAATTCAGTGGCTCCCATGTGAAAAGAGTAGTATTCTTTAAGATTTCGTATTATTATTTATATTTACAAAACACACACAATTGCATCTAATAATATTGTAGAGTAACCTGCATATGGACAAAACCCTGGACTGAATGATATCGCATGCATCCAATATAAAATGACACAATTTAGACCAAAGTACTGTAAAATTTTGACAATTTCAAATTCTAAGATCTGTTTTGTCAATTTCAGACAAATACACACAATGACACACAGAAAGACCAGGGACAATTAAACTGATCTGATCAGAACTTACTCTTTTTAGTGTTATTAAACGCTGAGATCCAGTCAATGCAGGTCTTGAGGAAATACTTGATGATCTGGTTTCGTCCCGTTTGATGATCCCATTCCTCTTTAGTTTCTTTGGCTTTGGGGTTTTTATCAATCCACTTCATAGTGTCAGAATTAAAGGATATAAAATCCTCTCCATCAAATCCATATTCATCAAAGACAGTCAGATTCACTGTTCCATCAGGAAGTTTCTCCAGTTCACAGCCAATTATTCTCTGAAGAACATGAAGCTCTACAATCACAGAACAACACTCATGACAAACTTACAGTGAATATAATGTCTGATAATGAATGAGAGTAAATCATGAATCTCACCAGAACACTGTGAGTTTGTGCAGTTTGTCAGAGTCCTGATCTGATGAATGAACCAGTCTCTAGGATCAGGTGGATCTTTAGGAGGTTCAGTCCAGTCATCTTCAGTCAGAATCCAGACTCTTTCTTCATTATTGTAGTGTTTGATCCGTCTGTCATCATAAACACCCTCAGCACTGAACTCTGGGGATGCTGTGGAAATGGCTGTAAACTTGTAGTGCAGATAATGTCCTTCTGAGGAAGATAATATAACAAACATATGTTCTTAAACATTCCTAAATCAATTACGCTTCAGCCACAATGCATGTGGTCAGGTAAACACATTAACCCATTTAGCTTTAATGGAGTTTGGTCAACAGTCCAAACTGTATTTGTCCATTTTACAAATCCGCGGTAGACCTAAAGTGCTTTACAGAAGCGCTTGCACCGACTAGTCGACTTTAATCCTCTGCCATGATGGTTTAAGCTTGATGTTAAATAATTGCTGGTCCTATAGAGGGCGCAACAATACAAGAAATCTTTGAAGTTCACAATGAGTTTCCAAAATGACAAATGGAATAACAATACATGTGAAGTACAGTACTAAACTAAACTGTAACACACACACACACACATTCAGTATAGCTTGTAGACTCATGCATCACGCTCAGGCCGCGCACAAATCATTCAGAAGCGCAGAAATGTATTGTCAACACTAGGCTATTATGTGATTTCTCAGTAAAACAGCTTAAAAACTTAAGCGTTCTAACATATATATCTTAGTAAATAAAACCCACAGCTTCAAAAAACAAATTATAAATACATTTATCATATATTATTCTTATATTTTAAATAATTCAAAAATGTATTTTCTATGTCTGAGATGGGTTCAAGTGTACTACAAGTGGTGACTTATGTTTTTAGTCTGCGCCCCAGAATGCTTCCCTCCTCTGTCCATTTTGGACATGTGGCTGTCCGTAACAGAACAACGGGTCTTGTATGTCGAAATGGTAAGGAGTTGATATCAGTTAATAATGCCAGATGCTTTTCTGCGCCCCTCCCGGCCTATGCTATTCTGGACCAGATGTGGGTAACAAATACATTTACTTAGTTACATTTACTTGGACATTATTATTATTTATTTATTTTTTTTTTTTTTTTTAGAAAATTTTCTCTTTTTAGAGTAGATTTAAATGTGGCTACTTTTACTTTAACTTGAGTAGGCCTACATTTCTAATGAAAAATATGTAGGTACTTTTACTTCGCTGCGCTGGCCGTCGTTCCTCTCGTTACTGTAATGCAATACTATGTTAAGAAACGCGTAGCCTAGTTTATTCCAGGCGAGTCTCTTTTTTGCTTGAACGAAGCCCCATTCACAAAAGCATTACTCTTTTGAGTCGAATCTATTCAAAGAATTGATCAAGCAAGTTGGCAAAACTGTCTAAATTGGTTCGCGAATCAGTTTGTTTGTTTTGTTCAGTTCCTGCTCGCACTGAATCGTCTGAAGCGGTTTCTCACTCTGAGCGTTGGAGGAAGTGACAGTGGACCTACAGTCAATTAAAAACAAATCTGCAAATACGGACTATTGTTTGCCAGTGATGAAGATCCTATTAGTTGAACTGCGTATCCTGTCTGTGAACAATCCCGCAGAGCCGTTTCTAGGCATAGGCAAACTAGGCGGTCGCCTAGGGCGCAAACAGCTGGGGGGCGCCAGTGAGAGCCCCCTCCCCAGTCCCCACCAAGAGATTTATATATATATAAACACTAATAAAAAAAATAAAATAAAAATATCATTACTATTATTATTTCGTACTTTTGCCATTTCTGCATCATGATTACTTGCATATTATCTGAGTGACAAGTCTCCCTGGTGATAGTGACCGCTGCTGTTAGGAAGTGAATAGAGAAACGAGATGTTGAAGGCGGCAGGGAACGTCGTCATTCGTGCTTACCTGGATTAAATGTTTTAGTTTCATCATCATGAAAAGATCAAAGCCATTAGGGGCTCACTATCATAAAAACAGAGGAGGAGGAAAAAGAAAGCGAAATATAGGCTACAGGTATGTTACTAATTAGTATTGGTTAATTGTTCTGTTGGTATCGATTTCATTTGATTTCAATTCATACAGCCATAACCTACATTTTACAACCAAACAGATTATTACACGCCATGATAGTAGATGTGGCTACTGGCATCTGTAACACAATGTTTCTTGAGCATCAAATCATCATATTAGAATGATTTCTGTAGGATCATGTGACACTGAAGACTGGAGTAATGATGCTGAAAATTCAGCTTTGATCACAGAAATAAATTACTTTGCAAAAAATATTTAAACAGAAAAACAGTTATTTTAAATTGTAATAATATTTCACAATATTAATGTTTTTACTGTATTTTTAATTAAATAAATGCAGCCTTGGTAAGCAGATGAAAAACATTAAATATCATTTAAAAACATTAAAAATCGTACTGATCCCAATCATTTGAACGTTAGTAGCCTATCTATCTATCTATTTATTGAGTAGTTTTTCATTGGATACTTTTTTACTCTTACTCGAGTAAATATTAAGATTACTTAGTTTCAGCAACTATAATTTCGACTTGTAGGCTACTTGAGTACAGTTTTTGGATACTCTACCCACCTCTGTTCTGCACCACTCCCACCCGAACTTTTTCTGCGCCACTGCCCTTCACCCAAACCTTTTCTGCCTTTCATCTGTACATTGTGTGCAGTGCACCACTGCCTCACCGGCCTAATGTGAGCCCCACTGCCTTATGCACTTCATCCGCCACTTCTGAACTTGAAGTTTAGAAGGCAGTGGTGCTCCCAGCAGGCGGATGAAGTGCGGAAGGCAGTGATGTTCACAACATGCAGGTGAAGTTCAGAAATGGCGGGTGAACTTGCACTACTTGAACATGCACTTCACCCGCCTGTTGTGAGCCCCACTGCCTTCTAAACGTAAAGTTCAGAAGTGGCGGATGAAGTGCAGAAGGCAGTGGGGCTCACAACAGGCGGGTGAAGTTCAGAAGTGGCGGGCGAAGTGCATAAGGCAGTGGGGCTCACAGCAGGCGGGTGAAGTTCAGAAGTGGCGGGCGAAGTGCATAAGGCAGTGGGGCTCACAACAGGCGGGTGAAGTGCATGTTAAAATAATGCAAGTTCATCCGCCACTTCTGCACTTCACCCGGTCACAGAATATGATGGTTACAGAATTTGGTGTAAGCAACACAAGTCACAAGATGGAAGACATGTCACGGATAGAGGAAGCATGAATTTTAGTTGGAAGTTGTACCTCTAACGGAAGATCGAGCTTATATGCCTGTATATATGCGTTTTCTCTTGAAACATTTGTAGAACTAACTGCGTCTCTGTTTCGGATCAGATGTAGGCTAAAAGAAATGAATGCTTACCTTGATGAGGATCGCTTAGACAAGAGTGAAACATAAACCAAATCAATACTACATATATAAAGAAAATGTTTGTAAATGAGATCGCGTGAAACATGTTTCCGTTTATATTTCAGACGCGCGTTCAAGATAGGCTACATTAAGATTCGGTAGGCGATAACTTTAGACGCGGGCGATCAGGCGGGCGATAACTTTAGATTAGGTAGGCAACATAGTCTCATTCTGTAATGCGCATGCTCTGCATTCTGGTAGTTGAAGTCGTCCTGCCCTAGCCTACAAAGAAGAGAAGAGAAACATCATAAAAATAAAAATGCAATTAGGGTAGGGTAAATGGCTGATAATCAAATTACAGTTAATCTGATACTTTAGATAGATATTTAAATTATTATTATTATCATAATTAGATATCTTTGCAACAAACACAAGAGAACAGCATTATTTCTGGCATCTGTAACCCAAATATCATTGCATGTCCAGATAAATTAAATTATGTTTTATTAACGTAGTTCTGGAGGAACAAGTCAAATAAGCTACTCAATCATTATGTCATCTCAACCAGCTGTCAACAATCTGTAATCAACATATCTACCCAATCAGCATGAGTTCAGGCCTGTATATAATCACAGTCAAACTCACCCAAGGATCCTCGACAGTTTCCAGAATCCCTCCACTACCCCGTCTCCTCACACTCTTTGGGTTACTTCATATAACCTAATATTCCGTGCACTGGCCGATTTATGAGCTTGGAGCTCTCTCCCGGGACAGCACGCCAAATACATTTACCAATTAATTTACCGGACTTATTTGTAAATGTGAACTTGTGAATTATTAATTTTGGCCCTGATCTTAATTTAGTTGGCAGGGTTTTAGACTTCTTAACAGAAAGAACTCAGTGATAGTAAACAGCAGTCTCTTAGCTCCTCTGATAACATTCACTGCAGGTTCTCCGCAAGGTTACGCCATCGTCTCCTTTATTGTACATTTTATAACAACAGATATTTTAAAACTACTTTTCAGTGCCACTACACTTCACCTATACCTTGTCAGTGCCACTGCCTTTCACCCGTACATTGTGAGCACCACTATGGGATTAAATTCCCACCAATAGTATTGTGGTCACAGATCAAAAAATAAGCGTGAATCAAAAATTTAAAAACACATGTAAAAAATATATATAGCACAAACTTAAAAAATAATGCAAAATGATCAGAATAGCAAAGAATGTGATGGCACAGGTGGCACTGTGACCAAATTAATGTGGTATGGTCAGAGTGAGGTGACACTAGTGATCGCTGATCGCAGTGTCAGAGAGTTTGAGAATATTTGCACATCATTTTTTACACATAAAGACATGCTATTAGAGTTTTAAAATCAAACATTTTAAAAGAGATCAACATGTCACAGTTGTTTAAACCAATAAGCATAAAGCTGTGACATTTACTTGAGTATTTATTTATTTATTTTTTTAAATGTGGGTACTTTTACTTTCTACAGGGTCTACAGATGAATCGTCTGAAGCGGTTTCTCACTCGGAGCGTTGGATGAAGTGGCAGTGGACCTACAGTCCACATGATGCTGAAAATTCAGCTTTGATCACAGGAATAATTATTCAGGAATAAATTCACAGGATCACAGGAATAAATTACTTTGCAAAAAATATTTAAACAGAAAAGGTTATTTTAAATGGTAATAATATTTCACAATATTAATGTTTTTACTGTATTTTTAATTGAATAAATGCAGCCTTGGTGAGCAGATGAAAAACATTAAACAAATAATCAGATAGTAAATAGTATGCGTAGTAGTATGCGTATTTGGCGTGCTGTCCGAGGAGAGGGCTCCGAGCTTCACCTATTTTGGCCCGAACCCAAAGTACTCCCCGTATTCTGATTAGGAAAGTAACTAGGCAAGTGTGAGGAGACGGGGTGGTGGAGGGATGCTGTAAAACTATCGAGGAATATGGGTGAGTCGATATGAGTCTACATATACATATATATATATATATTAGGGGTGTGACAAGATCTCGTGTCACGAGATCTCGCGAGACTAAAATGTGACGAGATTTCTCGTCGAGGCGGAAAGTAGTCTCGTGATATTGCCATGACAGAGTGTTAGGATAATTAGGAAAGAATATGCCACCGCTACGTTTACATTACGCCTCCACTGTCGTTTTGCTTTGTATTTAAATAAAAAAACATTTAATCCAGTTGGATAACGGTTGCCGCCGCTCCATATTCACAGAGTTACGCGCGATCGCTAAAAGTGAAAGTAAACGCGAGCGCGCATTCAAACGCGATTCCAATACCCCGCATTTTGAAAGCGGCTCCCTGACGAATACAGATATCTCTCAATATGAAACCTATTTTAGGCTGGGCAGTGTAGTTGTAACCATCTCTTAGCTCTGTATCAAAGAAAAAAATGGTCTTATTTGCACTTTGAATATTGAGAGAGTGCGATTATAGTTGCACTTTTGAAATGTGTTACCATAAAAATGAATAACAGTTTTCTCTTAATCTTATTAAGCACAAACAATAAGGTTTCATTTGTTAACATTATTAATGCACTGTGAACTATCATGAACTAACAATGAATGACTATTTTTATTAACTAACATAAAGATTAATAAATACTGTAGCAAATATATTGCTCATTGTTAGTTGATGTTGGTTAATACATTAATGTTAATAAATGAGACCTTATTGTAAAGTGTTACCATTTTTATTTATACTGTTTTTTATTTCTATGATCAGTTTGTGGAAAGGAGTTCAGTTAGGAGGTCTAAGTTGTAGAAGCTCATAAATCATGTACAGCAAGGCCTGAAGAGACTGAAATCATACAGAAGAGAAGTCAGTCAGTTGAGTTAGTGGCAAAACCTTTTACAGTGCTTGAGTATTGTTGTCTTTTACTGCATATTATAATTCATACTCAGAAAGTAGAACTGAAATGATATTCATTACAAGATGATTAGTTAAAACATTTCAAATACACCTGCAGAATATTTTTCTAGTCATGTATTTCGCCATTGAGGATAGTGTGTAGGAAAAATTGTGTAAAAATCTTGTCTCGTCTCGTGAGATACCCGTCTCGTCACACCCCTAATAAATAAATATATATATATATATATATATATATATATTATATGCTTTCACTCATGTTAATTGGGTAGATATGTTGATTACTGATTGTTAACAGCTGGCTGCAATGACGTGATGATTAGTCAGATTATTTGAACGTTGCTCCTCCCGAATTTTGTTAATAAAACATAATTTAAAAACATCAAAAATCGTACTGATCCTAATCATTTGAACGTTAGTAGCCTATCTATCTATCTATATATCTATCTATCTTTCTATCTATGTGTCTGTCTGTCTGTCTGTTGAGTAGTGTTTTCATTGGATACTTTTTTTGCACTTCACCCGCCACTTCAGCACTTCACCCGCATGTTGTGAGCATCACTGCCTTCTGCACTTCAGCCGCCACTTCAGCACTTCACTCGCATGTTGTGAGCATCATTGCCTTCTGCACTTCACCCGCCATTTCAGCACTTCACTCGCATGTTGTGAGCATCATTGCCTTCTGCACTTCACCCGCCACTTCAGCACTTCACTTGATGTTGTGAGCATCATTGCCTTCTGCAGCCATTTCAGCACTTCACTTGTGAGCATCATTGCCTTCTGCACTTCAGCCGCCATTTCAGCACTTCACTCGCAGTTGTGAGCATCATTGCCTTCTGCACTTCACCCGCCACTTCAGCACTTCACCCGCATGTTGTGAGCATCATTGCCTTCTGCACTTCACCCGCCATTTCAGCACTTCTCCCGCATGTTGTGAGCATCACTGCCTTCTGAACTTCAGCCGCCACTTCAGCACTTCACCCGCATGTTGTGAGCATCACTGCCTTCTGAACTTCAGCCGCCACTTCAGCACTTCACCCGCATGTTGTGAGCATCACTGCCTTCTGAACTTCACCCGCCACTTCAGCACTTCTCCCGCATGTTGTGAGCATCACTGCCTTCTGAACTTCACCCGCGACTTCTGCACTTCACCCGCCTAATGTGAGCACCTTTCACCCCAACCTTTTCTGCACTACTCCCGGTCACAGAATATGATGGTCACAGAATTTGGTGTAACCAACACAAGTCACAAGATAGAAGACATGTCACGGATATAGGAAGCATGAATTTGAGTTGGAAATTGTGCTTCTAACAGAAGATCGAGCTTATATGCCTCTATATATGCGTTTACTGTTTAAACATTTGTAGAACTAACTGCGTCTCTGTTTCAGATCAGATGTAAAAGAAATGAATGCTTACCTTGATGAGGATCGCTTAGACAAGAAGCAGGGGCGGATCTACCGGGGTGGCACGGAAGCTTTGCCACCCCAAAATGATCACAGAATAAAAATATAAATGTAAGCAGTGTTTCAAGTACTGCTTTTCAGGAGCGGCGCTTCAATATGATAACCTAAAAAATAGCGTAACGCAAAGTAAAGGCAAGAAAACACGTCTTTCAATAAACTGTGCGTGATGGTTGCACGCACACGCAAAGCGCCCAGTGTGATTCATTAACAAATGACTCTTATGAACCGGTTCTTTGAGAATCAAAAACACAGCGCAGCCAAGTTCACTTACGATTTTACTTACGAGCTGAAAGAATACTGGTGTTTTAAACTTACACAGTACCAGTAGGCTACTTTAGATGAGGGAAATTTCACGTTGTACACCCTCAATGTTGTGATTGTGAACTTTCTTTGTAGCCATTTGTTATATGTATCCTACTGTATTTTTTGCAGAGCTCAGAAATTATTGCCTAGGGATATAGTCTTGTGTCAGAACACCAATACACTGCTAGTACTGTATATACTGTAATGAAATTTAGCCAAATGTGATGCCAGGGTGCTGAATTTACTTACTGCAATTGCAGTTTGTTGAGAACATTGTTTTCCTTGCTTTTATTACTCTGTACTTTCTGCTCTCTTACATTTTCTGCTCATATTTTATTATTTTGTGCACTTGTACTGTTTTTCTCTTTGCTCTCTTTCTACATTTTGCTCTTGCGTTTTCAAATGATGCAGTTGGAGTTTCATGTAAATTAGTCTGGGCTTAAGTGTCACCATTGGTCCACTAGTTCTAGACTGACAGTTCTTCCTCTAGCCAATCAATCGAAGAGAGGGAAATTACATCACTTCAGTGCGACTCATGGCTACTGACGCTCACACTCACAGGGGAAGATAACCGTCACAGCTGGCAATTTCCGAGCTGGGATTCACTCTCGTGCGCTGTGTTGCTGAAAAACTGGATGTAATTTAAGTTCTGTTGCTTTTATATGAAAATAATATAATGAACAATACACCTAAAGTACTTATTATTTCCATTCGAAGGATGTGTGTGTCAATCATTTTTACTTTCATTATAGGCATGTTTTTATGTATATTTTTTATAAATGACAACAGTCACATAACCCATCGCAGATCGCAGTGTCAGAAAGTTTGAGAATATTTGCACATTATTTTTACACATAAAAACATGATATTAGAGTTTTAAAATCAAACATTTTAAAAGAGATCAATTTAATCCCATACACCACTGCTTTTCACCCGTACCTTTTCTGCATCACTCCCGCTCAATGCTTTTCGATGCTACGGTCACAGAATATGATGTCACAAGATGGAGGACATGTCATGGAAAGAGGAAGCATAAATCTGAGTTGGAAGTTGTTTTTACTTCTAACGGATAATCAAGCTTATATGACTGTATATGTGCATTTTATGTTCCTCCCTTACTATATTTCTTTTTGTAAATCACCAGAAGCTTAGATGAAAATGAACAAAGCATGAATAAAAAACATTTATTTCTATTCCAAGAAGCAATAAAGAAATCAAAACACACAATTTCATAAAACCGTTCCACCCTGGATTCAAACACACTATCTTTGCGTAAGGTGTTCACCAGGAATCTGGTTCTACACATTGAGCTTCTTGAAGATGCACTTTCTTGAAGATGCACTTTTAGTGTGAGAAAGTATATACAAAAAGTATTACTTAGCATGCTAACCAGATTAGCATGATAAGATAACTTAATGCTAATGAAGCTTATGGTTAACTTGATAGCTGAAGAGCCAAATGAGAAAAAATGACAACTGGTTAGCATGCTAAGCTAATTAGCACAAGACAACAAACACAAGCAAGGTCACATTCAGAGACGAATATCTCAGGAACAGTAGTGAATATCAAAAATCTGTACAGCCATTTCTGTGCGGCTCGGTCCAAAGATCATCTGAGCTTATTTTGAACAAAATTGGATAAAATTTCTAGGAGGCGTAGCGAAAAAAACAGAATTCAGTACTTTTCAAAATGGCTGCTACTGTAATGGGTGGAGACTTAATGTAAGATTTTGAATAGCATCAACATGAAGAGTCAAATCAGATGTACTAAATTTAATTTTTCTATGACAAAGGGCTCAAAAGTTACAACCTTTAGAATAGTTCATTATTGAACTGGTGGTGGCGCTAAAGAGTTTGTCCTAGATACTCCAAATTTGCTCAAATTACTCTTAATTATCATCACTTCAAGTGTGGCAAATTTGATAATTTTCCTACTTGCTACCATTTGGGAAGTAGAAGAAAAACGAATTTGAACATAAATTCACTGCATGTTGTATTTGACAGCTTCAGAGTTCAACATTTTTTAGGCCCAACACCTGGAACAGATGCAACTTATGCATCTTTTCCTGCCACAGTACCTCATGCCAGAACCCACAATGCAAAGCATTCAGGATCCGTGGTGTAACACGTTGCTAATCAGTCATGCACATTCAATGGTGTGCTGAGCAGAGGTTTCAGTGTGAGAAAGAGTTCACAAAAAAATTAACATGTGAACCAGATTAGTGTGCAAAGTTTCTTAATGGCAGCTAAATTTTGGTTAACCTGATAGCTGAAGAGCCACATTAGAAAGAATGGAAATTGGTTAGCATGCTAAGTGATTACTGTGCTAAGCTAACTAGCATAAGACAACAAACACAAGCATGGTCACATTCAGAGACTAATATCTCTGGATCGGTAGTGAATATCACAAATCTATTCAGTCATTTCTTTGTGGCTTGGTCCAAAGATAATCTGAGCCGATTTTTAACCAAATTTGACAACATTTCTAGAAGGAGTAGCGAAAAAACTGTTTTTCATTTACTTCAATATGGCGAACAGGTACATTTAAGGAAAATGACAAATGACACATCATCAGAATCAGCATAAGCCAGAGAATAAAATGACATAAAGCATACAAACATTGGATAATGTTTTCAAAAGTTATAAGCATTTTTGCAAAAATCGTTATGTCTGTGGAACAGACATAATGTAGGTGGCGCTGTGTTCAAACTTCTCAGGTACCTTCTGGTGTTGATACTTAACAATTTTGGTAAAGAAATGACAAATTGTTTAAAAGATGTTTCCTTTGTACATGTTTTGCAAGAAGTTGGTTAATAAAAAGTAAGTAAAAAAATATATAAATAAATAAAAGATGTTTAACCTAAAGATGAACATGTGGTTCATCAAATGTTCAGTATCCTTGGATTCGGCATGGCCCAAGGCAGTGGCGTGCAGTGGTGTTCTGAAATGAGGAGGCACATTTTTTTTTTATGAATGAATGTAAATTCATGTGCATTACTCTTAAAGTTGACACATCTTCCTTGTTAAATGAACATTACATTACAGTACATCAAAAAAGAAAAAAATAAACCAAATACAATTCTATTTTGTAATTTTACATTAACAATGTATTGTAATAAATGTTCTATTTATCAAAACCAAGTCAATCTCATCAAGTTAGTGTTTTAAGCATTTCTACATTCATTCCAAAATAATAACTAAAGGCAATAATAATTTAAACAATATATTTTATTTGTGTATTGCGGTATTTCTTTCATTTTGGATTATCAGTCATGCTCCGTAAACACCATCTGTCACAGACACGAATTGTATTTTTAATTTCACCAAGCTGATTGCACTAAAAACCCTGCAGTCATGTTTTCAGTCCATTTCAAGTTTGATTTTGACGTGACACGTGACGTGATCTGTTTACTTACTTTTTAATTAGTCTTCCCACTGACGCCATCATTTGTTCATTCAAACTGACGCGCGGAACGCGCACGTCAACAAGAGGCGGGATTTATCGCACAAACCAATCATATCCAATCATAACCAATCATAACCAATTACATCCAATCATAGCGCGATGGAGACATTGCCTCCTCTCACGTGACTTTCCCCATTCATTCTCAATTTCAATCCCCCCACAAAACCCACCGCATGCCGGGGGTCTGATGATTTTATATTGTTTTCTAAGGAAAGGGAGGTATGTCTCCATAGACTGTAAAGCATGACTCCTCTGTGTAACTTTACCTGCGGGTGTCGCTATTGGGCAGTGTTCCTTACGCGTGACTTGCGCTCTTTTTAATGTCATAATTTGTAATATTTGTGTTGTTTTGTATGTAATATGGATTATTTTCTCATCCTATTTTTTTTTGAGGAGGCACTGCCTCCCTTGCCTACTCGGAGGAAACGCCCCTGGCCCAAGGAATCCATAGACATTGAGATCTTGATTTTCTGCCAAATTGTTCAAAAGTTATTGGCCAAAAAAGCCTTTTTTTAAGATCTCATGACCTGTAGGTGGCACTGTTCCCAAATTTGGCACGGAACCTTAGGTCATGGTCTTGATCAAGTGTACCAATTTTTGTTTTGATTGCTCAAAGTTTGGCCGAGATACAGCCTCTATACCAATTAAATTCATGACATCAAAACCTTTTTTTACCAGTAGGTAAAAAAATTCTGTTCAGTCATTTCTATGCGGCTTGGTCCAAAGATCATCTGATCAAAGTTTGGACAAAATTGGACAAAATTTGAAGGAAAAGTAATGAAAAAACACAATATTGTACTTTTCGAAATGGCCGTTACTGTAATGGGCGGAGACTTAATATAAAATGTTGAGTAGCATCAGCATGAAGAGATAAATCAGATGTACTAAGTTTAATTTTTATAGAGCAAATGATTAAAAAGTTATAACCTTTAGAAGAGTGAATTTCTGAACTGGTGGTGAGTTGGTTCTAAAGACTCCAGATTTGGTCCAATCACTATTCATGAGCATCTCTACAGTTATGCCAAATTTCATAATTTTCTCATGTTCCGTTCAAAGGGCTGCCATAGACTCCCTTTGGGGATCGAGGAAGAATATAGCTGCAAGCAGCAATGCAAGGCCAAGCTCCGAAGGCACCGCAAGCAGAGCAGCACATCAAGCAGAGCAAAACAAAACAGCAAGCAGAACAGCACAGCAAAAAGAGCAGCATTTCAAGCAGAGCAACACTACAAACCGAAGAGCACAGCAAGTAGAGAAACACAACAAGCATTTCAAGCACTCAAATGTCTGAGTTTTTGCACAATGCAGGGCAAGAGCAAAAAGAGCAGAAATTGAATGTACATGAAAGACAGCTGGTTCAGAAGTAGAGGTAAGAATGAGCTAAAAATGACCGGAAGCTGAGATGAAAATGAACACAGAATTTACAAAAATAGATTTATTTCTAATAAGATGAACAAAGACTAGTACAGTACTTACTGGGATAATAAAGGAATTGATATGACAACATTACAAACAATTTTAAAAAGCCGCCCCACACAGGATTCAAACCCACAGTCTCTGGATCACGTGTCTGTCATTGAACTCGCCACAGGGCAGCCAGTGTCACACAGCTGTCAAAGTTCAGTAGTTCATGAGAATGAACTCACAATGAAGAGTTTTTTTATAAAAATGCACCACATTATATTAATTTATACACTCAATATCTGGAAAAGAAGCAATTTGTACAAAATAACCCATAACACAACAAACACAGGCAAGGTAACATTCAGAGACAAATATTTTGGGAACGGTAGCAAATATCAAAAATCTGTTCAGTCATGTCTATGCAGCTCAGTCCAAAGATCATCTGATCTGATTTTGGACAAAATTGGTAGGAGAAGTAGTGAAAAATGGAATACTGTACTTTTCAGAATGGCCACTACTGTACTGGGTGGAGTCTTAATGTAAGATGTTTAATGTGATCAGTATGAAGAGAGAAATCTGTTGTACTAAGATTCATTTTTCTGGAACAAAGGGTTCAAAAGTTATAACCTTCACAAAAGTAAATGTGAACTGGTGGTGGTGCTATAGAGTTGGTCCTAGACACTCTAAAGTTGCTCAAATTACTTTTAATTACCATCACTACAAGTGTGCCAAATTTGATCATTTTCCTACTTATGGTTCATTGACTATCATTCAGGGGGAAGAAGAACTACGAATTTGTACATAAATGAGTTGCATGAGATAGCTTCAGATTAGACCAGTTTTAGGTAAATGCCTAGAACAGACACAAGTTGCATCTTTTCCTGCCACAGTACCTCATGTGGTCTGGGCATGTGTCACACTGAGTTTCAAACCCACAACGCAACGCATTCAGGATCCTTGCAAAACACATTGAGCTATCACCATGCATGTTCATCAGACTGCTGAGCAGAGGTTTCAGTGTGAGTGAGTTCACAAAAAATGTTACTTAGCATGTTAACCATATTAGTATGCAAAGTTACATAATGCCAACTAAGTTTTGGTTAACCCGATGGCTGAAGAGCCACATTGGAAAGCATGGCAATTGGTTAGCATGCTAAGTGATGACTGTGCTAAGCTAACTAGCATAAGACAAAACACAAGCAAGGTCACATTCAGAGATGAATATCTTGGGAACGTGTGAATATCAAAAATCTGTTCAGTCATTTCTGTGCGGCTCAGTCCAAAGATCATCTGAGCTGATTTTGGACAAAAATGGACAAATAGTATGAAAAACGACACATCATTGGAATTGGCATTAGCCAGGGAATAAAACGACATAAAGCATACACAATTTGGAAAATGGTTTCAAAAGTTATAAGCATTTTTGCAAAACTTTTATATCTGTGGAACACTAGGTGGCACTGTGTTCAAACTTTTCAGGTACCTTCAGGACCTTCTGGTGATGATATATACCATTTTTGTGAAGATATGTCAAATTGTTTAAAATATATTGCAATTTATGAAAAAATTCAAAATGGCAGACATGCGGTTCATCCAAAGTTGACAAAATCGGTATCCTCGGATTTGGCATGACCCGAAGTTCTTGATTTTCTGACAAATTGTTCAAAAATTATTGGCCAAAATAGCAATTTTTCAGATCTCATGACCTGTAGGTGGCGCTGTTCCAAAATTTGTCATGAACCCTCAGATCATGGTTCTGTTACGGTATGGTGGTGTAGAGATGAGGCAGATGCGGATTTCCACAATCAAAGACAAGACTTTAATGAATACAGGCAAGGAGACACCAAACATACGCATTAACACAACAGTATAACAACAGAGAACGGACAAGGAGTGCAGGGAGTGAGTGCATTATAAAGGGAGTGCAGATAATAGAGTCCAGGTGCAGGTGATGAGTGATGATGAGGAGCTGACGAGGGAAGTGAGTGCAGGTGATGAGAACAGGAGGATCTTGGGAAATGGAGTCCAGGGGAACAAGGGATCCGTAACAGTACCTCCCCCTCCCGGTAGGCGCGTCCTCGCGCCGTAGATGTAACAACCGGGAGGGGGGCGGGCGCCCTGGAGACCTCAAGCTGGTGCAGGGGGAGGAGCAGACTGGAGTGGAGGTCTCCAGGGCAGGTTCAAAAGCCATGGCGGGTCAGGAGCCGTGGGCGGCCATGGCGGGTCAGGAGCCGTGGGCGGCCATGGCGGGTCAGGAACCGTCACCGAGGCCTTGATGCCGTCGAGCCTAGGAAGCGCCGAGGGACCGGCGGGAGATGGCGAAACTGTAGGCTCTGCCGACCGAAGCGCAGCCGGTGCTCCAGAAGGCCGCAGTGTAAGACAGACGACATACAACAAAGTGAACACTGGGGAGAGTGAGGAGGCCAACTGGAGCTGAGGGACGGAGTGACGGAGCGAAGACGGAGGAGTGCAGTCCAGAAGTGAGGGCAGGCCGACGAAGGAACAAGGTGTGAACGGGGGCAGGATGGAGACTGGTGACACTAGTGGACTGATGGACAACGGTGGAGCAGAGGGAGGTTGGAGCCGGGGTGAAGGTAATCGCCCAGAGGTCCGAGGTGGCGATCTGGGCGAGGGGGCATGAGGAGGTGCAGTGTAGAGACACATGGGCGGAGGTGGGAGAGGGAGGCAGGGAGGGAAAACAGTCTTTGGGCTGGAGGGTTCAAAAACACAGTTCATAGGAGCAGGCTCGGCGGCGGCTGGAGCGGAGCGGCGGCGGCTGGCTGACTCGGCGGCGGAGCTGAGAGCTGAGGCTCGGGCGGCTGAGGGCTCGGCGGCGGCTGGAGTGGCGGCGGCTGGAGCGACTGGCTCGGCGGCGGCGGCTGGAGCTGAGGGCTCGGCGGCGGCGGCTGGAGCTGAGGGCTCGGCGGCGGCGGCTGGAGCTGAGGGCTCCGGCGGCGCTGGAGCTGAGCGGCGGGCGGCTGGAGCTGAGGCTCGGCGGCGGCGGCTGGAGCTGAGGCTCGGCGCGGCGGCAGCGGATTGCTCGGCGGCGGCGGCTGGAGCTGAGGGCTCAGCGCGGCTGGAGATACTGGCTCGGTCCAGAATCAATGAGCCAGACCACATCATCTGGCGGCTCGGAGAGGTTAAGGCGGGCTCTGGAGAGACTGGAGCGGGCTCTGGAGATACTGGAGCGGGCTCTGGAGAGACTGGAGCGGGCTCAGTGAAGGCTGGAGAGGGCTCAGCGGCAGGTTTTTTCCTCCTCCTCCGCTTTCCGGACCCAGCAGGAGAGTGTGGGCCCAGCATGAGACAGGAAGGAAGTTCACCGGAGGGGCAAGCGGAGGAATACGGAGGCTGACTAACTGGTCCTGCCAACCGTGTTTCTGGACGGACTGGAGACCAACACTCATCCACATAGAATTTGGAATTATTCAAAAACAAATAAAATTGATAGTTTCGCTTAAGGAGAGACGATAATCAGTTCATGGAGACGGAGAGTGTTGTCATCCAGACCGTCCAAAAACAGGGCGATTAAATTAGCATTGGGCCAGTCAGTCAGATAAGCCAGCTCAACGAACTCCTCCACATACCTCTCCAGTGAACGACCAACCTGAAGAAGCCCGATGATTTTCTCAGCCGCTGTCATCGTCTTGGGAGGCATGGGAGAAGCTGAAGCCCGGGAGCTGAAGAAAGCTTCCATTTTTTCTGTGGAAATCCGGTCGGTTTTGGTCCGTTCTTCTGTTACGGTATGGTGGTGTAGAGATGAGGCAGATGCGGATTTCCACAATCAAAGACAAGACTTTAATGAATACAGGCAAGGAGACACCAAACATACGCATTAACACAACAGTATAACAACAGAGAACGGACAAGGAGTGCAGGGAGTGAGTGCATTATAAAGGGAGTGCAGATAATAGAGTCCAGGTGCAGGTGATGAGTGATGATGAGGAGCTGACGAGGGAAGTGAGTGCAGGTGATGAGAACAGGAGGATCTTGGGAAATGGAGTCCAGGGGAACAAGGGATCCGTAACAGGTTCATGATACGAATATATATGTATCGTTCATTTGAAACAGTTCTTTGCAGTGATTTTGTTGAACTAACTTGCGTTTCACTCAAAAAAATCTACCAAGTCCATGTAGCTACTCCAAAATAACATCAAGATTACAATAATTGTTGACACTGACACTGTAAAACCATTGTAAATAATGAAATATGGGATTATTTTATTCATTTTCAAAGAAGATCTTTTTGAATCTTTCTCATAATTATTTTTTTATTTCAGTGTTATTAGGAAATGTTACATTAGCTTTATTGTAGTAACTGTATTAATTAACCTATATTTGTGTGAACTAGTTATTTTTGTAGGCTAACCTAATGGTGGTAAAACTCGACTGGGAAGGAAAATATTTTACACTAGCCTGATTTGACTAAACTTTGGCAAAATTGTATTCATCAGAACAGACTTCCATAATGACTCAATAACGAGTCAATTAATAGGTTTCAATCGGTTCATCAAGACGAACCGATTCGCTGAAATGAATCAGATTTTTAACCAGATAGGCTATTTAAACAAATCTACAATTCGATTCACTCAAACTCATTGGTGACTGACAAATTCATCCTCCACCAACAGTTAGCTATAACAAACAAACCAGTATACGTATAGTTTATAGTTAAAGCTGCAGTTTTTGTCCTGTCAGCTGAAGGGAATAAAAACTGTAATTAATATAAATGGAGGAGATTCAAGTCCCCTGTTGAACCAAATAATGAGAATGAATCACTTTATTTTGACAAGACCAACACACTGCTGAAAATAAAGATGGATCATCAGCTTATGCTCTGATATTAGTCTGTGAACATCTTATAAACAAAGATTTAGACATGCTGAAAACAGCTTAATCCAGGAACCCGATTTAGGCTGGTTTGAAATGTCTGAAATGAATGAAGATGTCCAATACAAAAGTAAATACACACAAGACATTTAAGTAAATACACACAAGACATTTATTTATAATTAAAAAATTGTGTGCAATACATTTTATAAAAATAAAATTATTATATAATTATTGTTTCGACCCGCTCACAGTACAAGTAACAACCATCTGACTTCTCTAAGTCCGTTTCACCGTTTTGTATCTGATGTCCTTGTCTGAAACAACAACAGAGAATTATGTTACATGTAACAAATATTATGTGTTCTCAGTCCTTTGAAAAGAAACTGTCAAATATAAAATGTCTGATGCAGTATCATATTTCATCTAACCATAAAGGAACATAATAAAAAGTGACCATCAAGATTAAGTATTCTTACTAAAATAGAGGCATCACAGATTAGAAATGGCTGAAGGAATAAAAATTAGTTATGGATAATCTTAATTTATAGTCTGTGTCTAACAAATACAATTCAAATACACAAAATAATCAATATGAGAATCTCTACCGATTCACATAATTCTACTTTCATACAGTCCAAACTGTCCAGCTCTAGTTCATCCATTTTAAATAATGTCTTTAAAACAAGTATATTTAATAACAAGAGATTTAAAACAATAATAAAGTTGAATATTTAGAAGAACTCACTGTTTGTAAATTCGCCAACAAATGAGAACTATAACAACAGCTAGAACTGCAGCTATTGCTCCTGGTATACAGATTCTGCAACAGCGATTCTGAGATTCTGTTCCATGATCAAAACATTTTTCATCTGCAGAATGAAGATTAGTGTATTAAATTAGTGTATAATAAAGCTCATTCTGCTCACACTCACTCAAGAATTTATAGTCATATTTACCAAAGTTTACTGACACTAGTTCAGTCAGACTGTGAATGAGCAGACAGTCATAAGATCCTTCATGGTTTCTGTTGATCTTCACACTGATTTTCATCTGAAAGGTTTCATCATCATTTGGTCTGATTTCAGAAGATGTTTGATCCTCAAGGATGTATTTGTTCAATCTAATGTTCATCTGAACATCTCTGGGGTAGAAACCAGTGGCCAGACACGTCAGAACCAGATTACTGTCATCATCAGGAGCTTTCCTCGCAGAGACACGAACATCTGGAGAACCTGGAGAAGAAATAAGCATAAAATCATAATGAAATTTAACAGATGAATATATGCACAGAAATCTCTCAGTTTCAAGAGGTCAAGAGGCATTTATTTATCATTTGCATAGTTAATACAAGGGAAAAACTGTGCATTGAAATGCTTGTGACAAGGCAGATACAGTGACAATAACAGGACCATACATAACCATAAATAAAAAAAAAAAAAAGTAAAACATGAACAAAACCGGGGAAATATACAGCTATGGAAAAAATTAAGAGACCACTTAACATTGATTTCTGAACTTGGAGTGGTCTCTTAACTTTTTCCATAGCTGTATGTATATATATAATATATATATATATATTATCCTTGAGAGAAAGTGCCCTTTTTCTGGGGTGTTTTTTATTATTTATTTATTTTTAAGTAAATTAATATATATTCCTTTTGCGCACAGCTTCATTTCACTTGGTGCAGTCATTTATTCTAAATATATAGCTACTTAAAAATAGTAGTAGAAAATGCTCTTGCGACAAACCTAGTGAACACTAAAGAAGACAATGGTCTCTGTGTGAACTGATTATTTTGTAAAAATCTGTGGAGTATGAAACAATTGCGTGAATGTAAGGGAATTAAAATAAATTGGTAAGGAAGTCGGAGTTGTGTTAATATATTTAACATTTTGTTTATTATTTTATTAAATAAATAATTATGAGAAATGCCCTTTTTCCCACTTGAGCCCTGCCCCCCAAAATGTCTGTGCACGTCACTGTATATATGTAAATAATATATATAATATATATATATATATATATATTTAAAAAAGAATGTTAGAATTACATTAGGTTCCTTTGACAGGTAGGTTTAGTGTAGGGAAGGACGATAGCAAATTGAGTCAACATTTAGTCTCATATAAAAGATTTTGTCCCTTTGACCCCACAAAGTCAAAGATTACGTACACTAATCACTACCAAATCATTGAATTCAGGTGTTCCAATCACTTCCATGAACACAGGTGTATAAAATCAAGCACCTAGGCATGCAGACTGCTTCTACAAACATTTGTGAAAGAATGGGTCGCTCTCATGAGCTCAGTGTCACACTTCTCTGTCTGGCAATCTGATGGACGAGTCTGGGTTTGGTACTTGCTTGACTGCATTGTGCCAAGTGTAAAGTTTGGTAGAGGGGGATTATGGTGTGGGGTTGTTTTTCAGGGGTTGGCTTGACCCTTAGTTCCAGTGAAAGGAACTCTTAATGCTTCAGCATACCAAGACATTTTGGACAATTTCGTGCTCCCAACTTTGTGGGAACAGTTTGGGGATGGACCCTTCCTATTCCAACATGACTGCGCACCAGTACACAAAGCAAGGTCCATAAAGACATGGATGAGCGAGTTTGGTGTGGAGGAACTTGACTGGCCTGCACAGAGTTCTGACCTCATCCCGATAGAACACCTCTGGGATGAATTAGAGCAGAGACCGTGAGTCACGCCTTCTCGCCAACATCACTGCCTGACCTCACAAATGCGCTTCTTGAAGAATGGTTTAAAAATTCCCATAAACACACTCCTAAACCTTGTGGAAAGCCTTCCCAGAAGAGTTGAAGCTGTATAGCGGCAAAGGCTGAGCCAACTCCATATAATCCCTACGGATTAAGAATGGGATGTCATTAAAGTTCATGTGCATGTAAAGACAGGCGTCCCAAAACTTTTGGCAATATAGTGTATGTTTCGTACTTTGTGAGGTCGTTTTAACACACACACACTCACACTCACACACACATACAAAGACAGGTGTAATTAAAATAACTTGATCAGAACATACACTTTTTTGTGTTGTGAAACTTTGAGATCCAGTCAATGCAGTTCTTGAGGAAATACTTGAGGAACTGGTTTCGTCCTGTTTCCTCTTTGGTTTCTTTGGCTTTGGGGCTTTTAACAATCCACTTCATAGTGTCAGAATTAAAGGATATAAAATCCTCTCCATCAAATCCATATTCATCAAAGACAGATTCACTGTTCCATCAGGAAGTTTCTCCAGTTCACAGCCAATTATTCTCTGAAGAACATGAAGCTCTACAATCACAGAACAACACTCATGACAAACTTACAGTGAATATAATGTCTGATAATGAATGAGAGTAAATCATGAATCTCACCAGAACACTGTGAGTTTGTGCAGTTTGTCAGAGTCCTGATCTGATGAATGAACCAGTCTATAGAATCAGGTGGATCTTTAGGAGCTTCAGTCCAGTCATCTTCAGTCAGAATCCAGGCTCTTTCTTCATCACTGAAGTGTTTGACCTGTCTGCCATTAGCAACAACCACAGCACTGAACTCTGGAATGTCTGCTTTAGTCAGGACTGTAAACATGTAATGGAGGTAGTACTTCTCTGAGAACATATAAACATAAACTGTGTCAACAAGCGCGCGCTTCCTGCCACATGTAAAACAAAGTCAAGTCAAGTCAAGTCACCTTTATTTATATAGCTTTTTACAATGCAGATTGTGTCAAAGCAGCTTTACATGATAGCTGTACATAATTTGGCTGCACAGCAGCTCTTAAAGTCAATGCAGGCAGATCAAAGCACTGTTGAATAATGTCAAGAATACTATTGAATATCAAATGTCAAGTGTCCCCAACTAAGCAAGCCAAAGGCGACAGCGGCAAGGAACCCAAACTCCATCAGGTGACATCAGGTGGCAAACAAGTGGAATAGGTGTTAAGATAGAAAAAAAAACCTTGGGAGAAACCAGGCTTAGTCGGGGGCCAGTTCTCCTCTGGCAAACAGTGCTTTGTTACGAATCAGTTGCTATCATAAGTCTGATAGGATCGCAACAATCAAGTATTTATTTCAGTTCCATCCAGTTGAGGATCGTATTCATCACGCCGGTATGGACGGTCTGTTGAGGAACTGTGCTACTGGCTGTCGTGTTGATGATGTCTTCACAATGGATGATCTAGTTGACTCGATCTCTGCTGATACTTCAGGGCTGCGTGTGTCGTGTCATGGCACCGTCCTTGGTCTCAGCTGGATACGGCCTGGATCCGTTTGACTACGGTAAACCTCGGGATAAACAGAAAGACTAATATTAGCGTAGATGCCATTCTTCTTCTGATGTAACGAGTACATCTGGTGTTATAGAAGTGTTCCCGGTTCCGGCTGAACTAATTTATGCACCTAATACCTTTAACGGATTTGAAAATATAAATTGATAATGTGTTATGTGTATGCCAGGTTAAAGAGTGTTTTTAGTCTAGATTTAAACTGACAGAGTGTGTCTGCATCCCGAACAATGCTAGGAAGGTTTTCCAGAGTTTGGGTGCCAAATAGGAGAAGGATCTACCACCTGCAGTTGATTTTAATATTCTAGGTATTATCAGCTGGCCTGAATTGAGATCGCAAAACGTGACTATAATGCATTAAGAGCTCGCTTAGTACTGGGGCTAAACCATTTAGTGCTTTGTAAGTAATTAGCAAGATTTTAAATCTATACGATGTTTAACAGGAAGCCAATGCAGTGATGACAGAACTGGGCTAATATGGTAATACTTCCTAGTTCTAGTAAGAACTCTAGCTGCTGTTTTGTACGAGCTGTAGTTTATTTATCAAGCGGGAGGAACACCACCCAGTAGAGCGTTACAGTAGTCTAACCTTGAGGTCATGAACGCATGAACTAACTGTTCTGCATTCTTCATTGAGAGCATATGTCGTAGTTTAGATATATTTTTAAGATGGAAGAATGCAGTTTTACAGATGCTAGTAACATGGCCTTCAAATGAAGATTGGTATCAAAGAGCACACCCAGGTTCCTAGCTGACGACGAGACTTAACAGAGCAGCCATCAAGTGTTAGACAGTATTCTAGATTATTGCGTGAAGAAGTTTTTGGTCCAAAATTAGAATCTCTGTTTTTCCTGAATTTAGTAGTAGGAAATTACTGGTCATCCAGTTTTTATATCAGCTATACATTCTTTTAATTTAGTGAATTGGTGATTTTCGAAAGGCGCCAAAACTACCTTAAATTAGCCTACGAAAACAAAATAAAATATAGCTGCAAGCAGCAATGTAAGCAAATAAGAACAACAACCAAGCAAGGTCATATTCAGAGACGAATATCTCGGGAATGGTAGCGAATATCAAAAATCCATTCAGTCATTTCTATGCGGCTCGGTCTAAAGATCATCTGAGCTGATTTTGGACAAAATTGGACAAAATTTGTGGGAGGAGTAGCAAAAAAACTGTTTTTCATTTATTCCAATATGGCGGACAGGAACATTTAAGGAAAATGACAAATGACACATCGTTGGAATTGGCGTTAGCCAGGGAATAAAATGACATAAAGCATACACATTTTGGAAAATGTTTTCAAAAGTTATAAGCGTTTTTGCAAAAACATTATATCTGTGGAACAGTAGGTGGCGCTGTGTTGAAACTTCTCAGGTACCTTCAGGACCTTCTAAAGGTCATACGTACCAATTTTGGTGAAGATATGTCAAATTGTTTAAAAGTTATTGCAATTTATATCCTCGGATTCGGCATGGCCCAAGGAATCCATAGACACCAAGATCTTGATTTTCTGACAAACTGTTCAAAAGTTATTGGCCAAATAGCCATTTTACAGATCTCATGAACTGTAGGTGGCGCTGTTCCCAATTTGGCATGGAACCTCAGATCATGGTATTGATCAAGTGTACCAATTTTTGTTTCGATTGCTCAAAGATTAGCCGAGATACAGCCTCTATAGCAATTTCGGGTCCACCTCGTTAACTTCATGACATCATAACTTTTGAACAAAGATAAATAAAAAATCTGTTCAGTCATTTCTGTGCAGCTCAGAACAAGGACCATCTGATCAAAGCTTGGACAAATTGGACAAAATTTGGAGGAGGAGTAGCGAAAAAACGGATTACTGTACTTTTCAAAATGGCTGCTACTGTAATGGGCGGAGACTTAATGTAAGATGTTGAATAGCATCAGCATGAAGACCAAATCAGATGTACTAAATTACATTTTCTAGAGCAAATGGTTCAAAGTTATAACCTTTAGAATGTTGAATTTTTTAACTGGTGGTGGCGCTATAGAGTTGGTCCTAGAGACTCCAAAATAGGTCATTTCTAGACATGACAATCACTACAAGTGTGCCAAATTTCATCATTTTCTCATGTTCCGTTGATAGGGCTGCCATAGACTCCCATTGGGGAGGAATAAAAATAATAATAAATATAGCTGCAAGCAGCAATGCGGGGCTAAGCACCGAAGGCACAGCAAACAGAGCAACACAGCAAGCAGAGCAGCATTTCAAGCAGAGCAACACTGTATCAGAACAGCACATCAGCAGAGCACACACCAAGCAGAGCAGACATCAAACAGAACAGCACAGCATGCTGAGCAACACTGCAGGCAGAACAGCACAGCAAAAAGAGCAGCTTTAAAGCAGAGCACACGGCAAGTATTTCAAGCACTCAAATGTCTGAGCTGTAGTGCAGGGCGGAGCAAGAAGAGCAAAAACAGCAAAAATTGAATGTACATGAAAAACAGCTGGTTCAGAAGTAGAGGTGAGAATGAGCTCAAAATGACCAGAAGCTTCTTGGGATGATAGAGGAATTGAAATGACAACATTACAAATAATTTTATAAAGTCACCCCACATGGGATTCGAACCCACAATCTCTGGATCATGTGTCTGTCCCTCAACTCTTTGCGCCACTGAGCAGACAGTGTCGCACGGCTGTCAGAGTTCAGTAGTTCATGAGAATGAACTCACAATGAGAGCAACACAGCATACATTTCATGCACTCAAATGTCTGAGATGTAGTGCAATGCAGAGCAAGAAGAGCAAAAAGAGCAGAAATTGAATGTACATGAAAAACAGCTGGTTCAAGTCAAGTCAAGTCGTCAAATTTATTATTAGCGCTTTTACAATTGGTAATTGTTTCAAAGCAGCTTTACATTAGAAGCACAGAAAAAAGGGAAGTGGTTAAAAAGCTGTACAAACAAGCGTGGTAATATGTAACATATACAAGATGGTGCTACATTAAGCCAATGTTGGTTCAGAAGTATAGGTAAGAATGAACTCAAAATGACCAGAAGCTGAGATGAAAATGAACATAGAATTAATAAAATAGATTTATTTCTAATTAAAAGAAAGACTAGTACAATACTTGTTTGGATAATAAAGGAATTGAAATGACACATTACAAACAATTTTATAAAGTTGACCCACACAGGACTCGAACCACAGTCTCTGGATCACGTGTCTGTCACGCAACTCTTTGCGCCACTGGGCAGACAGTGTCACGTGGCTGTCGAAGTTTAGTAGTTCATGAAATGAACTCCAATGAAGAATTTTATAAAAATGCACCATGTGTTATATTTATAAATTTTAGTTTAGATCATTCACAGAAACATTCCATATCAGAACAGAAGCATTTGTACAAAATAACCATTTAGCATGCTAAGCTAATTAGCGAAAGAGAACAAACACAGCGAGGTCATATTCAGAGATGAATATCGCGGGAATGGTAGCGAATAAAAATCCGTTCAGTCATTTCTATGCGGCTCGGTCTAAAGATCATCTGAGCTGATTTTGGACAAATGGACAAAATTTGTGGGAGGAGTAGCGAAAAAACTGTTTTTCATTTATTTCAATATGGCGGACAGGTACATTAAGGAAAATGACAAATGACACATCGTTGGAATTGGCATTAGCCATAATAAATGACATAAAGCATACACATTTTGGAAGTGTTTTCAAAAGTTATAAGCGTTTTTGCAAAAAACATTATATCTGTGGAACAGTAGGTGGCGCTGTGTTGAAACTTCTCAGGTACCTTCAGGACCTTCTAAAGGTCATACATACCAATTTTGGTGAAGATATGTTAAATTGTTTAAAAGATATTGCAATTTATGACAAATTCAAAATGGCAGACAGGCTTTTCATCCGACAAAATATATCCACGGATTCGGCATGGCCCAAGGAATCCATAGACACCAAGATCTTGATTTTCTGACAAACTGTTCAAAAGTTATTGGCCAAAATAGCCATTTTTCATATCTCATGACCTGTAGGTGGCGCTGTTCCCAAGTTTGGCACAGACCCTCAGATCATGGTCGTGATGATGTGTACCAATTTTTGTTTCGATTGCTCAAAGTTTGGCCGAAATACAGCCTCTATACTAATTTCGGGTCGACCTCATTAACTTCGTGACATCATAACTTTTGAACAAAGATGAATACAAAAAATCTCTTCAGTCATTTCTGTGCAGCTCAGAACAAGGATCATATGATCAAAGTTTGGACAAAATTGGACAAAATTTGGAGGAGGAGTAGCAAAAAAACAGAATACTGTACTTTTCAAAATGGCTGCTACTGTAATGGGCGGAGACTTGATGTCAGATGTTGCATAGCATCAGCATTAAGAGGCAAATCAGCTGTACTAAATTCATTTTTATAGAGCAAATGGTTCAAAAGTTATAACCATTAGAATAGTGAATTTTTGAACTGGTGGTGGCGCTATAGAGTTGGTCCTAGAGACTCCAAAATTGGTCAGATTTCTAGACATGAAAATCACTACAAGTGTGCCAAATTTCATCATTTTCTCATGTTCCGTTGATAGGGCTGCCATAGACTCCCATTCGGGAAAAATAATAATAATAAATATAGCTGCAAGCAGCAATGCGGGGCTAAGCACCGAAGGCACCGCAAGCAGAGCAGCATTTCAAGCAGAGCAACACAGCACATCAAACAGAGCATTTCATAAAGTTGCCCCACACGGGACTCGAACCCACAGTCTCTACTTCATGTGTCTGTCACTCAACTCTTTGCGCCACTGCGAGTCATATTCAGAGACGATATCTCGGGAATGGTAGCGAATATCAAAATCCGTTCAGTCATTTCTATGCGGCTCGGTCTAAGATCATCTGAGCTGATTTTGGACAAAATTGACAAATTGTGGGAGGAGTAGGCGAAAAACTGTTTTTCATTTATTTCAATATGGCGACAGGTACATTTAAGGAAAATGACAAATGACACATCGTGGAATTGGCATTAGCCAGGGATAAAATGACATAAAGCATACACATTTGGAAAGTGTTTTCAAAATTATAAGCGTTTTGCAAAAAATTATATGTGGACATTAGGTGGCGCTGTGTTGAAACTTCTCATACCTTCAGGACCTCTTAAAGGTCATACGTACCAATTTTGGTGAGATTGTTAAATTGTTTAAAAGTATTGCAATTTATGACAAAATTCAAATGGCAGACAGGCTTTTCATCCGACAAAATTATCCCGGATTCGCATGGCCCAAGGAATCCAGACACCAGATCTTGATTTTGACAACTGTTCAAAAGTTATTGGCCAAAATAGCCATTTTTCATATCTCATGACCTTAGGTGCGCTGTTCCCAGTTTGGCACAGACCCTCAGATCATGGTCGTGTGATGTGGTACCAATTTTTGTTTCGATTGCTCAAAGTTTGGCCGAAATACAGCCTCTATACTAATTTCGGGTCGACCTCATTAACTTCGTGACATCATACCTTTGAACAAAGATGAATACAAAAATCTCTTCAGTCATTTCTGTGCAGCTCAGAACAAGGATCATATGATCAAAGTTTGGACAAAATTGGACAAAATTGGAGGAGGAGTAGCAAAAAAACAGAATACTGTACTTTTCAAAATGGCTGCTACTGTAGGGGCGGAGACTTGATGTCAGATGTTGCTAGCATCAGCATTAAAGGCAAATCAGCTGTACTAAATTTCATTTTTATAGAGCAAATGGTTCAAAAGTTATAACCATTAGAATAGTGAATTTTTTGAACTGGTGGTGGCGCTATAGAGTTGGTCCTAGAGACGCCAAAACTTGGTCAGATTCTAGACATGAAAATCACTACAAGTGTGCCAAATTTCATCATTTCCATGTTCCGTTGATAGGGCTGCCATAGACTCCCATTCGGGAAAAATAATAATAATATAGCTGCAGCAGCAATGCGGGGCTAAGCACCGAAGGCACCGCAGCAGAGCAGCATAGCACATCAAACAGGCATTTCTAAAGTGCCCCACACGGGACTCGAACCCACAGTCTCTACGTCATGTGTCTGTCACTCACCTCTTTGCGCCACTGGGCCAGACAGTGTCACACAGCTGTTGAGTTCAGTAGTTCATGAGAAGGAACTCACATGAGATTTTTTTATAAAACTGCACCATATTGTTATATTTATAATTTGTTTTAGATCATTCACAGAAACATTCCATATCAGGAACAGAAGCATTTATACAAAATACATTAGCATGCTAAGTTAATAGCATACACAACAACACAAGAAGGTCCTATTCAGAGATGAATATCTCGAGAAGGGTAGGAATGTCAAAATCTGTCAGTCATTTCTGTACGGCTCAGTCCAAAGATCTCTGAGCTGATTTTGGACAAAATGGACAAAATTGTGGGAGGAGTAGCAAAAAACTGTTTTTCTTTTACTTTCAATATGACCGGACAGGAACATTAAGCAAAATGAAAAAATGAACTCGTTTGGAATTGGCAAAAGCCAGGGAAAAAATGACAAAGCATACACATTTTGGAAAATGTTTTCAAAAGTTATAAGCGTTTTGCAATAATCATTACATCTGTGGAACAGTAGGTGGCACTGTGTTGAAACTTCTCAGGTGCCTTCAGGACCTTCTAAAGGTCATACGTACCAATTTTTGTGAAGATATGTCAAATTGTTTAAAGATATTGCAATTTGACAAAATTCAAATGGCGACATGCTTTTCATCCGATGTTGACCTCTATATCCACGGATTCGGCATGATCCAGGAATCCCTAGACACCAAGATCTGATTTTCTGACAACTGTTCAAAAGTTATTGGCCAAAATAGCCATTTTTCATATCATGACCTGTAGGTGGCGCTGTTCCCAAGTTTGGCATGACCCTTAGACCATGGTATTGATCAAGTGTACCAATTTTTGTTTCGATGCTCAAGTTTGGCCGAGATACAGCCTCTATCTAATTGGGTCGACCTCATTAACTTCTGACATCAAACTTTTGACAACGAGAATACAAAAAATCTCTTCAGTCATTTCTGTGCAGCTCAGAACAAGATCATATGATCAAATTTTGGACAAAATGGACAAAATTTGGAGGAGGAGTAGCAAAAAACAGAATACTGTTTTTCAAAATGGCTGTACTGTATGGCGGAGACTTGATGTCAGATGTTGCATAGCATCAGCATTAAGAGGCAAATCAGCTGTACTAAATTTCATTTTTATAGAGCAAATGGTTCAAAAGTTATAACCATTAGAATAGTGAATTTTTGAACTGGTGGTGGCGCTATAGAGTTGGTCCTAGAGACTCCAAAATTGGTCAGATTTCTCATGAAACACTACAAGTGCCCAATTTCATCATTTTCTTCATGTTCCGTTGATAGGGCTGCCATAGACTCCATTCGGGAAAAATAATAATAATAATAAATATAGCTGCAAGCAGCAATGCGGGGCTAAGCACCGAAGGCACCGCAAGCAGAGCAGCATTTCAAGCAGAGCAACACGCACATCAAACAGAGCATTTCCTAAAGTTGCCCCACACGGGACTCGAACCCACAGTCTCTACGTCATGTGTCTGTCACTCAACTCTTTGCGCCACTGCGAGGTCATATTCAGAGACGAATATCTGGGAATGGTAGCGAATATCAAAAATCCGTTCAGTCATTTCTATGCGGCTCGTCTAAGATAATCTGAGTGATTTGGACAAAATTGGACAAAATTGTGGGAGGATAGCGAAAAAAACTGTTTTTCTTTATTCAATATGGCGGACAGGTACATTTAAGGAAATGACAATGACACATCGTGGAATTGGCATTAGCCAGGGAATAATGACATAAGCTACACATTTGGAAAGTGTTTTCAAAAGTTATAAGCGTTTTGCAAAAAACATTATATCTGTGGAACAGTAGGTGGCGCTGTGTTTGAAACTTCCAGGTACCTTCAGGACCTTCTAAAGGTCTACATACCAATTTTTGGTGAAGATATGTTAAATTGTTTAAAAGATATTGCAATTTATGACAAAATTCAAATGGCAGACAGGCTTTCACCGAGTTGACAAAATATATCCACGGATTCGGCATGGCCAAGGATCCATAGACACCAAGATTTGATTTTCTGACAAACTGTTCCAAAGTTATTGGCCAAAATAGCCATTTTTCATATCTCATGACCTGTAGGTGGCTGTTCCAAGTTTGGCACAGACCTCATATCATGGTCGTGATGATTGTACCAATTTTTGTTTCGATTGCTCAAAGTTTGGCCGATACCAGCTATACTATTTCGTCGACTCATAACTTTCGGACATTCTAACTTTTGAACAAGATGAATCGAAATCTCTCAGTATTTCTGTTCACTCAGAAACGGATCATAGTGAATCCAAGTTTGGACAAAATTGGACAAAATTTGGAGGAGGAGTAGCAAAAAACAGAATACGTACTTTCAAAATGGCTGCTACTGTAATGGGCGGAGACTTGATGTCAGATTTTGCATAGCTCAGCATTAGAGGCATCAGCTGTACTAAATTTCATTTTTTAGAGGCAAATGGTTCAAAAGTTAAACCATTAGATAGTGATTTTTGAACTGGTGGTGGCGCTATAGAGTGGTCCTAGAGACTCCAAAATTGGTCAGATTTCTAGACATGAAAATCACTACAGTGTGCCAAATTTCATCATTTCTCATGTTCCGTTGATAGGGCTGCCATAGACTCCCATTCGGAAAAATATAATAATAATAATAGCGCAAGCGCAATGCGGGGCTAAGCACCGAAGCACCGGGCAGAAGCCGCATTCACGCAGAGCACACAGCACATCAAAACAGAGCATTTCATAAAGGGCCCCACACGGGACTCGAACCCACAGTCTCTACGTCCATGTGCTGTCACTCAACTCTTTGCCCCCACTGCGAGGTCATATTCAGAGACAATATCTCGGGAATGGTAGCGAATATCAAAATCCTTCAGTCATTCTATGCGGCTCGGTCTCAATATCACTGAGCTGATTTGGACAAAAATGGACAAAATTGTGGAGGAGTACGCAAAACTGTTTTCATTTATTCAATATGGCGGACAGGTAACATTTAAGGAAAATGACAAATGACACATCGTTGGAATTGGCATTAGCCAGGGAATAAAATGACATAAGCTACACATTTTGGAAAGTGTTTCAAAAGATAAGTTTTTTGCAAAAAAACTTATATCTGTGGAACATTAGGGTGCGCGTGTTGAAATTGCAGGTACCTTCAGGACCCTAAAGGTCATACGTACCAATTTTGGTGAAGATATTTTAAGTTGTTTAAAAGATATTGCAATTATGACAAAGTTCAAAATGGCAGACAGGCTTTTATCCGACAAAATATATCCACGATTCGGCATGGCCCAAAGGAATCCATAGACACCAAGATCTTGATTTTCGGACAACGTTCAAAGTTATTGGCCAAAAATAGCCATTTTCATATCTCAGACTGTAGGTGGCGCTGTTCCCAGGTTTGGCACAGACACTCAATCATGGTCGTGATGAGGTACCAATTTTTTTGTTCGATTGCCAAGTGTTGGCCGAAATCAGCCTTATACAATTCGGGTCGACCTCATTAACTTCGTGACATCATAATTTGAACAAAGAGAATACAAAAAATCTCTTCGTCATTCTGTGCAGCTCAGAATAGGATCATATGATCACAATTTGTACAAAATTGACAAAAGTTGGAGAGGAGTAGCAAAAAACCGAATACTGTACTTTCAAAATTGCTTCTACTGTAATGGGCGGAGACTTATGTCAGATGTTGCTCATCAGCATCAGAGGAAATCCAGCGTTCTAAACATTTCATTGTTAATAGCAAATGGTTCAAAGTTATAACCATTAGAATAGTGAATTTTTGACTGGGGGTGGCGCCTATAATTGTTCCTATAGACTCCGAAACTTGGTCAATTTCTAGACATGAAAGTCAATACAATTGTGCCAATTTCATCATTTTCTCCTGTGTCCGTTGATAGGCTGCCATATACTCCCATTCGGGAAAAATATAATAACTAAACTATAGCTGCAAGCAGCAATGCGGTGCTAAGCACCGAAGGCACCGCAAGCAAGCAGCATAGCACATCAAACAGAGCATTTCAAAAGTTGCCCCACACGGGACTCGAACCGCACAGGCTCTACGCATGTGTCTGTCATTCAACCTTTGCGCCACTGGGCAGCCAGTGTCACACAGCTGTGGAGTTCAGTAGTTCATGAGAAATGAACTCACAATGAAAATTTTTATTAAAACTGTCACCCTATGTTATATTTATAAATTTTAGTTTAGATCATTCACAAAATCTTCCATATCGACAAGCTTTATCCAAATAACCATTTAGCATGCTAATTAAATAGCAACAACAACACACACAAGCCAGGTCTAGTCCAGAGATGAATTCTCGAGAATGGTAGGGAATGTCAAAAATCTGTTCAGTCATTTCTTACGGCTCAGTCCAAAGATCATCTGTAGCGGATTTTGGACCCAATTGACAAAATTTGTGGAAGTAGTAGCAAAACTGTTTTTCCTTTTATTCAATATGACGAGCAGGAACATTTAGCAAATGAAAAAATGACACTCGTTGGAATTGCATAAGCCAGGGAATAAAATGAATAAGCATACACATTTTTAAAATGTTTTCAAAATTATAACGTTTTGCAATAATCTTACATCTTGGAACAGTAGGTGCACGGTGTTAAACTTCTCAGTGCTTCAGGACCTTCTAAAGG
>JAOTNS010002690.1:0-21462 GCA_028476615.1 Culter alburnus
AGCACAGTAACACAGCAGAGTCAGACACACACAGGTTCTTGATTGTCAGAGGAACTGAAGTTTTGCTGAGATTTTGCGTGAAATCTTTCTCTCCTCGAATTCACCTCATTTTGTCCAGAGTTAGAGTATTGTTTCAACATGTTCTTGGGGATCCATTTACTTTCTGCTGGACAGAAGAGGTCGGGTTTGTAAGACGTCTGATATGTACAGTTGATTGTTACATCATCACCCTTCAAAGCAGACTGAATCTTTGTGTGCTGATCAACTTTGTCTTGAGATTTACATCCTGAAATAGAATTGAAACAATATCAATACAAATTTCACACATTGGCCTCAAGGAATATACACATAGAACAAAATCATTATTTTGATAGCGCTACTCACCCCAGAATATAAAATATGATCACAATGACACTTTTCCATAGTGCCATTATATACAATTGAAATCCCCAAGGATATATGCAGAGAGTTGTGATCTCCTCCTCTTTTGTATCTGTTAAAGCAGCAGTAAATTCAAGTCATTTGGTCTGACTGCTGGGAGGAGCCTGTGCTACAGTAAGAGCCATGAAGACTGTAGTTTATGTAATATATAGTGCTGTTCACTTCATTTTGCTTATATGTATAATAAATCTTAGGTGTATGTATCCATGTATTTGATTAGCTTATGTCACTTTTATTCACTGAAAAACAGTATCTTATTACACTTTAGAATCTTGATTCTGATTGGTCAATCATGGCATTCGCAGCATCTGATATTTCCTTATATTTTGCCATCATCTATAGAAACATTATATATCATCCGCTTATCTGAGTACTCAAACCGGATCTACTTTCATGTCTCTCGTATCACAACTCTTGCTCTCTCGTTCCAAACAAACACAACTTGTATCTCAGGCCCTGTTTCCTCCTGGTATTGTAAATCATCTTGCAAATGACCTCAGATGATTTCAGCATTAATGTTACTATTATACTGTTGCAGTGTTTGTCTTGTTTGCTAGGCCAGTTGGTTCTGTATGTTTGTTGTGGTCAGATTAAAAACAAAGTCACAACTTCAACTGTACAAATCCATTTCATATCCACACCCCTCACAAAAATAAGTATACTTCAAGTTCATTTTTACTAAAACAGTATATTTAACAGTTAAAAGAATCCTCAGCCAGATTAACAGAATATAAGAGGCTAATAAGTATTCCAGTGCAGTTTAAAATATTTATGTAAAATCTGATTTAAACTGTAAACAATTTGATATGAACAGCTGCTATTGTCAAAGGTAATATTGAGTAACTACTGCCCTCTTATGGTTAACGGCAAGTATTGCATAAATGAAACGCGCCATCTCTTGTTAACAAGTAAATAATATATATATGACTCAGTTTTTAAAATTTGCTTTGTTTTATGTTTTCTCATTCTTGCATTAGATTATGTAATTATTTGTATACTAGGTTCTTTCTCACAATTTTTTCTTTCTGTCTCTCTCTCTCAATCTCTCTCATTGCACAGGTTTTGTACAGAGTTACAGTGTTTCCTGTGACTGTGGGCCTCAGAGCACAGTAATACGAGAGCAGAGTCTGATACTGCAGCAGAGGAGATGATCAGATACACGTGATTTGTCCTTTTTTTCAACTTTAACAGAGATCTTGAATCTACTTTAGATTCTTCAGGATCTGTTGCAGTACTTAAGTGGAAACAAGAAATTCAGGTTTTGATCTTCCATACTGACGGTACCAGAAGAGATTACTGAAGTTGAGAGGAATAACTACAGGACAACTTAACATTTTGTCCCTCATCAGCACCAACATCTGTTGTGTCTGGTTTGATGGTATTTCCAAAGACAGCAGCTGAAACAGAAGAGGAATGGGTTCATTTATAGGAAAGACTTCTTAGTAATCAGACAATGAATGAATCAAAGAAATACACACCTGCTGAGACACAGAGCAGAATAAGTGAATGAAGATTCATTGTTCAAGTGTTCACTCTGAGAAGAGTCAGACTGAATCGTTTCATCCACAGTCTCTTTCAGACTCGATTAGATCATGTCAGATCTGTGAACTCTGAGTCCCTCCTCTCTGAACATCATGTCTATATTTCACACTTGAGGAACTGAAGAAAGAGCCAATCACACTCACTGTTTTCTCTTGTTTTCTCTGTGCTGTGTTTTGTGTGTGATTTTGAAATATGTTTTATATAGGAAATATATTCATGTCCTGCAAATTAGATTTCTGAAATTTGCCTTTCAGTTTCATCTGCATTTACAAGGAATGTTTGAAAAGTTTAAGAAATATTGATTTCACTTTGGGTTATTTAATTTTCCAATCCCAACATAATATTAGATATATTGTGCTTATTTCTGTATTAATCAAATTATATCAAGCAGCATTAGGAAAAATTCAGAATTTAAAAAACTGGCTCCCTTTCATGAATTTGAATTGAATTGGTCACATCCCACTGGAAACTGAATTGGAATTTGAATTTGAATTAGAATATCAGGAAGTGGAATGACAATCCATACAATTAATGTTAATGTTACACTTTATTTTTAGGTGTCCTTGTTGCCAAAGTTAATATATTAATTTTAAAGGAATTATAAAAACTGCATTACGTCTAAGAAAGAGAGAAAGCGGTTTAACAAACTGATGTTTCTCCAGAGAAACATTTAAGAAACATTATATTTTCCATTTTGAGTTGTTCATGTTTAGAGTTTGTTTTTGATCTGTTTCTGTTCATTGTTTGATTCTAGGTTGGTTTTCTTGTTCTGTGTTTTAGTTCTGTCCTCTGCCTGTTTGTATCATGATTTCTGATTTGATTAGAGTTTGAGTTCAGGAGTGTCTTGATAATCATCCAATCAGTTCCTGTGTTTGATCAGTGTATTTCAGCGGGTGTTTCAGTCTGTTCTTGGTCAGTTCTCTGTTGTGTTATGTTGGTTTCTGATCTTGTTTTTTATAGTGAAGAGTGTTTGGTTTCTAGTTATTGTTAAACTTTCTGCTGCACTTAGATCCAGCATTTCTTTCATTTGCAACCATGTGTAACAATATTACTTTTAAACTGCAAATTTTATGGCCATAAAAAAGTGGTTTGAACATGTGGAATATGATATCTGGTCATGTTGTTAATGCTTCTTTTCTGCAATTTCTAATTTCTGCCTTATAACAAAGACCTAATTCAGCCTCACACAGGTGTTAGCACATATTTTTATTACATTTGGGGCTGGATAGATTGTGGTTTTGATTGTGGTTTTCACTAATCAGTTCAAAGTGAAAAAAGAGCTTCAGTTTTTGTACGACGTGTTTCATGTTTTGTATCACTGGGCTTCACTAGTAGAGCACAATAATAGAGAGCTGAATCTGACAGACGACATCAGTAATAGTGAGTTCGTGGATGTTTGTGATGTAGTCGACTGAAACCGATCATCAGAGGTGTGTGCATAAGAACTACTCGCTGATCGTGCTTCTTTGTGTAATAAATATTGAGGTTCTTTGTTTGGATATTGTCTGTACCAGTAAGATAAACATATTCACTATTTGTACTATCATGAGCAGCTCAGCTTGACAGTTTCTGTTTTCTTTAGTGGTTTTTTTCTCTCTTTTTTCTGGCTCAATGTTGTCTCCAGTCACCAAACCTGTGAACAATAAAAAGTGATTTTTGATTTGTGAAAGGTTGACAAAATAATACTGCAAGAAATAATTTATTTTTTTTAGGTTTAAGATATTTAATGTAAAATCTGATAAAAAGTAAACATGCTGTATGACAAGCTGTATTGTCAAAGGTACTATTGAGAACTCTTATTTTAGCTGCAAGTATTGCACACTGAAAACAGCGCCATCTCATTGTGTAACAAATAAAAAAAAATGACTCATTTAGAATGTTTGCTTTGTTTTATGTTTTATCATTTTGCATTAGATTATGTAATTATTTGTATACTAGGTTCTTTCTCACAATTGTTTCTCTCTCATCTCTCATTGTCACAGGTTTTTGTACAGTGTAAAAACATCTGTTTTGTTTGGTTTGATGACATTTCCAAATACAGCAGCTGAAACAGAAGAGGTACATTTGTACATTTTTAGTGCTTTTTATTTTATTTATTTCATTTTATTAATACAACAAAAAATAATAAATCAAATAAATATACCCACCTGCTAGACACCAGAGCAGAATAAGTGAATGAAGATTTCATTGTTCAAGTGTTCACTCTGAGAAGAGTCAGACTGAATCGTTTCATCCACAGTCTCTTTCAGACACGATTAGATCATGTCAGATCTGGAGTTCCTCCTCTTCTGATACTTCAAGACAAAAGAGCAGCTTTATTTTGAATGAAGGTTTTTTGGGTCTGGCTCATTACTGCTACTATTATTTCAAACAAATGTATCTGTTGATCAGTGTTAAAATACAGGTCATTTAATTGGTAATAAATAATTATTGGGTATAGTGGATTTTGTAATAAGTTTAAATAAACTTTAATCATATTTAAGCTTTAAAACAAAATTATGAAACATATTTATGTTTCCAGTAAAAATCATCTCACAATGTATTGCAATATTGTTTATGTAGCAATACAATTTTACTTGTGATCAAAATGTATTGATTGCAAGTTCATAAAATTTTGAAGTTTATAATGTTCATATGACTTACTTTCATTATTATTTATTACATTTCAAAAATACATACTGTAAAGAAACAACATGATCTGAATCACAGGAAGGCTAAACTATTTCTACAATGTAAAGGGCATCTATTATGCAAAATCCACTTCTGTGGTGTTTGGACATAAATGTGTGTTGGCAATGTGTGAACACAACCACCCTATGATAGGGCTGAGCAGACCGAGTCACGATTTCGATTTTTGTTTAACTTAAAAAAGATGACCCATTGACTTCCATAGTGTGGGTAAAATACTATGGAAGTCATTTGGTCCATCAACTGTACTGTTAGCCCGGATAAGTTGAATTACTTACAAAATTTGAGGAAACTGGTTGCCCTAAAAAAATTAAGTAATGTTAACTTACTAATTTGATTAACTTAAAATGTTTTGTAATATTAATTACTTTGTAGTTTATTACACCTAGTATATTTAAGTTCATGTACTAAGCAAGTTAACTTGCCACCAATCAAAATTCATCCATGCCTCCCATCATGCATTGCTGCTGATAATGAGCTGATTGTCTTAGTAATTTTCTTTATTCTCACTATTTAAATTTTTGCTGTTTTTTCTGACTTTTTAGCTTGTTTCTGATGTTCAGAGTTGATCTTTTATCAGAAATTTGCGCTCACCGTCGTTGAGATTCATACGCTGATTCTTGATGTCTGTGTGTGACTAAATATATATATTATATAGTTTTTTTTTTTTTGTGATAAGGACAACTTTAAAAAAAAAATTGTATTGATAAAGTTGATCTTCTGCTGTAGAATCACAGTGCTGCTGTAATCAATAATGTAAATCTAACTCAGAGATTGGGCTCTAAATGTGTTCAGTGATTCAGATCAAATAATGATTATGTGAAAACATGACCAACACCACCTGACCATCTTTTAACTTTGTTTGTCTGGTTGGTTTAATGCAGTTAAACTGCCCAAACAAAATCTAATACTAAAAAGTCAAGGTTCAAGAGCTCAACTAAAACAAACCCTGACCTCGATGATGGTAACTTAAAAATAGTGATTTTCTCCTTTGGTGAAAAACTATAAAAAGGTAAATGTTTGGAAAAAATGTCTGTAGAACAGCCAAAACAAATGTTCCAACTGCTTATCAACAGCTCCTTGAATTCACACACACCACGACAAAATGGTGTCATTACCTGCCGCAAACCAGTGTGTAGGTGTTACAAAGCCTCATATTTCTGTTTCCCCTGTGACCTAGTTTCCCGTTCTGTTTATTAGTTCATTTGATCCACCTGTGTCTTGTTAATTATCCCATCACCTTGTTTAGTTCCTTTGTTAGTCACATGTGTATATATACCCTGGGTTCTTCCACTCCTTGTCTGTTCTCGTTGTTGTCTCCATGTGTTAATGCTATCACTAACCCTGTTTGGAATCTACTGTGTCTCATTAAAGTATTATTAATCATCATCTTCGTCTTCGTCGTGCTTTGGTACACAGCACACGTAACAGAAGAACGAACCAATACAGTTTTTTGCGGCGATTTTCTTTTTGTTACTTTTTTCCCCTTTCTCCGTCACCATGGACCCTGCTGTTGCCCTTTTATGCCTGGAGCAGAGGGACCGCTCCCTGGAATCACACACCTTGGTTTTTTTGGAGTTGGCATGCCTCACACACTATCCTGACCGCTCGCTCTGTGTGTACTACATCTCCAGCCTTAGCAAGCGGTGCTGGGCATGCCTCCCAGGGAGCGGTCCTCAGAAGGACTTCGCCGAACTCGTGGAGTGGGTGCTGGTGAGTAACGACTCACCCTTCACCGTTGGCCCCGCGGAGGATGACTTCGCCACCAGTCCCACTCCACTGCCAGAAGCCAGTCAGCCACCATCGACGAACGTCGCAACGGAGATGTTTCACGTGCCCACCGCAGACCGAGGAGGCCAGCCTGCCGCGATGGATGAGCCTGGACAGAGGAAAGGATCGGACAGTACCATCGCCCCGGAGCCAACCTCACATCAAGGGTCTGACCAGGTGCGCGAGCCGGTTACATCATCTGACGTCAAGGGAGTGCTTGTGGAGCTCGAGGGCTGGGAGGAAAGCTCCGCCCACAATGCCACCACGATGGTAAAAATGACTGACACTGGCAAATATTCTGAGGAACTGAAAGACATTTTTATGGCTGATTTAATAGATTTTTTCAGAGAGGTGATTTCCCATTCCCCTGATTACTCTGTTTTTAATGAATCTCCTGAGCTTTCCCATTCTCCAGCGTTCTCCAGTTCTCCTACGTCTCCTGAGTTCCCTGTCTGCCCACCCAGACTCCCTCTCCCACCTCCTCCGTCACCCAGTTTGTCAGCCAGTTCCTCAGCCCCACCATTTCTGCCCTTCAGCCGCTTGACATCTCCCACATGCCCGGTGGGGATGTCAAGCATCTTCAGGTCCTCCACTCCATCTATTCAAGAGGATCCCCTGCCCCACTTCCAGCCTCCACGCCCCTGCTCCCACCTCGGCCCATCGACGCTTCGGTGTCACCCTGGCTCCTCCCTCCCTCGGCTCCACCGGACACCATCGGCCATACGGCTTCTCCGGGCTCCCTCGTCTTTCCGGCTTCGCCTTGGTCAGTCGTCCACCTGCCTGCACCTACGGTTCCGTCTGGCTCCTCCTTCCCTCCAGCTCCGCCTACATCCTCGGTCCCACCGGCTCAGCCTCTGCCCTCTGGATGTCCGCCTCCTCCTCGGACGCTCGTCACCACTCCTCCTCAGTCTCCAGGACCATCGGCTGCGCGTGGGCTCGTCGGCTCTTCAGTTACATCTGGGTCTCCAGCTGAATCTCCGTTGGTCATCCCCAGGGTGTCGTCTGCCCCCAAGCTGACTCCACCATGGCTCCTCTCACCTGCGACTCTACCCTGGGGCCTCGTCCTGGCTGGCTTCTGGGGTAACATCTGGCTCCTCCTGCTCCTGGCTTCCCCCTGGCTCCTCCCACCCTCCACTTCCCCTTGGACTGTCACTGTTATTTCCATGGACTCTTTTCTTTTGTTTGTTGTTTTTTACTCCGCCCTCCTCCAGAACCCCCTCCCTCCTCCCTCCCTCCCTCCCTCCTTCCCTCCCCCCTCCTTCCCCCCCTCCTTCCCTCCCTCCTTCCCTCCCTCCTTCCTTCCCTCCCTCCTCTAGACTCTTACGGCGCGAGGACGCGCCTATTCGGGAGGGGGCGAACTGTTACAAAGCCTCATATTTCTGTTTCCCCTGTGACCTAGTTTCCCGTTCTGTTTATTAGTTCATTTGATCCACATGTGTCTTGTTAATTATCCCATCACCTTGTTTCCCATCACGTGTTAATGCTATCACTAACCCTGTTTGGAATCTACTGTGTCTCATTAAAGTATTCGGGCCCTATAATACACCCGGCGCAGCGCAAATGTGTTTGCTAGTTTGCGTCCGGCGCCGTTCGCGTTTTCCCGTTCAGCGCCACATCCTTAAATTAGTAAATGCATTTGCGGCAGTTAGTGCACCCATGGGCGTGCTGGTCTAAAAAAGTTGTGTTCAGGCACATTGCCGGCGCATTGCTATTTTAAGGAGCTGAAAATAGACTGCGCCATAGACCAACTCAAACCTGGTCTAAAGTCTAAAGTCAATGGCGCAATATTTTTTTGTTAGAGCGCGTTGGTAGAAACTGCGCCTCTGGGCGCGTCCACAGTGCGCGTTGACTTTGCTTATTACACACAGGGATGCGCATCACACAAACATGCCAAATATTAAAAACAAAAGGATTACAGTGTAAAAGAATATTATTGTGTAGGCTACATAAATATAAAAATGTAATGATGAATAGTCATTGCGTGTATTAGAATTAGGCTACCTATTTTCAATTCAGCCTATTACTACTTTTAATGATGAACGAAATTGGCTAATTAATTGAACATCGTGCCAATACACACACATATATATTAACTGACTCATCGCGCGGAGCTATTTGAAAGCCTGCATCCAACGCAGACGACTGAAAGATTGACTGGCCACTTAACAGGTAATTTCAGCAAAACATCTGATGCCAGAAGACGAGGACACAATCACTGCTAATTCATCCCACGCCTTCTTCACCTCGGGAAGCTTAGGTGGATTCCTGCTTGTCCCGTAGATGATCTGCTCGCGCGCTTTAACTTCGCGCACGAGCAGATCGGTTTCTTCGCTTGAAAAGCGTTCAGCTTTTCCGCCAACAAATTCCGCCATGTAAATAGCAATCCGTGCGAGCGCATCTCGCTCTTAAAGGGAATAGGAGTTGACACACTGATTGGTTTATTGAACGTTACGCCCATTACTCATTAAGAGAATAGGGACAACCCATTTCAAAAATGCGCCCCAGTGCACGGACCGTTTTTCCGTCGTTAAAATAGCAAAAGTGGATTTGGACACGCCCTGAGTGCACCTGCGCCGTGCGCTTTACACTTTGCGTTTAGATCGTTAAAATAGGGCCCTTTGTCTTCGTCGTGCTTTGGTACACAGCACACATAACAGTAGGAGGCGTGGTCAGGAGAAAAACTTCATATTTTAAGTGCATTTATCTTACATTTATTAACACATTCAAATACACCCACAAATTAGTAGAATATACTTATATTTTATAAGTAATGCAATCAAACTTAAATATTTTAAGTATATTGTAATTATATTTTTAAGTAAATATAAAATCCGGGCTAAGAGTGTGTTAGTTTACCCATATTCTTCATAATATCTTCTTTTGTGTTCAGCAGAAGAAAGAAATTCATACAGGTTTGGAACAACTTGAGGGCGAGTAAATGATGACAGGATTTTTTTATTTTTGGGTGAATTATTCTTCAAATTTAACACTGGGAAGCTTATTTTTTTGCAAGAGTTGCACACCTAGAGCACATTTTTTCAGTTGCAAATCTTAAACCCTTTTAAGCATTATTAACTTTTTGAAAAGCTTTCTTTCATTTGTGTTTGCAGTTATTATCTCACACTGAGGTTTTGATTTGGTTTTCATAAGAGCTTCAAAGTGAAAAATGGCTTTAAGTTTTTGTACGACGTGTTTCATGTTTTGTATCACTGGGCTTCAACTCTTAAAGCACAATAATAGAGAGCTGAATCTGACACAGTCACACGGTTAATAATGAGTTCAGTCAGTATGCGAGAAGTACTTGACAGAAATCGAGGATCAGAGCTGTCTTTAGCAGAGTTCGATCGAGCTCCTTCACGTAATAAATATTGAGGTTCTTCATTGGGATTTTGTCTGTACCAGTAAAGACGCACATCTTCACTGTCTGAATCATAAGAGCAGCTCAGTGTTACAGACTCTCCTTCTGTTTTGATGACTTTGGTCCCTCGGTTTGGCTCGATTTTGTCCTCAGCCGTCACATCTGCAAACATTAAGCACAATATTAAATCATTGTATATCAGTAAAGATTCAACTTTACAATTGTTATTAATGAAAGGCAATAATACCATCCAGTGTTTTATAGGGTTTTTAAGCTGTTGCTAATAGTGTGAAGTGAACATAAATGACACACCTGACACCATAATGAAAAGCAGCAGCATGTATTTGTTCATGGTGAATCAGATCAGATCAGTTGTGTGTTAATGCTCTCAGTTCTCTGAGCTCTTACTGTGTGTTACTGATGCTTTCTGCTCTTCACTTATCAACTTCCTGATCTCTGAGTGAAAAACCAAAGCTTTGAACCTTCATTAATACTTTAATAGTATTATATATGGAAAAAATACACAAAAACTGTCTGGAGTTTTCAGTCTCTTTTCTTATAATAATAAAATATAGTGGAAATATGAATTCTGTTGTTCATTGCTGCAGTGAATGTCTGAGAACACTGACACCTTGTGGCACATTGTATCTGAATGATCTGTAACACATGATAATGGATTAAAACTTAATCTGTAGACTACTTTTGTATGGATTTAAGGTATTTAACAATATTAGGAGCTTCATTCATTTTGAATGTCATAATGATTTTAATATATAATCTTTCTATCTGCAGTTTATATTTGTAGACGTATATCCATTAGCTTTTTATCAGTTTATTTATTTTATTTTCATTCAGTTATTGCTCTACTTATTACTTACATCTGCAGTTTACAGATTCTCTTGTAGTCTTTGTCTCTGTGTCTATTGCTTGTTCTCATTGGATTAAATACAGAAGGATTTTTGTACAGTGTTCTTGTGTTTCCTGTGACTGTGGGCCTCAGAGCACAGTAATACAGAGCAGAGTCTGATACTGCAGCAGAGGAGATGATCAGATACACGTGATTTTGTTCCTTTTTTTCAACTTCAGCAGTGAATCTTGGATCTACATCAGACGGAGCTTTTTTTGCACTTCCAAGGATGAGTACAAGAAATTCAGGTTTTGATCTTCCATACTGACGGTACCAGTGGAGATAATCTGAACCTCCAGAGGCAGAAAAACTACAGGATAATGTAACACTTGAACCCTCCTCAGCAAAAACATCTGTTTTGTTTGGTTTGATGACATTTCCAAAGACAGCAGCTGAAACAGAAAAGATTTGTATGTTTTTAGTGAGATGTTTTTAATAAAATAATTTTAATATTAACCAAATAACTTACCTGCTGAGACACAGAGCAATAATAGTGAATGAAGATTCATTGTTCAAGTGTTCACTCTGAGAAAAGTCAGACTGAATCGTTTCATCCCAGTCTCTTTCAGACACGATTAGATCATGTCAGATCTGTGAACTCTGAGTCCCTCCTCTCTGAACATCATGTCTATATTTCACACTTGAGGAACTGAAGAAAGAGCCAATCACACTCACTGTTTTCTCTTGTTTTCTCTGTGCTGTGTTTTGTGTGTGATTTTGAAATATGTTTTATATAGGAAATATATTCATGCCCTACAAATTACATTTCTGAAATTTGACTTTTCAGTTTCATCTGCATTTACAAGGAATGTTTGAATATTTTAAGAAATATTGATTTTCACTTTGGTTATTTAACTTAATATATATTGTGTTCATTTTCTGTATTAAATCAAATGATATCAAGCAGCATTAGGCAAAATTCAGAATTTAAAAAAACTGGCTCCCTTTCATGAATCTGAATTGAATTGGTCACATCCCACTGGAAACTGAACTGGAATTTGAATTAGAATATCAGGAAGTGGAATGACAATCCATACAATTAATGTTAATGTTACACTTTATTTTTAGGTGTCCTTGTTACTGTGTAATTATACATTTAAGTACAGAGTAATAATAATTAACTAAATGTATTTAATATAGAGTAAGATAGGGTTTGGTTTAGGCTAGTTGTGTGTAAATGAAATTATTCCTAATTTATAGTTATTACTAGAGTAACATGTAACATGTGTAACAAGGACACTAATATAAAGTGTTACCAAAGTTAATATATTCACTTGTAAGGAATTTTAAAAACTGCATTACGTCTAAGAAAGAGAGAAAGTGGTTTAACAAATTGATGTTTCTGCAGAGAATGCAGATTATATGGCCATAAAAAAATGGTTTGAACATGTGGAATATGATATCTGGTCATGTTGTTAATGCTTCTTTTCTGAAAATTCTAATTTCTGCCTCATAACAAAGACCTTATTCAGCCTCACACAGGTGTAACCACATATTTTATTACATTTGGGGCTGGATAGATTGTGGTATTGATTGTGGTTTTCACTAGATCGGTTCAAAGTAAAAAGAGCTTCAGGTTTTTGTACGACGTGTTTCATGTTTGTATCACTGGGCTCCAACTCTTAGAGCACAATAATAGAGAGCTGAATCTGACAGACGAACATCAGTAATAGTGAGTTCAGTGGATGTTCGTGATGTAGTCGACTGAAACCGACGATCAGAAGTGTGTGCATAAGAAGAACCACTCAATGTTCGTGCTCCTTTGCGTAATAAATATTGAGGTTCTTTGTTTGGATATTGTCTGTACCAGTAAAGCAGAACATTTTGACTATTTGTACTATATGAGCAGCTCAACTTGACAGTTTCTGTTTCTTTAGTGCTTTTTTCTGTCTCTTTTTCTGGCTCAATGTTGTCTCCAGTCACCAAACCTGTGAACAATAAATAGTGATTTTTGATTTGTGAAGGCAAGGTTTACAAAATGATATTGCAAGAATAATTTACTTTTTACAAAAAATGCTGTTTGATGCTTTAAAGTTGTAATTGTTTATGTACAGAATTTTATTAATTAATAAATAACGCACCTGTTCCCACAATGAGAATCAGTATGAAGCATGTGTCCATGTTGAATCAGATCAGATCAGTTCTCTGTTGAGGCTCTCAGTGCTTGAGCTGTAAGTCACTGCAGATCAGTCACAAACACACACAGGAACTTCCTGTCATCATCCAATCCCCCACATCACCGGATTGAACACAACACCGGTCTCGTGATGAGAAAGAGAGAGAAAGAGCAAACAAAACCACATCCAACACACATACATACACACAAATATGTCCTCGGACGTAACAGCAAACTACAGCTACAGTGTTTGGTTTTTCCTGTGAGATGTTTGTTTTCTATGTCATTTTTTGCATAGTAAAATAAATCCTGTGGCTGTAGTTTGCCCTTTAACAAATAATTTCGTCAGATAAATACCCTAACCAAGTTTAGTGTTCAATCAAACTAATCTTATAAGTTAATTAATAGAACAACAGGTGAACAAAATCAGTAATTAAGGGAACAAACTGGCACACACTAGAGCAGTGGTTCATTCTTGGAGGTTCCTCAACACTGCATGTTTTCCATGTCTCCTTAATCAAACACACCTGATTCAGATCATCAGCTCATTAGACTCCAAGACCTGAAATGTGTGTGTCAGACAAAGGAGAGATACAAAATATGCAGTGTTGGGGCCTCCAGGAACGTGGATGGGAACCACTGCACTAGAGAACTAGATCAGATCACATAAAACACAACGAACAAAACATAATTCTGACACTTGTAGGATCATTAAATATATATTTAAATCCTAGTCTCCAGATATCATTTTTTGCCGCTACTGTATATTGCACATGACAATAATTTGAGATGTTTTATTGTTTGTTGAATTAAAGGGCAGTTTATAGGGATTTAATAACTCTAATTGAATAATGTAAATCTTTCACATTGCCATACAAATTCACACCTTAAAAGAAAAGAAAAGAAATCTGTATCTACCTTTTGATTTATTACCTGTGATTTATTCATTGATTCTATTACTTTCTGACAAAATGCTGTGATTGTCAGTTCCTGTTTCTTTCTATCTGTGTTCGTCCGTGTCTCTGTGTAACAGGTTTTTGTATAGATCTGATGTGTTTCCTGTGACTGTGGGCCTCAGAGCACAGTAATACACAGCAGAGTCAGACACACGCAGATCCTTGATCTTCAGAGGAACTGAATTTGATGAAAGTTCAGAGTGAAATCTCTCCTGGAACTCAGTGCCATTTTCTCCTCCATATTTGCTTCTCCTCAGGATGTATTTAGGAAAGTCATTTGCTCTCTGGATGTACCAGAATAAATTTTCTTGACCTGAATCTGTTTTATATTTACACTGTAATGTCACTGATCTTCCTTCAGCTTCAGTCACATGTTTGTCTGGCTGATCAACTGTGTCCTCTGATCTGCACTCTGTGAAGGTTTAAGAATATTTCATGTACAGTACGATACAAAATATGACCAACTTGCATGAATATGAAGCTGTATTAAATGAAAATTCATACCAAGAATGAAGAGTGTGAAGAGAAATATATTCCTCAACTTGTGTGACATGACTGCTGAATAAACCTTGAAGTTCAGATAAATCAGCAGTGGGAGAATTTTACTTTTAGTATTATAATAATGATGATCCAAGGAGGAGCTTGTGGATACCCAATAAAGCTTCAGTATTGTCAAAGGTAATATTGAGTAACTACTGCCCTCTTATGGTTAACTGCAAGTATTGCATAACTGAAACAGTGCCATCTCATAGAGTTCAATGTAAATGAATAAAGATATTTGTTTTCTGAATTATGGGATGTTCTAAAGGGACTGGTGAACTAAAGGATCATTCATACTGCCACACAAATTCTTTGTGTTTTGCATTAGATTCATTACATATTTCAGCTTCTTTTCATCTCTGTCTCTGTGTTTCTCTCATTGTCACAGGTTTTTGTACAGAGTTACAGTGTTTCCTGTGACTGTGGGCCTCAGAGCACAGTAATACAGAGCAGAGTCTGATACTGCAGCAGAGATGATCAGATCCATGTGGATTTGTTCCTTTTTTGTTACTTTAACAGAGAATCTTGGATCTACTTTGGATTCTTCAGGATCGTTTGCAGTACTGTAGGTAGAAACAAGAAATTCAGGTTTTGATCTTCCATACTGACGGTACCAGAAGAGATCATCTGAACTTCCAGTGGAGGAATAACTACAGGACAACTTAACATTTTGTCCCTCATCAGCACCAACATCTGTTGTGTCTGGTTTGATGGTATTTCCAAAGACAGCAGCTGAAACAGTAGAGGAATGGGTTGATTTATAGAAAGACTTCTTTGTAATCAGTCAATGAATGAATCAAAGAAATACACACCTGCTGAGACACAGAGCAGAATAAGTGAATGAAGATTCATTGTTCAAGTGTTCACTCTGAGAAGAGTCAGACTGAATCGTTTCATCCACAGTCTCTTTCAGACTCGATTAGATCATGTCAGATCTGTGAACTCTGAGTCCCTCCTCTCTGAACATCATGTCTATATTTCACACTTGAGGAACTGAAGAAAGAGCCAATCACACTCACTGTTTTCTCTTGTTTTCTCTGTGCTGTGTTTTGTGTGTGATTTTGAAATATGTTTAATATAGGAAATATATTCATGTCCTGCAAATTAATCTGCATTTACAAGGAATGTTATGTTTGAAAAGTTTAAGAAATATTGATTTTCACTTTGTTTATTTAATTTACCATTCCCAACATAATATTAGATATATAGTAATTTGTTCTGTATTAAATCAAATTATATCAAGCAGCATTAGGCAAAATTCAGAATTTAAAAAACTGGCTCCCTTTCATGAATCTGAATTGAATTGGTCACATCCCACTGGAAACTGAATTGGAATTTGAATTAGAATATCAGGAAGTGGAATGACAATCCATACAATTAATGTTAATGTTATACTTTATTTTTTAGGTGTCCTTGTTACTGTGTAATTATACATTTAATTACTGAGTAATATTAATTAATTGTAATTAATATTGGGTAAGATTAGTGTTTGGTTTAGGCTAGTTGTATGTAAATGTGTAACAAGGACACTAAAATAAAGTGTTACCAAAGTTAATATATTAATTTTAAAGGAATTATAAAAACTGCATTACGTCTAAGAAAGAGAGAAAGTGGTTTAACAAACTGATGTTTCTGCCAGAGAAACATTTCAGAAACATTATATTTGTCACGTTTTGAGTTGTTCATGTTTAGAGTTTGTTTTTGATCTGTTTCTGTTCATTGTTTGATTCTAGGTTGGTTTTGTTCTGTGTTTTAGTTCTGTCCTCTGCCTGTTTGTATCATGATTTCTGATTTGATTAGAGTTTGAGTTCAGGTGTGTCTTGATAATCATCCAATCAATTCCTGTGTTTGATCAGTGTATTTCAGACGTGTGTTTCAGTCTGTTCTTGGTCAGTTCCCTTTCGATACTTCACTCGTACTGCGTATGGGGGAAAAGTCTCCCTTTTTCCCCGCTACTGAAGCCTTTTCAATAACGCAGTGCAGGTGTATTGTTATTGGTTCACTCATTGCAAGTTGTTGAACCAATGACGGCGCGGCTTAGCTGCGCGGCCTATGGCAAGAAAGCGCGCAAACTTTCCCGCTGAAATGGGCGGGGTAAAGCCCTATATAAGTGAGCGTATCGCCATAGGCCACTCAGTCCTTTGTCCTTCAGCGACGACTCGTCTTCTCCTCGCTGATCCTCGCTGAAGCCTGCCTGGAAAGAAGCTCGCCGCCTTGGAAGAAGCTCTGCCGCCATTGAAGAGGCCCTGCAGCGGACCCTGCTGAGTCGCCGGATTCGCCAGTGCCTTCACCCTCGCCGACTGCCGCCTACGCGCTGTCGACGAGCCGCCGCCTCCCGCTTCCTGTTTCCGGCCCGGTCTCAGCACGTCTCCTGCCGCCATCCGGCGCATCTATAAGAGCCTTTTTCCGTGGTTTACCTACCGCTTTAGAGCACTTTCCACAGCGGTTTTCACCGCTTACGGCCCTCGCCGTTCAAGAGCCACACAATCGCCGTTTTCACGGCGCACCGGCATTTTTCAATGCCTCACCACTGCACTACATGCAGAGCCCCTCTGCATGATGCAGACGGCCACGGCGAGTGCGTTGGATGCTTGGGCAAGCCCCATGCGGATGACGCGCTTGCTGGGGGCTCATGCCCGCACTGCGAAAGCATGAGCCTGGCGTCCTTGCGCTCTGGAGGATTTGGACCTCGACTGGGCTCCACCAGAGGAGCCATCGCGAAGCCGCCTGGATGAGTGGTTCCTCCCAGGCCGCCGCCAAGCCCCTCGACAACGCTCGGCCCCGTTCTTTCCTGAGGTTCACGAAGAACTGGCCAAGTCATGGTGCGCCCCGTACTCAGCCAGCCTGCACACGTCACACCAGTCAGCCCTCACCTCTGTCGATGGCTCGGAGGAAAAGGGATACGAACACCTGCCGCCCCTGGATGAAGCAGTGGCTGCTCACCTCTGTCCGTCCGCGGCTGTGGGCTGGAAGACGAAGCGTTCCCTCCCGTCCAAGCCCTGCAGGACCACCTCCGCCCTTGCAGGGAGAGCGTACGCCTCTGCGGGCCAAGCCGCCTCAGCGCTCCATTCTATGGCCACCTTCCAGGTCTTCCAAGCCAAACTTCTCCGCTCCATGGACGAGTCTGGCGTTGAAGAAACTGCCTTCAGGGACCTCCGCAGCGCGACCGACTTAGCCCTGCGGGCCACGAAGGCCGCGGCCCAGGCCATTGGGAGATCGATGGCCAGCCTGGTTGTGTTGGAGCGCCATTTATGGCTTAACCTGACGGAGATCAAAGATCAAGACAAGACGGCCTTCCTAGATGCACCCGTCTCCCCGTCAGGACTCTTTGGACCGGCAGTGGAAGGTTTCACAGAGCGCTTTACGGCAGCACAGAAGTCTTCTCAAGCGATGAGACATTTCCTGCCCAAGCGTTCGAGCTCCGCGTCTGCTCCCAGCCGCCCCAGGCCTGCGCCTGCTCAGCAGTCGAAACCAGCTCCCTCTGCCTCTCAAGCCGCGCCACCCAAAGAGCACCGCCAGCGCTCGCGCTCCTCTAAGCGCACGGCTTTCCCAAGACGCCAGGGACCCCGGCCCAAGATTGTGCTGGACCCGGCGCCTACGAAGTTGTCCTGATCGGCCAGAAAGGAAGAGGATCGGGGCATGTCTCGCTGCGGCCGGACCACCCCGAAAGCTCGCTCGTGCATACTCCCCTCTGCCTCGTTTAACTCCGGGCACGGGACAAATGCAATCCGCTGTAAAAGGGCCCACACATGCTGCGTCCTCAACAACCGCCGTTATCACGGCGACCCATTTTTTACACTCTCCTCAAAAGAGCTTATTTCCTCTTCCTCCCATATCGGTGTGCGACCCCCCTCTAAGCGGGCCGCCATCCAATGTCATTCTACCCCTTGCTACCTGGGCCGAGGCTTGGCAAGCTATCCCCGGCGTATCAAGTTGGATTCTGAGAACCATAAGCCTAGGTTACTCGCTCCAGTTTGCCAGAAGACCCCCGCGCTTCGGCGGGGTTATTCAAACTACGGTACAGCCGGACGATGCTCACGTCCTCCGGGCCGAAGTTTTAACTCTTCTGAGGAAAGGGGCTATAGAAATAGTTCACCCTTCGCAGAGCGAGTCGGGCTTCTACAGCCATCACTTCCTGGTTCCCAAGAAAGACGGCGGTATCAGACCCATTCTGGACCTCAGACTTCTGAACCTTTCCCTCATGAAGCGAAAGTTCAGAGTGCTAACGCTGAAGCAGATCCTCGCACAAGTATGTCACGAGGACTGGTTCTGCTCGCTGGACCTGAAAGATGCTTACTTTCACATCCAGATAGCCCCCCAGCACAAGCGATTCTTGAGATTCGCGTTCGAGGGTGTGGCTTACCAATATACGGTCCTTCCCTTCGGGTTGTCTCTAGCTCCTCGCACTTTCACGAAGTGCATGAACGCGGCACTTTCCCCTCTGAGGCAGATGGGTATACGGGTTCTGAACTACCTCAATGACTGGCTCATCCTGGCCAGCTCGCGTACAGAGCTGGAACACCACAGATCCGTGCTCCTCAGCCACTTGCAGTGTCTGGGTCTCAGGGTCAATTTAGCCAAGAGCTCACTGCTTCCCACTCAACGTATCTCGTTCCTGGGTGCAGTCCTCGACTCAGTCCGGATGATGGCAGTAGTCTCGTCAGACCGCGCTCTGCCATTAGCAGCTCGCGGCTTCCGTCAAAACAAAGCCTACCTCCCTCTGAAGCTGTTCCAGAGGTTGCTAGGGCTGATGGCTTCCGCCTCCCCTGTGCTGCAGCTCGGCCTCCTTCATATGCGGCCCTCTTCAGTACTGGCTGAAAATTCGGGTCCCTCCTCACGCCTGGCGGCACGGCCGCCTGCGTCTCAAGGTCAATCAGGCCTGTGTAGCAGCCCTGAAGCCCTGGACGAACCCCTCTTGGTTCAGTCTTGGAGTACCCCTGCAGGCGGTATCACAAAGAACGGTGCTTTCGACGGCCGCGTCCAACCTGGGTTGGGGCGCTCTGTGCGAGGGCAGTCCGGCCTTCGGCTCATGGTCCCGAGGAGCCATCTGCATATCAACTGCCTCGAAATGCTGGCAGTGATTCGAGCCCTACATGCCTTTCAGGCTCATTTGACGGATCGCCACGTCTTAGTCCAATCGGACAGCATGACAGTGGTTTCCTACATCAACCGCCAAGGAGGACTTTCGTCCAGCCGCCTATGCGCTCTGGCGAAACGCCTGCTAGAATGGGCTTCTCCACGGGTTCGGTCACTCAGAGCGACCCACATACCCGGGAAGAACAACCTGGGAGCAGATATGCTGTCCGGAGCAATGGTCCCCTCAGACGGGTGGATTGCCATCCCAGACAGTTCATACCATTTGGGAGTCCTTCGGGAGGGCGGAGATAGACCTCTTCGCCTCTCAAGACAATCTCATTGCCAATCTATTTTTCAAAGAAGGACGATGCAATGGCCCACTTGGCCCAACACCCTTCTTTACGCTTTTCCCCCAGTCGCCCTGATCCCTCAGGTCATCAGGCGTGTCAGGGAAGACAAACACAGAGTTCTGTTAGTGGCCCCACTCTGGAGGTGCCAAGTTTGGACCTCGGAGCTGTTCAGGCTTTCCACGAAGCCCCTTGGCCGATTCCCCTGAGACGGGACCTCCTCTCTCAGGCGAACAGAACGATCTGGCACCCACCGGAGCTGTGGGCTCTGCACCTGTGGTTCCTCGATGGGAGCCGTCTGACCTCCCTAGGAACGTGCTAGATACCATGTTGCAGGCTAGAGCCCCGTCCCTAGACGCCTCTACGCTCAGAAATGGGCGGTCTTTGTTAGCTGGTGTTCCACACGCAACATAGACCCGGAGGAGTGTGACGTATCTGCTATACTGTCCTTCCTTCAGGAGCGCTTGGACGCGGGGCGAGCCCCCTCCACGCTCAAGGTTTACGTAGACAGCCATTGCAGCATTTCACGCACCATCGCTGGCCAGTCAGTAGGTCGGAACAACCTTGTCATAAGGGTTTCTGAGGGGTTCCAGGCGGTTTACACCACCGCGGGCCCCTACGGTTCCGTCCTGGGATCTCTCGTTGGTCCTCAGAGCTCTAAAGGGCCCGCCCTTTGAGCCACTGCGTCTGGCAAGACCTCAGCCCCTGACACTTAAGACCGCCCTGCTACTTGCACTGGCGCGATCAAGCGTGTTGGCGATTTGCAGGCCCTTTCTGTTAGCCCTGCATGCCTCGAATTTGGGCCAGGCGACTCTAGAGTCGTGTTGAAACCTAAGGTGGGCTACGTTCCCAAGGTGCTTTCTACACCTTTCAGATCCCAGGTCATTTCGCTCTCTGCCTTCCCCCTTGCGGCGAGCAGGAGCAGGAATTGCTTTGCCCTGTCAGGGCGCTGCGCATTTATATCGAGCGATCACGACCCTTTGGGCAGTCTGATCAGCTCTTTTTGTTTTGGTGGCCGCACCAAAGGGTCTTCGGTCTCAAAACAGCGTCTTTCGCGTTGGATAGTCGACGCTATAGCTCTCTGTTACTCCTCGGAGGGCACCCCTTGCCCTATAGGAGTAAGAGCCCACTCCACTAGGGGTATGGCCTCATCTTGGGCCTGGTCCAGTGGAGTTTCCAATAAAGACATTTGTGAGGCGGCCGGCTGGTCCCGCCGTCCACTTTTGCCAGGTTTTATCAGTTGGACGTTCCGACCTTGCAAGCTTGGTCCTTTCAGCATGAATTAGCGGCCCTAGGAGTTCCGCTTTTTGCGCAAACCCGGGAGTTTCTTCCTCGTAGTGCAACAGGGTACAGCGGCTTCGGCTTCCCACTTGACAATTGGTCCCCTCAAGGTGTCCGGTCAAGTCCAGCCGTTCCCCAGCCGTGGCACGGCGTGGTTGAATTCGTTCCCCCATACGCAGTACGAGTGAAGTATCGAAAGGGAACTTACTCGGTTACAACGTAACCTCGGTTCCCTGAGATACGGAACGAGTACTGCGTTACTTGCGTGCCTGGGCTGCGGCTCAGTGCGTCGCTTCAGTCGATAGGCTGAGTGGCCTATGCGATACGCTCACTTATATAGGGGCTTTACCCACCCATTTCGGCGGAAAGTTTGCGCACTTTCTCGCCATAGGCCGCGCAGCCAAGCCGCGCCGTCATTGGTTCAACGACTTGCAATGAGT
>JAOTNS010002691.1:0-45574 GCA_028476615.1 Culter alburnus
GCGATGTAGGAAACAACTTCTGTGTCTTTTGCTGAAGGTCCAGCTGCAGTGTTCGACGTTTAGGCAGACGGCCCCATAATAAGGTGCAAATAATCTTAACACGCTGGTTAAAATATGGACATAATTTATGACAGAAATATATTTTAATAGTTGTATTTTATTAATGGACTGTTTAATTCAGGTTGCAAAGTCTATTTACCAGGATTTTAAACACATGCGAATGCTGGAAAACTTCTTTTTGCTTTTTAAATTGATTTGCTGTCTCACATTTGGTGAACTCTTGACCTGCGAATTCGTATCACGTGACCAATATCGATCACGACGAACGATGTAAAGTACACTGGATAGATTTACATTTTTCATAGATTATTTATAATGTTTATATACAAGTGCTCAAAATGTAGAGGGTCCGCGGCTAAAGCAGTTTTTGTCCAAAACTAACATTTCTTATACAGACAATGTTCAACGAATGCCATCGTCAGTAAAAGACCACCTCCCCAGTCAGACCCCGAGTGAAAGTTGGCAACCCTAGGCCAAACTGTTTTACGACAGACCACGGTTCTTATGTGCCAACTTACCCAGTGTCCCACCACTTCGATCCGGAGGCGGCGTGCTCAGATCAGATGGACTTTCCGAAGTTGCAGTTTGCCGCTCTAATACTTGGGCCGCTTCTCTGAGAAGCTGTGAAACAGACTTCGCCATGTTTGTGCCAGGCTTACTGCTGCTTCTTCTTCTTCTATTGGCCGAGCTTACTGCGTTTGCCGCCAATGATCAAAATACCCGCGACAACGCAAGCCCCGCCTTGACACAATGATTGACGGAGAGTGGGCGTGATCAGCTCTGAATGCATTTCCAAATCCACATCGACTAAGCTACACTCGATGTGGGGCATTAATTAAAATGCATTTTTCAAACCTCTCAAGAGTGTGTCAATTCATTTAAATCACAATTTTGCTAAAATTTTGCTTTATCTTTGGCTCAGAATGCATTTTGAAATCCACACTGAATTTTGCTACAAATATCCCATGGTTTATTATGAAAATGCATTCCTCCGTGTCCTAACCGTGAGTGTTAATGCATTTAGGACATTTAACATTTGAAATGATTATTTTGCTACTGTTATAGCTTGGACAGCGACACATACCAAATCAATTTGAGTAATACATTTTCATTTTAATTTCGCAACTTATAAAGCATTAAAATGAGTATGTAATTTACATATAAAACTACTATTGGAAATGGCAAAAGAAAATTATATTTTAATTTTCATTTTTCATTTTGCACCATCTTTGCACATATGGTAATGAAAAATGTATATTAAATAGAGAAATACATTGCCATTTTGCATATTACATTTCAAATTGAATTCTGCTACACATATGCTTCCATACACACATGCTAATCTAATTTTAATTAGATTATATAATTTCAAGATTTAAACTTGATGTGTGGACATGCTGCAGAACACCTGCAGAAAACAAAAACAGCAGACGACTGAATGAAATGCAGATTCACTCTCTGACAGTAGGTGGCGCTAATGGAGCAAACTACCGCTGAACACAAGGCAGTTATAAACACTACTTTATAAAAAGATGTCATTGAAATTTCTGATGTTGTCGATGTTAACTTCCTGTTTACAGACTTCCTAATATTTTCACACAAATGACATTTTGGGAAATAACTGCAATGCAGTTTGTGCGCAAGTCCAGAACAGAGATTGGCAAAAATAAAATAAAACCGAGACGAGGAGACTCAAGTCAGAGATCCCCTGCTAACACAAATATACCAAAATAAATGATCGGTGATCTATGCTCGTCAGCGGTGAATTTAAATTAAGATCGTTCGTGAGAGCTGCCAAATTTTAGTCACTACCGATCGGTCATAGAATTGATTATCGTCCGATACGATCTGTGGATGATCGATCAGAGCATCTCTAGTAAACATTATTGCCCGAACTGATTGTATTGGTGCAGTACAATAATAATTAGGGGTTCAAGCACGAAGTTTGGTCGTAGACTCAAGTGTCTTATATCATTGGAATCCTTGGCTCAAGACAAACAAACATATATCTTCATTTCCGCTATTAAACTTTTCTGCGTTTTGAATTTTTGAAAAATCTACTTTTTCCAACTCCTCATAGGCTTGTTTGTCCGATTCACTCAAACTTGATATACATCATCTAGAGACCTTCCTGGCAAAATGTTATAAAAGAATTTCGATTAGGGCTGGACGATTAATCGAAGTAATCGAAACCGAAATTCAGAACCTCTAACCGACGTAATTTTTCCCATATCGGTTATTTTGGTTCTTAATCCTGTTAGGAGCCATTGGCTGCCATTGGCCTAAGAAGTTTGAAAACTAGTTTGACCAGGATAATGGAGGCCGATCAAAACGAAACTTGGTGGACCTATTTGACTCTTGACTCTAGCAGCCTGTGTGAAGTATGAAAGAAATCAGCCACCAGGGTGGCTCTACGTATCACACATAAACTATATTCATAGCATATGTTGAATCTCCTCATTCTCTATAAGTTTGCCTTAAGATCCTAGGTATTTCACTCAACCTCAAAACCACTGTAGTACAATTCTCTAGATTTTTTAGGTCAATAATTATCACAAAACGTTGAACTTTATCATTTGGATAGCCATAACAGGATCATTCAGAAATGTATCTCTCCATCCAAAGCCTATAAATCTTAAATGCTTTCGTGTCGCCTAGAACCTACACCATAAATGGCATAAAGATCTTAAAAGCTTGAACCCCGATAAATGCTGCTTGCAGTTTAATATGACTATTGTAATTTTAACTGGTGCCAGGATCAGTTCATGTGTGTTTCTTGGCAGCCTGATGATTGCCTCTTTCTTTCTGCCATGAAACTGTGGGTCACTTGTTGTTCTTATTTGTCTGAATTGATTTTAGACATGATGGAAGTGAAAGTGGAGTGTGAAGAACTGAATGTAGTGGAGGAGGATCATCAGTATCAGAGACCTCAGAAGGTCATAACAGGAGAAAAGCCGTCACAGTCCGAAGCGATTTCTTCCCATAAAGAACAGGAGCCAAAAAACCACCACCATTCATCTGCCCTCAGTGTGGGAAGTGTTTCACACTCAAAGTTGAACCTCAAAAGCCACATCAAAATTCACACCGGGGAAGCGTGATTTCACCTGTCTGCAGTGCGGCAGCAGCTTCTTCAAAAACGCAGATCTGAAGAGACACCTGCAAACACACACCGGAGAGAAGCCGTTCAGCTGCCCTCACTGCGGGAAGAGCTTCACACCATGGAGCCTGAGAATCACATCCGGATCCACACCGGAGAGAAGCCTTTCACCTGCCTGCTGTGCGCCAAGAGCTTCATACGCAAAGGACACTTAAGAACCACATGCGCATTCACTCCGGAGAGCGTCCGTTCACGTGTCACGGTGTGGGAAGAGCTTCACGCAGGCCACCATCCTCAAAACCCACCAGCACTCGCACTCGGGAGAGAGGCCGTTCAGCTGCGGCCAGTGCGGTAAAAGCTTCATCTCAGCGAAGCACCTGAAGATCCACCAGAAAATTCACCAGAAGCTTTTCTTGTGCTCTTTCTGTGGAAAGATTTTCTCGCAGCTGGGCTACCTGAAAGAGCACCAGAAAATACACAGCGGCGAGAAAGCTCACATGTGCTCGGTGTGCGGGAACCGCTTCTCTAGAGCCAAATATCTGAAAGAGCATCAGAAGGTCCATACGGGAGAGAAACCCTACAAGTGCTCACATTGTGAAAGAGCTTCAGTCAGTCAGGGAACCTGAAAATACACGAGAGAGTTCACACCGGAGAGAAGCCACACCGCTTGCCCGCCATGTGGAAGGAGTTTCGTCACATCAGCGCTCTGCTGTCTCATCGAAGGAAATGTCGCCAAAGTTGTCGTAGAGAGCAAGAGTCAATAGTGTGAAATTCAGATGAACTGAAGTGTCATTGTGCAAGATCATTTCTTCTACATCTTTGTGCACAGCTACATTAAACATGTTAACTGTGTGCAGTGGCATTCGTTTACATCCCATATTTATATGCAAACTTTGGAATATTGCAATAAAAAGTGTTGTATGGAAACGCCAAGATGCACATAAATGCACATAAATAAATGTGCATAAAAACATATGAACTCAACTGAGGTGGATAATTGTGTTATCCGATAAGAAGACTATGATGGAAGCTACGATGGAAACGCATTTACCAAATAAATCCCTCGATGCGTAACAGAAGCTCACATACCTTTGCCTCAACAGAGGCTGTGATTGGATAACTGGACTAACCAGCGGACCAATCGCATCTCAGCATCTCAAATGTTGGTTTGGTGGTTCTGAAATGCCTGAGCCAAAGTCTGTCATCAGATGATTTGGTTTAATTCCCACCAGAAGTGTCTCACGTGAGCATCCGAATGCAAGAGAGCATGACAGTGTTTATTGTGTTTCATCTGCCGCTCTGAGACGCAACTCATTTATGATGAAGGAAAAAAGAGCCAATTGCAGCAACTTACATTTTTATTACTGATATTTTGCACCAACTTCCCAGGAAGTGACAATTCTGTTCTCTTGAACACATGGAAATTTTGCTTTTTTTTGGTAAATGTTTCATGCCATATAAGTTAAATAGCTAATGTTTAACACCAGTCTATTATTTCTCCATGTATAGCCTTAACAAATCAAGTATAAATGATAGCTTGTGAGAGGAGGTGAATGGAAAAGACCTGCAGTGAGAATATGAGATCAGAACAGAAGCCTAACCAGTCAACAGCTGAAGTGTTGATGAAAATATGAAATAAGCATGTTCCAGATTTTAGGACCCTTTGGTGCTCCAGGAGATCAGTGTCCCGCAGAGCTTCATGTTTAAAGCTGTTGAAACAGATTCTGGCTCCTCTCCCCACTGCATTATCTCCAGCACAACCAGAGGAAGACGTCACCATCATCGGATGTAAATATCACTTTACCAAACCTCTTTACAGAGACCTTGGCATTGTTGTATATTATCAGTATATGATTTTCTAATTTACATTAGAGGTAATATAGCTGATGCTGGTAATATCAAATAATCTTTAGTTTATTTGTTTTATGCATATTAATTCTTCACCTTATTATTTTCAGAGAAACAACAGTTTATCTTTCCATAAGTTAAAGGTTTTTTGTTTTTTATCTTTTTGTTAATATTTTATTAAATTTGTGTCTTCCTTGTGCTGATAATACAGAAGAGGCCCAACAAGTTAGCAATCTCACCAATCTTTCAGATAAATCAGATGACCAACTCCCTCCACTTTACATTAATTCTGAATGATTGAACAGCCCCTGTTGGGATTGTTCTGTACTGCCAAGTAAAAAGACCTTGACTGCTGCCCTGAAACTAGGAGATGGGGGAAGATGGTCATGATGATGTCTCATAACCACACCTCAAGTGACGTGCGATCCAAAATCACAATGTCAGCGGTGACGTGAGTACCAATCCCTACATTACATAGTGTCCTTGGATGGGTGAAAGTAAAATCACTACCTTAGCACTCAAAAATGGGTATAATAACGTGTATAATAATGATCTGTGAGGTATTTGAGCTTAAAGGATTAGTTCACTTTTAAATAAAACTTTTGCTGATAATTTACTCACCCCCATGTCATCCAAGCTGTCCATGTCTTTCGTTTCTTCAGTTGAAAAGAAATGAAGGTTTTTGATGTAAACATTCTAGGATTTTTCTCCATATCATTCATTTCAATGGGCACCAAACGGTTTTGAAGGTCCAAAGGGCAGCTTCAGTGCAGCTTCAAAAGGCTTTAAAACGACACCAGACAATACCAGACCAGACTATGATAGGGTCTTATCTAGCGAAACGATCGGTCATTTTAAAAAATTTTTTAAAAGTTTAAGTTTTATAAGCACAAAAATGCTGGCTTTGTAATACGCAATTACGTTGAAAAGGTCACGGTTGACGTAGGCGTAGCAACCACAGTTTCATTCGCTCAGGAATGTGTATAGGAAATCTCTGAAAAGTCACAAATTTCTGTCCTGACAAAAAATTTCTTTTAGGCTTTCTAATATTAAAACACCCAGGATACACACACCTTTCAAGCGTTAAAATATTCTAACTGACCGCCAGAGTGAGTTTTTTTTAAGGCGACCCTTATTTTAGAACGTTTGCCCTTATTGTTTCCATGGTGACGCGTGCGTGTCACGAGTGCCGAACGTAGCCACAATAAGGGGCCGTTCACACAGAACGCGTCTTTGCGTCTAAAAACGCGAGACGCAGCGCTCAGGAGTGGTTTTAAAAAAAGCGCAGCATAGAACGCGAGAGTCTCGAGACGCGCCTTTGAGATGTGAAGCAATAACGACAATAACGGAAATAATAGAAATAGACAAACTGCAGAATTTACAGATACAAGTTTTGAAATGGAAAAAAGAAAATAAGATAATAATGAGCACCTCCTCCGCCATGTTGCCATTATATAAAACAGTTGTCATGCCAACTTGCTACTGTAAACAGAAGTTCGCAGCGCTTGTCCCGCCTCCAAGTTCTTCTGATTGGTCCACTGTTTTGGAACCATAGACTGTAAAAAAAGATGGACGACGCGACGCCGCTTCCTTCCATTGTATTGAATTGAAGCCAAAATGGGCCGATGAATGGGCGCTGACACGTTACGCATTACGTCAAAAAAAGTTGGAGCCTGGCATGCGCAGAGGATCGTCAGGGAGCCCAGGCGGAGTTGCGATATCAACCTTCCACCCAGACGACTGCGTCATCATTCATGTATTTTAAATAGACTATAAAAAAATTATACACAATTTAAAATTCTACCTATAAAATAATAAGCTATTCTGTTTCTAGAGCAATAATATTTTTGAAACAGCAAATTCAGTAGATATCAAGTAAATCAAGTTCACTAACGTTACAGATCGATTTCTGTAATTAGAGTAGGCTATCATTAGTTTGTCCTGCATAATTATTATTTTATACCCATAAAAATAATAAGTAACTGCCAGATAACGATCACCTGTTTTTTCCCGACATGGTTAACATTAGGTGTGTTATCTTAACTAATAACATTTATTATTAGCTTATAACGCCCACATTTAATATTACAGAAAAAAGTTCAGTATCCATCAGATCTGTAGGTCGGTAGTACAGTTTACTGCTGAACAACTCATTTTGTTGGTGTTAAATAACAAAGAAATCGAAAATTAACAGTTAGTAATACATCTTCAATCTCCCCTCGAAGCTCCGACAGTCCTCAGAAGCTGTCAAATCAACTGCGAATCATGACGACACGCGCCCGTTTTATAGCATCAAATTGGCTAGCTAAAATCTAATCATCACAAAAACGAACATGAATATATATCAGCGTGATAACAACTACCTTAAATGACCAAAACCATCTTTCAGAAAGTTTTAATTTGAAGCGAGTATTTTTATTTTTAAGTTTTCACTGAAGTCTCATTCGACTGCATTGAGAGGGCGGGGTTTATGACCTGTACTGCATCCAGCCTCCAGGGGGCGATCAAAGAGCCCGCAGCTTCACTTTTCAGGACCGTACGAGACACACCCTTTGGAACTGACATGATGAGTGGCGCTGCGTGCTAAAGACGCGAGACCGAGCGTAACGGTCATGCACGGCCTTCAAGCGCAGTTTTTACAGAGAAAAACAATGGGAAGTAGCGCAATAGAAAAAACGCGTTCTGTGGAACGGCCCCTAACACTGTATGAGAGATGGATCACTATTATTTTGTTTTTTCCTTTTTTATTTAAAATATTCGCAACTTGCTCATGTCTTCAACTATATGATATTCCGATTCTCAATATGTGTGAGTGAGTGTGTTTGTGTCGTTTAAAAACCTTATAAATGATCTTATCTTGATCTATAATGCGAGATGGCGCTGCCATCTTAGTTTGCACTGTAGTTCACAGAGTCTGTCAGTCTGATTACAGCAGTGAATACATCGTTTCTCCTGAAATATATGCAAGTAAGTGGCTGGTGAACTGGAAGAATAAGAGAGTAAACTTTTGTTACTTAGTGTGTGTTTACTTTAGTACTTACTTATGTGTGTCTGATATGAATAAGGTCGGCAAATTATATTTGAATTCACTGTTTATTGATGCTTCCACTGACGTCTCACATCAGTGTGTTTTATGACTCCAAATGTATTGTTTAATGGTGCTTGCGTATTTAAATGTCTGAACCTTAAAAGAAACATATGTGGCTGAAACACTGGCATAGCTGTGATACAGATAGGCGCGCGTCCGTCTCGCAGCCAGAGCGCGAAAGCACAGTTTTGAATCTAGCCTTATGTGACGTCGCTGACATTCTAAATCCCATATGTGGAACCGTACGCCCAGGGCACAGAAATAAACATCCCATATGTGGGAACGTACCCATTAAACAATAAACTGACACAAAGACATTGAATATGTGTATACGATCCTCCTTCCGCACATGTAAGTAAACACTGACTCGATACTTCCGCCTACGTCAACCGGACTTTTCAATGTAATTGCGTATTCGTGACGTCACGAATGCGCATCGGAGAAAAGGAGCAAGGCCAGCATTTGTGCTTATGAAACAAACTTTTTTTTTTTTTTTTTTAAATGACCAATCGTTTCGCTAGATAAGACCTTATTCATTCATCGTCTGGTATGTCTGTGTCGTTTAAAGAAAGCCCTTTGAAGCTGCACTGCAAACTGCCATTTGGACTTTCAACCGTTTGGTGCCCATTGAATGAATGATAAGGAGAACAATCCTAGAATGTTTTCATCAAAAACCTTCATTTCTTTTCGACTGAAGAAAGAAAGACATGGACATCTTGGATCCATAGGGGTGAGTAATTATCAGCAAAAGTTTATTTAAAAGTGGATAATCCTTTAAGACACATTCTGGGGACACAGAGGGCTTATTTACATCTGTAAACATTGGCATAGTAGGTCCCATTTAAAGGGATAGTTCACCCAAAATAACAATCCTGTCATCAGTTATTCACCCTCATGTAGTTTCAAACCTGCATTTTCTTTCTGACTCGTTCGTCTGTGGAACATAAAAGAAGATATTTTGAAGATTGAAAACCATCAGACACTGAAACATTTCTCAAAATATCTTCTCTAGTGTTTCCCCAGAAAGTCATACATGTTTGAATGATACGAGGGTGATTAATGATCCTTTACATTTTTGGGGTGAACTGTCCCTTTAAACACACAATGAGAAAATTTCTGTATTTATATATTAGTCAGATCAGGGCGTGTTTCTCAAAAGCATCGTAGGTCATAGTAGATCGTATAACTATGCACCATGATCTCTATGATCAACTGAGCTCACAATGCTTTAGAGAACGCAGCCCAGCATGATTTCTCTCCAACATAGTAAAGATCGCTCTATGTTTTAATGTTAACATCTACAACTCACCTTTATTTAAGAAGGAGAATCTCTCTGCATCTGCTCATGTAGCTTCAATAATACAACAGACAAGAGAACATTTCATTCAAAAGCACTTGTTCTTAACTTTGAAAGACACAAATGCTGTTAACTGGTGAACAGTGCGAGTGACACTATTGTAAAGATGGAGTTTATTAAAGAGGAAAGTGAAGACACGAGTGATGCAGAAACATGCAGAATGAATGATAAAGAAACTGAGGAACAAGAGGTCTGTGATTATCTTGACTCTTCATTAATGACTGTTTGGTGTCAATCACAGGAGCTGTAAATGATCTTTATTTTAATTAGTAATAATCACATCAGTTTCACTCTCTATAGCAAGTGTTTGCGTGTAAAATCACTCAGACGAACACAGCCCTCTATGCAATATCTATACAATAGTATCAATAGTATATAACAATTAGTTCAAACTTTAACCTGTGGAGGGCAGTAATACGCTTAGCAGCGTCTACACTGCTGGAATTCAAATGAAGAAGAAGAAGAGAGCTAGTTCAAGATGAGCATTAAGGTTAAAACTTATATAATTTTAATTTTTTTTTTCAGAAAATGAGCGATGGTTTCACTAGATAAGACCCATTATTTCTCTATGGTCGTGTTAGACAATTTGAAGCTGCAGTGGAAACTAATTTTTTGACTTTCAACTGTTTGGTGCCCATTCAAGTCTACTATAAGGAGAAAAATCCTGGAATGTTTTCATCAAAAACTTTAATTTCTTTTTGACTGAAGAAAGAAAGACATGAACATCTTGGATGACATGGAGGAGAGTAAATCAGGAAAAGTTTATTTAAAAGTGAACTAATCTTAACTTTGAAAGACACACAAATGCTGTTAACTGTTAAAAATGTACATATACAATATGTTAAAGACATATACTGTATATCTGTGCATTAACAGACACACAGATAACGTAATATAAAATAAAACAGAATAACAAAAACAACAAATATATTCTGTGTATAAAATGTAAGAGATCACATAAATGTTTGAAGTAACATGTAGACTTTATATCTTTTCATACATTTATGTGCTATACTTGACAATCACGTTTATGATTGGAAATATTTTAATCATTATGGATGAGTTCAATCCAAACATTATTATATTTGTAGGTCTGATACTGAAGAGCCTGAAGATTTCTGCTGACAGACTCATCTGAGCTTCTTCCTCCTGTTCACCTTTAAATAAAACTAAACCATCATTGTCTGAATACTAAAGCAACATTAATCATTCAATATCACGTTTCTGATACACATGCTGCTTTATTTCATTGTAAAGTCTGAGTCTCTTCCATCTGTGTGAAACACATTTACACATTAATCACACATTTATTTCTCCTCATAGACACAGTAGTGAGACTCTTCTGTGGATCACCTGATGATTTCTGCTCCTCTCATGATGATTTCAGAGATTTAAACCATGATTTAAACAATCCACCAGAGACGTTTGGTGATTGATCTTCATCAATACTGTAAGGTGAAACAGAAGATAAAACAATCAGTGTTCAGTGGAACAAAGTGCACATTAGTTATTATATTTCAATTACTGTTTTTTGAGTAAAAAGTTACATTACATTTTTTGTAAATTTTTTACTTTGTGTTTTAAATATAATACATTTAAATCATGAATCACGTGATATGTTTGTGTGTTGTGTTGGTGTGACTCCTATTGAGTGACTGTAAAGAGAAACTAATGAGTGTACGGCGTAGAAAAAACCACAGGGAGCAAATACAAATGATATCTGAATAAAACACAATTCTTTAGTTAAAGCCGTTTCCTCTAGTTAAACATGTTTGTAGGGCTCTTAGTAATAACTGAAAGTAAATGAGTGTAAAGTAGTGTGACGTGTTGCTTGTCAAAGAAAAACACACTAGAGACAGAGACTTCTCATGTGAGGCTGGACGGCTGTGAGCTGAAGCTGAACGCACTGATTTTAGCAGGAGTGCAGCGTTTTTCCTACAATCTGAACAAGTCTATTTTCAGACTGAAATGATTCACTGCTGACACAGTAATAAAGCAGTGTTGTTGAATAAAGCTGTGACAGTGTGCTTTTGTTCTCTTTCCTCCTTTGTGTTGAACATTTTAATAACTTCACATTTTGTTCTCACACAAACACTTTGTTGCAATAAAGATTAATGATAATTTCCTTCACAAATATATCAAAGGTTTGTTCACATATTAGAGTAAATGAGATCTCTTTAATATCACAGTGATGTTTCCTCACCTCAGCACAGTTTGAGTCTCGTAACACGTCTCTGAGCCGCTTTGAGTCTCTGATCTTATTCCAGCTCAGATCAAGATGTTTTAAAAACTGCAGTGCTTTGAGTTAGTCAAAGACTGAGTTAAAGAAGAAACATCTGTAATGCCACAGCGCTGTAGCTAGAAAGACACAAACAGAGGAAGAGAGATTATCTTACAAACAAATCATTAAGATGAAATGTTGCACAAATATAATGTGAACTCAGACTCATTGAGAGATGATTGAAAAAAAGTGTTTTAGTTTAAACTGTTAAAGGATTTTAAGCATTTGATTCTTGTATGTGAATAGAGACATCTCAGATGAAGGTTAAAAAACGTCATTAAACTAGTTGTTCAGTTCGGTTCTGTACACACTGCAATAATTTCTGTAAATGCGGTTGTCACTCCCGTTTTTACTGAACTGTGTGTGTACAGAACGGGATAAACACTAAAAGGAGAACTGACAACTGACTAGTGAACATGCGTTAGATAGACATAGTATAGATAGATAGATAGATATAGAAGAGATTAAATGAGTCTGAATTAGTTTCAGTGATTAGAATATCACAGATGTCAGTTTAATTGAGTCTAATGGGTTTCGATTTGTTTAAATTTTGAATTTTGACAGTTGGAGTTTGAACAGTTTTGGCTCATCTGAACATTCATCAATGAAAGTCAATGGTGAACTAATCCTTTAACTAAAACCATTTCTGAATCTTTCTTCAGATGGAGATGCGCGCTACAAATGATGTGACTTGTGCCCTGTTGACTTAAAATAAACTAAACATAAACAGTATAATGATACTACTGTAATTCTCCAGCTGAATTGTGGGTTCATCAGTAGATCACTGAGGTTTTCACTCCAGAGTCTCCTAGTTTATTCCCGCTCAGGTTCAGCTCTCTCAGGTGTGACGGGTTTGATTTCAGAGCTGAAGTCAGGATGACACACTGTCCTCGTAATACTGCATCCATACAGACTGAAGACAGAAAGAGAAATGACTCAAATCCATGTTCAGTTCATGTGTGAGTTAAATGAATCATGAATAAATGTCATACAGTCACTAATAACCAGCAAAATCATGGAACTTAATGAGAAACAAACAAACCAAGACAGGAGCATTTGAGGATACTAGTTACAATCCAAGTCTGGATCCGTCCTCACTCCCAAAAATCGTGAATTTATCACTGTAGATTAATATATAGGATCAATACAGAAACAATAGAAAATGAACATTTAAATGGACTATTTTCATTATTAATGTAAGAAATCTTATACTGTACATGAATCGATTATTAAGTCATTTTAGAGTGTAATTTACCAATCTCTAAATACACTTTTTGTTTAATAAAAGAAGATTTAGTGAAAAGCAGTGTTGGGCACGTTACTTTAAAAAAGTAATTAGTTATAGTTACTAGTTCTTCTCACAATAGTAACAAGTTAGTAACTGAGTACATCATTATAAAAGTAACTAATTACCAGGAAGTAACATTGCGTTACTTTAAAAAAAAAATAAAATATGTCAAATAACTTGAATGCCCCCAATATTAAATATGTCTAAGAATAAATTATTCTTGATCCGACTCGTGACTGATGATCCGCTCTTGCTTATGAAATTTCTCTGTACTGTACAATACGTGTTTGTAAGCATTAAAGAAAATGTAGTTTCATATTTATGTTTAAATAGGCCTATGTTATGTTTTAAATTCATTTACTTGATTATGAAAAGTGAACAGCATGAGTAAGATACATCAGATGCGCAATATATCGGGAGACATGGAGTGGGTCAGACATAATTTTGACCACTTCATTAAGTTTTGTTTTGTAGAAAGTCTTTCTTTAAAGTGAATTTCGTTTTGTAAAAATTGTATCTTAATTTTAATCAATGTTTCATCAACCGATTGCCTGGATTTAATAAAGAAGCAAATATAGCAGGCAATATACTCATGGCAGGCACGGGCGCGATCACTGGCGCGTGAACTGGAGCGCGACTTATAGGCTAAAGAACCGAAACTCAGCGTATAGGCTGCTTGCCTCGCAGACATGAGAAATATATCTACAGAAAGCTTGACATATCTAAAAACGAAAAGAAATAGGCTACTCTGATTATGTAATCCGAATGAAATGTGCATTTTCTCTCTAAGCGCGTCCATGGAGATGATGAGAGTCAGCAATGTCAACTTCATCTTCACAGCCGACACTAATTCAGAAAACATTACTTTATTAATAAACAATTAAAATGTCTCCTTGCTGTGTTTCATCACATTCATAATTATTACTTTTGCCGTTTCTTTATGGCAAGCTTTATACGTGCGCTTGAGTGCTATAGTCTATATTACATAAACGCTCATTATTATTTAATTCGTTTGATGATTACTCGTTACTGAAAAAAGTAACGGCGTTAGTAACGCCCTTATTCCCATCACTGGTGAAAAGTACCATTAGTCCAGTATAAATGTAACATTTCAGAATAATCTATTAGTGTAACAGTTTTGTTGTGTTTTATTATCATGGTTGCTGCTGTGTGTTCCCTAGTTAGTGTTCTTGGTTGTTAATTAGTTCCTGCAGCGTTTCAGTTTTACCTGATTACTCTGTCTGTGTATTTAAACTCTTAGTTCTGTCTGTTCATTGTTCGTTGTTTATGTTGAAGTGGTTGTGTTTTATCTCTCCTACATGTCAGATTTGTGATTAAAGACAGTGTTATTGTATTCTCCATCATCGTGAGCTTCATTACACCAGCCATTCATGACAATTTGTTACACTGTTTTTTAGTCTGTTCTCACTTCTGTCTTGTTTCACAGCAAAGATTTGTCAGATTCCAGCATATGAAACTATTTTACAGCCACAAAGTTTAAAATGCTTCAAAGTTTAATTATATTTCTACTTCATGAATAACTTAACCTGGACCAGAGCAGAGCGTCATTATCAATTATATAAAAAAATAAATAAATTGTTAACGGTTTCAATGTAGGAACATACTAACTATTCATGTTAAATTACAGTAATACTGTTTGCATGTGTTTTATAACAGGACCTCAACAGGGTGCGGGATTGTTTTGCACAATTTTAAAAGGTAGAATCAGATATGAATATATTAAATAGTAATAATAAGTAATAATAATACACTTGGTGCTTAAAATGTGTCTAAAATGCAAAATAATAGTTTAAAAAAAAAACAGATTGTGAAAATGAAAACAAATATTTGTTAAATGCCATTTTATTTATCTCATCTTCTTATATTTTTATTTTTGTAAAGTGTTTTGTAAAGTCATACTTTTGTTATAACAGGCATATTGTTTTGAACTGCTTTTACAATGGTTACTATTAATAGTGTAATAGTTTTTGGTGAATTGTATTAAAACCAGACCAAAAATCCTAATAATCAAACTATCTGTGATATTTGGCCACTCAAATAGGAAATATCCCTGGTTTCTATTTCAGGAATCTGGTCATCTTACTCCAGGGGTTAATAAAGGCCTTCTGAAGAGAAACGATGTGTTTGTGTAAAAAATATCTATACTTAAACAAATTATGAAGTAAAAAACACTTTCTTTATTACTTGAATCTGGTGGAAGCTCGATATTTGATTTCATAACTTGTTAAATATGGATATTTTTTTACACAAACACATCGCTTCACTTCCGAAGGCCTTTATTAACCCCCTGGAGTCGTGTGGAGTAGGTTTATGATGGATGGATGTGGATGGAGACACTTTCTTCAGCTCATACTCACTGATCCTGTTCACTGCCATTATAAAGCTCAGATCTGTCAGGATATTTATGAATATTTCTTTGATTATGTCCATCAGAAAGAAGAAAGTCATATACACCTAGGATGCCTTGAGGGTGAGTAAAGCTTGGGCTAATTTCATTTGAAAGTGAACTAATCCTTTAACTAAAACCATTTCTGAATCTTTCTTCAGATGGAGATGCAGCGCTACAAATGATGTGACTTGTGCCCTGTTGACTTAAAATAAACTAAACAGTAAATACAGTATAATGATACTAACTGTAGTTTCTCCAGCTTGAATTGTGGGTTCATCAGTAGATCACTGAGGTTTTTCACTCCAGAGTCTCCTAGTTTATTCCCCCTCAGGTCCAGCTCTCTCAGGTGTGACGGGTTTGATTTCAGAGCTGAAGTCAGGATGACACACTGTTTCTCTGTAATACTGCATTCACTCAGACTGAAGACAGAAAGAGAAAATGACTCAAATCCATGTTCAGTTCATGTGTGAGTTAAATGAATCATGAATAAATGCCATACAGTCACTAATAAACCAGCAAAAACATGGAAACTTAATGATAGAAACGAACAAACCAAGACAGGATCATTTGAGGATACTAGTTACAATCCAAGTCTGGATCCGTCCTCACTCCCAAAAATAAGTGAATTTATCACTGTAGATTAATATATAGGATCAATATAGAAACAATAGAAAAATTAATATTTAAATGGACTATTTTCACCTGCTCTGGTCTAGATAGTCCAATTTAACAACTATAATCTTCTCTTTCGCCACATTTACTTTCACATCTCTAAATACACATTTTCCTTAATAAAAGGAGATTTAGTGAAAAGTACCATTAGTCCAGTATAAATGTAACATTTCAGAATAATCTATTTGTGTAACAGTTTTGTTGTGTTTTATTATCATGGTGTTGCTGTCTGTGTGTGTTCCCTAGTTAGTGTTCTTGGTTGTTAATTAGTTCCTGCAGCTGTTCAGTTTTACCTTGATTACTCTGTCTGTGTAATTAAACTCTTAGTTCTGTCTGTTCATTGTTCTATCGTTTATGTTGAAGTGGTTGTGTTTTATCTCTCCTACATGTCAGATTTGTGATTAAAGACAGTGTTATTGTATTCTCCATCATTGTGAGCTTCATTACAACCAGCCATTCATGACAATTTGATACACTGTTTTTAGTCTGTTCTCACTTCTGTCTTGTTTCACAGCAAAGATTTGTCAGATTCCAGCATATGAAACTATTTTACAGCCACAAAGTTTAAAATGCTTCAAAGTTTAATTATATTTCTACTTCATGAATAAATTAACTTGGACCAGAGCAGAGCGTCATTATCAATTATATAAAAAAAAAATAATAAATGTTACGGTTTCAATGTAGGAACATACTAACTATTCATGTTAAATTACAGTAATACTGTCTGCATGTGTTTTTAACAGGACCTCAACAGGGTGCGGGATTGTTTTTCACAATTTTAAACATCTCTAAAAGTTCTGCAGTCACAACGCATCATTTCCACACACACATCTGAACTATATCACGTGGTGAATCAGATATGAATATATTAAATATCAAAATGAGACATCGTCAGACTCACTGGCTTCTTCGTGTCTGCTGATCAAAAGAGACAGAGACACAATGCAGACCTCTTTTGTTTCTCTGAGTGACCTAACCTTACAGAAAACCAACAAAGACACTTCTACAACTAAAACTGCATCAAAATTGTTCCAAACAATTTGAAATGGACTTATCAAATATCTTTAACTACATACATTTTATATCATGTCCACACATACTACCTGTAACCAGTTATGCTTTAGAACACCCACAATTCATGTAAATGTGATACTTTTGAAGGACTGATTGAAAGTATGCCTTATATGGAATGAATGTAAATCTCTAATGTATGTCTAAATCATGGCTTGAATGAAAACTGTGTAAAATGTATCATATTCCATTTAATAGAAATGATGTTTAAAATGGTACTGTCTGCTAAAGCAGAGACCGGAGGTAACACCTATGTACGATTGGGGCGGAGAAAAGCCACCTTTTGAAACAGGACAATATCTGATTGGCCAAAAATCCTCTCAGAAGTGGGACAAACAGCTAAGTTTAAATGGTCATATCCCAGGAGTGAACTAGTCAGCAGTGACCGTAAGCAGAAAAAAGAGTAACCATGGAGTAACAAGAAGAACAGACAAGCAGCTCATTCAAGCCATCCAACTTTCACTCACTTTTCTTTTCTTTTACTTAATTTTCTTTTCCGTGAGAGAGTCTCGTGTTCTAAGTTTTTCCACAAAGTTCAACCAACGACTTTTGCCGCTTCAACTTTAACTCCAGTTACAAAGAGACTAAATTTCATTTGCCAGCAAGCTCAAACGTGATTGGTTTTTACCTAACACAATCTGGACCTGAAAGACCCTGCAACAGATCATCGACTTGGAAAACCCTTCTCTGCACGCCGATGAGAAGATTCACACTTAAAGTCGACTCAAGCAAGCAACTCCAGATTATAAAGCTGAAACTGGTGCATTTAAATTAATGATTCATAGTTTGTTCAGGTCTTTGAAGTGCATATTTTGCTAGGAATCCTGTTCCTCTCTCTTAAAACTCTTTCTCTCTCATTTCCTTTCTTACTGCAACACATATGATGAATTGCTCGGTCGTAAACTAAATAACTCTTAATAATTTCCTATTATTTCATTTGAGCCTGTCCTGTTGACTTAAAATAAACTAAACACTAAATACAGTATAATGATACTAACTGTAGTTTCTCCAGCTTGAATTGTGGGTTCATCAGTAGATCACTGAGGTTTTTCACTCCAGAGTCTCCTAGATTATTCCAGCTCAGGTCCAGCTCTCTCAGGTGTGACGGGTTTGATTTCAGAGCTGAAGTCAGGATGACACACTGTTTCTCTGTAATTCTGCATTCATACAGACTGAAGACAGAAAGAGAAAAGACAATGACTCAGATCTATGATGATCAACTAACATGTTTATCTTCATCCAGCAGACTTTTGCTGACAAATAAACAGGGATATCCAGGTGCAGGCAACATGGAGAAAGACGACACATTGTTCATTTAAATATATTACGACATTGTAACAATACAAAGGTTGAAATCATCAATCTATTCATGTTAGTTTACACATTTATTCATTTAATTTAATCTTTAAGTTTCTTTCGTGTCAATGTCACCCTTGGTTTGATCACTGGGACATTGTCGACTCACTAACACTTTACAATAATCTTTCATTTGTAACATTAACTACATTAGTTAACATGAACCAATGATGGACAATACTAGCACAGCATTTAATAACCTTAATGTAAGTTTCAACATTTACTAATACAGTTTTAAATACAAAAGTTTTCTGTTAACATTAGTTAATCCACTGTGAACGAACATGAACAATGAATAATTGTATAAACGAACATTAACAGATTAAGGAATAAAAATATTTCCTGAAGCAGAAGACAATCAAACAATGACAAGACACATGCTGGTCAATGGAAATATGGTGCAGAAAAACTTTTTTTTTTTTTTTTTTTGTGTCAGCATCAAAATGTGTGTTACGTGGTTCATGATACATTAACATACAATGCTTTTGTTGAACATAAAACAAAGTTCTTTAAACTGGATAAAAAAGTGAAAGTGATTAAGATGAGCAGGACAGAGAGAAGTGGAAGTGCTTGTGTAACACGAGAGGGAAAAACACATTGTTGAACCTCTTCTCAAAGCTCTTCACTCAAACGAGGCTTCGAACTTCACCGGTGACATCATTTCACTAAAACAATACAAGCCTCGATACGGAGCTCCGGCGGGAAGATCCTGATGTTCTCGACACAAGCTTCAAAGCCTCAGTATCAGGAGTAACATCACTAGAGTAAAGCTGCACTTGTGTTCAGTCAACTTGCCTTCAGTGGATCTTATTACAGGCAGATTCTGATCACAGATTTTTAAAATGCACTTGTTCAAAAGTTAGTTTATGCTGCACCAAAATTAGACATTTTACATTTTGTGAAACACAAACATTAAATTGAAAGCAGTTATGAACAGTTCTGATGTCACAAAAAAACTTTGTTACACACCAGCAATCAGTAAACATGATCACATTCAGCAGTCATGTTCACAAAGAGCATCAATATATACACACTTATATTTAATTTACACAGAATTAACCTGTGAAGGTTAGGAAAGACATCTCTGTGTTTATAGTGCAGCTGATTTCAGTCTATCACTTATTTGAAGAGTTTTCTGAGCTCTGGAAGAAAATCATTGTTCTCCCTCTACAGTAACTGAAATAATTATTGACCCATGATCAAACTGTCTTATTATAAAGCTTCTCTATATTTAAAGCTTGAGGGTAACTCTTTATTGTGTTTTTAATTGAACAGTTTAATTTTGTTACTTTACATTGTTGAGGCTGAGAAAAAACTGCTCCAAATGAAATACTGTGAGGAAATATTATTATCAGCTACAGTAACATTAAAATAAAAAGTAATGTAATATTTTAAATAAATGAACAATACTCACATCAGTGTGTTGAGTCGACAGTGTTTATCCTGCAGTAGAGCAGCGATCTGATTCACTCGTGTGTCTCCTAGTTCATGTTCAATCAGATTCAACTCTCTCTGGAGTAACAGGTTTTTACCCACAACTCTCTTCACATACTGACAGGCTTCATCTGCAGCAGCACTCAAAAACCTGCAGAAGAGTCAATTCAGTTCTCAACTAAATGTCTGTTGCATTACAAACATGATTGATAAGATAAAAACTTAATTATTGTTCTAAAGACAAGCTCTAGTTAGTTATTTAGATTTTATTCTAAATAACTTTATTTTTGAACATTTAAATACACAAATAAATACATAAATACTTGAAAAAATCTAATAGAGTTATTTAAAAAAAATTTAGTTTCTGATGCAATTGTCCAGCTTATTGTATAACTATGTACCCCTGTTGAAAAAATACATTTTTATTTTTAATTAAGATTTATCTTTATATTGTTTTTGTGTTTATTCAATATATATTGTATGTGTACTCCTCATGAGTATTATATTATAAACATAACTTTATATTGTTGAAACTGTATAAAGTTTAGGCTCTGATTGTGTATTTTCACATGTCAGTTCGGTTTGGAGATGTGTGATTGGTCAGAGGTCGGGGGCAGGAGGAGAGCGAGAGAGAAGTGGGGACGAAGACGACACGGAGAGTGACTCAGTTAGGATAAAGGTGTTAATTTAGTTATACTAAGTGAAGTGAGTTTATGTAACTTCGTACAGAAGTTAGTGTTGAACTCCTGTGTGCGGGTAATGCAGACACAAGACTGTGACGTACTTGTTATTCTCAACTGATCAGAACAACCGGAGACTGAGCTCCTCCGGCTGCGCTGGATTCCCATATCCAGACAGCGCTTCAGGTAGCCAGGAATTCCTGAAAGCTCCCCTGGGATCACTGGATTCCCAGATCGGGACCGCACAGTGATGTTTTGTCTGTACCTGATGCAGCGCCGTTTTTCTCCGTCCTTGACTCTACACGTGGATCCTTTCGCTGGACTTAGATATGAGCTACAATCTTGAGTAATCACATTGTTTCCCATCACTGTTGACTCTATCAAGAGTGAAGCGGCAATATTGTTTTTATGCCCCAACGCACACGAGCGTTGTTCAGGCCTGCACCGTATTTATTTTGGGACTATTTTGAGTTTAATACATTTATAAGAGTCTGGGCCCAGTGAAGTTTACTAACTGATAGAAAATGAATGTAAAGTGGTGTAAAAGTGTGAAATATGCACAGACACTATAAGTGGGTCCTGTAAAGTAATATAGTGTGAATAATACATTTTTTGAATATTCAATTTCTCAAATTAAGTGAAAATTAAAGTAAAAAGAAACCAATGATTATTTGAACATTTGATTATTTATTCTTCTGTCTAAGTTGACATGTTGTGAGTTTACTGCATTAAGTTCATAAAGAAAGCCAGTAAATGAACCCAGGGTACTCTAAACACAGGGACGTATAGAGTGCTACAACTAGAATAATATATTTGTTATGAATATTTAGCCTGCATATAACTAGTTTTGTTCATTATTTCATCCCGTCTCACCTCAGTGTCTTCAGCTGACAGTTTGGATCCTGTAGTAAATCACTGAGCTCCTTCACTCCTGATTGTCCAGGATCATTTCCTGTGAGATCCAGCTCTATCAGGTGTGAAGGCTTTGATCTCAGAGCTGAAGCCAGAGCTTTATAACCTTCTTCTGTTACACTGCAGTTAGAGAGTCTAGAACAGGAATGAAAACATTCAGATGATTAATCAGTTAAACCTGAACAATAGAAATCCTCAAAGTGAATTTTATTTTGTTCTTTGTACAAAAGTATTGAAAGTTAGTTCTAAAAACTGACAACTGAATATGGAGGAAAACAAAAGACACAGAGAGCTTTAACATGTTAGACATCAACATCACTTTCAAGATTTCAATTATCTAAAACTGTACAGCTGTGAAAGCCTTTGATCTGAATGATTCACAACAAGCAACCTGAAAATGGTCGAAAAATGAGAAAATTAAAGTTTGGGAATGGACTAATGGACTATATGCACGGAGCATTCTTTACAACTTCCGCATTAAGCCAGCTGGAAAACTTCCGGTGAGAGTCATTTGCTGGTGTGTTGAGCATATAGTGTAATACTTAGTTTATAATCAGAATATAGTCACTTAATGGTCAGGAATAGCATTAATTTAGTTATTCAAATGTAAGACAGCATAGAAATAAATAAATAAAGTCGTACCTCAGTGTTCCTCCTCGGCTAAATTCGACCATCAGTTTTCACACTTTTATGTGCAAAAACTCTTCAAAAATGTAATATTTGTTGTGCACTTTAGTTAGATTAATTGAATAAAATGTGTGTTTTTATAAGTGTGCTGAAATCATTGATCTTGCGTTGCACTGACTGACAGCTGCTGTGATTACAAAGGGAAAGCACGGTGCTCGCTTTCTGTGTAATTAATTCATAATAAAAGTTATTGTTTTTCTTAAGATTTTGTGAGTACTTTATACTTCACATTGACAAAATGTATTTTTAGACCTAGTTATTTTATAATGTTTAATATTTAGTCAAAAACGAAGTGAAAAACGATTAGAGGAAATGGCTGATATATGCGCAAATAAATGCTACTTTGCTGCCACCAACTGGTTAAAGTGGTAATTATTGTCTTTTTTATTTTTAAAAAAGTGTTTTCTATCAAATTTTGAATTTCCTACATTTTTAAACGTTTGGTTTTACAATGGGGACAATCTCAGAAGGATGAACAAATTGTGTTTGTGGTCATCACATTAAAAATAAACATTTGAAGTGCTGGGGGGGAAATGTGTGTGTGTGTCTAATTACAGTCACGGCATTACTAAACGGTCCCAATAGCTTCATCTTTACTGCAATCAATAAAACTGGTTAATTGGCAAATTAGGTAAATGTGATAACTGCATTAAAATATGAATACAACATTAAAATGTCAACCATTGATGGATTTGTGTCAATGTACAACAGCTAACAGTTCACCGGAAATGCCCGAGGTGGCTAAATGACAACCAGGAAGTAACCGTGCATATAATCCATTCAAGTTCAGACTTCAACTCATTGTGAGATACTGAGTATAAAGTGTTTTAGTTTAAACTGTTAAAGTGATTTTAATCATTTTGATTCTTGTATGTGAAGAATGTTACTGACCTCAATCTCTCCAGTTTACAGGGTGAGTCCTTCAGTACGTCACATAAGTGCTTCACTCCAGAGTCTCCTAGTTTATTCCTGCTCAAGTTCAGCTCTCTCAGGTGTGACGGGTTTGATTTCAGAGCTGAAGTCAGGATGACACACTGTTTTTCTGTAATACTGCATTCACTCAGACTGAAGACAGAGAAATAACAATAGTTCACATCTATGATGATCATCTTATTGAAGAGCTTCAGCAGCATTTAGTTTCCAATAGTCTGTCTTGAAACCAAGCGGTAACCTCCCCCAGTTTCTCGTGAAGCCAATATGAAAGTGACTTAAACTGCGATTCATCGACTGGCCGCTAGGGACAGGCTCCAAAAGGGAGCAGAATCTCATTGACCATCATGGTAAAACAGCCAAGTTTACAGCAGAAAAAAAAAACATGTTTACAGCCGGGTTCAAATTGTGGTTTTGGTGTATACTGCTAATTTTGCCCTTCATGACAACTCTGAGGGGGGGTGAATTTTTTTATAACTCATCCGTTTAAATTATATTAAGCCTTCAAGTTCTGCATAATTAAGGGCGTGGTCACTTGAGTGACAGGTGGATTGCCGCTGCTGTCTGTGAGCCGTCATGGTACCTCAGCAGCTAATTTCAGCCGCTGAATTTGGCATCTCAGCCGTATTTGTGCCTTTTTTCTGGATTATTTTATACAATATATGGATTGCTGCATTAATAGTCGAGACAGATGCGCGTCTGTGTAGATGTGCTCGCATGCGGAAGATAAACAGAACACATGTTGTTGGATCCTCGTGGCATTGGCTAAAAGTTTTGTTCCTGAGATTTACTACAATGAGGATATACAACTCCAACAGCACTGCTTGGATCCAACTAAAACTGCTGCATTATTTTGAAAAATTATACTTTGGACACGTGCTCATTAGTTTGAGAGATAAAGATATCTGGTACCTATATAGATACGTATAGAGTTTTGCATTATAAACGATGCTCAGATTGCATCCTTTCTTGAAGAACGATGATGAAGAGCAAATAATTCTGAATATATGTAATGCAAACAATGGATAATATATAAACATTTAATGGATTTAATGCTTTCATGGACAAAAAGTACTGTTTTTTGTTTTGCAATGGACATTTTACCCAAGTGCCACAGATTGGATTCATCTCGTGATCTCTATTTCATTATAAAGGTATGAAGTCCCATTTGATTTTTTTTGTTATTTGCACACCCCACACAAATTATTTAGCCTACTGGTGTTGAAGCATCTATAACGTTGTCTTAAAAAAAAAAAAAAAAAAAAAAACGTAGATTGACAGTAAACCTTTAGTACTTTCTAATGATATTGTTATCTTTATTAATATTTTAGATAGTATCTAAGATAGATAGCTCCTGCTAACATGATCATGTTGCACTAGGAGGGTGTGGTTTCAGCAACAAGTCGCATGGGCTCCAACTACGTCCCGCCTTTTTGCCCATTTTCAGTTATTCGGGAGTGACGCGCTGCTAAGATGGCAGCGGCCTCATTTTCGCTTCAAAACTGCTGTTCAGAACTCTATGGGAGACGTCACGGACACTACGTCCATATTTTTTTACAGTCTATGCTTGAAACCCAGTTACACTAGTTCTGTGTGCTGAAGATACTGTTTCTTTTTAACTATTTATTTGATCTCTCTATTCTTTATTCTCTGTTGAAAAGGTAGATTTCTGCATATCTATTTATATAACTAGATAAAAAAAATGTGACCAATAGGGAAACCCCAGAAGGTGCACTGCTATAAAGAATGAAACATAAGCTCTGCTGTCTTAAATAAATAAACTTCAATCACACTGTAACTAGTGCTGGGCAGTATACCTGTTCATATGGTATACCGGTTTCAAGACCGATATGAATTTTTCAAAAACCGCTATACCGGTGTGGAGCTGAAACAGCTGCTGTCTCTATTCAATGGCAATGAAGCTCTATATAGAGTGTATAGAGAGCAGACTTCTATTAACTGCATACCCTTCTTACACTAATGGAAACAACTTTATTACACAACAATAAATAACTCACAAAACTAACTCTCTTTAATACTGCAAATACCATGCAGAGCCAAATGATTTCCACAATGCAGAAAACACGGATGAAACCACAGAATCCAGTCACAAATAGAACTTACTGTATAAAGCGGAACGTCATGGAATTTAGCAATTCTTTGGATGAATAAATCAAAAGTAGGGCTGTACAATCAATCAGATATCGATACAGACTAGTGTCTGCGAATATTAAAGCTAAAAATTACTGCTATTGTCTACTAGTACACATACTTAAAGTCTGCGTGAACCGGAAGTTGCAAACGACTTTTCTCCAGTGTTGTGACGTATTTCCAAGTGAAACGGAATATTGAATAGAGGGCAGAGTTTACTTTAGCGCTCCTCCTCTCCCATCTCTCGCTCATAGCAGACGAACGGTTGCAGGGAAGTGGTTTAAGCATTTTCAACCCAAGCCGTCAAACTGACGTCATCTGGGAAGGACTTTAAGCTCGCGATGATTTCAGTGTCTGCTGTCTCACTCACCATACATGAACTTCATCTGTAGAGCTGCTCTTAGCGTCACTTTATGAACATTTCACCATTTAATTTAATAAAACTATCGACATTTGTCATATTATATACACAGGAAGTCAAACGTCTTCACGTCTTCAGTTCGGTATAACTTGAAATAACAGAAATATACTATTGTACAATCAAGTGTACTTCGATTAATAGAGATTAATCAAAAATCGCTGTTTACATGGTAGTTTCTTAATCAGAGTATTGTCTTAATCATGTTAATAACGGAATATTGTTGTCCATGTAAACATACTCACTGTTATTTAGTCTGTTCTCACTAGTCTTGTTTCACAGCAAAGATTTGTCAGATTCCAGCATATGAAACAATTTTACAACCAACAAAGTTTAAAGGGTTAGTTCACCCAAAAATGAAAATTCTGTCATTTACAGTGGTTCAATATTAATATTATAAAGCGACGAGAATATTTTTTGGTGCGCCAAAAAAACAAAATAACGACTTATTTAATGATGGCCGATTTCAAAACACTGCTTCAGGAAGCTTCAGAGCATAAATGAATCAGTGTGTCGAATCATGAATCGGATCGTGTGTCAAACTGCTGAAACCATGTGACTTTGGTGCTCCGAACAGCAGATTCGACACACTGATTCATTTATGATCCGATGCTTCCCGAAGCAGTGTTTTGAAATCGGCCATCACTAAATAAGTCGTTATTTAGTTTTTTTACTCACATGAACTGATTTAGATGTGTTTTTGTACCTTTATGGATCTTGATAGAGGACAATTCCATTGCTCCTTATGAAGGCCTCACAGAGCCATCGAATTTCAACTAAAATATCTTAATTTGTGTTCCGAAGGTTAACGACGGATTTACAGGTGTGAAATGGCATGAGGGTGAGTAATAAATGACAGAATTTTCATTTTTGGGTGAACCCTTTAAAATGCTTCAAAGTTTAATGCTCTTTTTCTGCTCAGGTCCAGCTCTCTCAGGTGTGACAGGTTTGATTTCAGAGCTGAAGTCAGGATGACACACTGTTTCTCTGTAATTCTGCAGTAACTCAGACTGAAGACAGAAAGAGAAAAGACAATGACTCAGATCTATGATGATCAACTAACATGTTTAGCTTCATCCTGCAGACTTTTGCTGACAAATAAACAGGGTATCCAGGTGCAGGTAACATGGAGAAAGACGACACATTAGCTATGTTTCCATCACCCTGTTTTTATGCACATTTTAAAGTACAGCATCAGAAACGAGCAATGAAATCACCAAATTTCAGAAAAAAAGTCACAAAAAAAAGTTTACACTCACTTGAGGTGATTTTTGACTTGTGCTAAAAAGAGTTTATGGGAATAATAGGAGATGGAAATGCATTTGCCGAATAAATTCTGCCATAGTGAACATTAGACTCCATTCATGACTATGATTATGAAAGACAATACAGAGCGTCACTGAGCGCTTATGTGCATCTCATGCACAGAATGATGCGCTTTAAGCAACGGAGTCTGTAATGTGGGGTCGACAGAATGAGGATCCTGTTGAGCAAAGATATTCAAGGTTGCGATGATCAGTGAGGACTAAGAAGGGGTATTTGGCCCCCTCTAGCCAATGCCGCCACTCCTCGAAGGCTGTTTTCATTGCAAGAAGTTTGCTTGATTGAGTTTGTGGGAGAAGTAAGCACAGGGGAAGAGTTTGGACGGATTACCATGACGTTGCGAGGGGATAGCAACAACCCCAGTGCTTGAAGCATCGATCTCAACCATGAACTCAGGATCAGGGTGATGTAATATGGGTGCCGTGGAGAAACATTCTTTCAGATGATTGAAAGCCCTGTTTCCCTCCCTTGGACACTGAAGTAAGAGGGGCTGCGATGGAGCTAAAGTTACGCAAGAATCGCCTGTAAAAGTTAGCGAAACCGAGAAATCTCTGCATCTCTTTGATGGTTGTGTAATTAAAATTACATATCCACTGAAAAAGTAAAGTAAGGGATTACTGTTCATATGCTGTTCTCAGCTTTAGTTTCACAATTTAGCAACCCCTAGGGGTGACATGCCTATATTTAAGTAGAGCATGTGCTGTTCAGCCATTTTGTGTGAGATGTTTGAGAGTGCACACAGACGATACCAATCTCCACCCACACTTCACTTACTTTTGGAAAAGGCATTGTCTGTAAGTGTTTTTTTTTTTTAAATGAATGGTTTTTGGTGTTTTGTTAGATCATGGTGTTGTATTTGGAGATGCTATATGAGTGTACATGTGTATTTACAAGACTATCAAGTACTCCTTAGCTTGTTGGATTCATGTTGTAACCTGGGTATTCATTGTCAAGAATCATTCAATGTTGTATTTTAAAGCTTGTGTGAACATTTGCATACAAAGGAAATGTAAGCTGTGTGCCCTGTGATGTTGTTTACACCACTGCTATGTATGCTGTGCTATTTATTATTAGAATTTGCTTATGCTTATCTATACTTCTACTCAGTGTTGGGGAAGCTACTCTGAAACTGTAGTTTGACAAGCTACTCATAAATTAAAGTAGTTAAACTACAGTCAAGCTACCCTTCTGAAAATGTAGTTAGCTACACTACAAGTTACTAACAAAAAGTAGCTAGCTACATTGAAACTACTTTTTTTAAAATGACATAGCCTGGATAAGTGTTAATGAAGAATGTTTAAGTAAGATGTTTTGGGTTTAAAACAACGCAATGTACTACAATTATGATTTTAAAGCGTACTGTTTTATTACGTTACATACTGTAAATTAATTCAACAGTTTTGTTTAAATCAATACTGAATTTAAAATCTAAATTTGTCGTCTAAAGGTAAAAGTGAACGCTGCCTCTTTAAAATCGTTGTAGTGCAGTTGCACGTAAGTTCGAAACTTCGCACCAGTTGGCTGTGCAGTTGCTGTCTGAAGATGTCGGCAGAAGCTAGTGGCTGTTTTGCAGAATGGAAATATTCTAATAACTTCACTTTTTTGATGGTAAAATGTATGCTATGTCCTAGGCTAGGGAGAAAAAAAGCGTGCGCTCTCTATATTTACGATGGTTGTGTGAATGTGAACAGCATGTGTAACAGCATTGTCTCCATCCATTAGGTCTTACAGCAGCCTTTAAAATATGCTACTGTCTACTATTATCTGTCTGTATTATAAATGATAAACAACAAAAGAAAAGCTTTAATAAGGATTAATCTATATGTAATTTATACAGTTATGAATATGCAGTATTATTTTATATTTGATTATTCAATTTGTGGTATTTTTTCTATTAAAACTACCTGGAACAATAAAATATAGCATCGTTTTATTTTATTTTTTTATATATTTCTACAGTGGTATAAAGTATTTTGCACTTTTGGTGGTATCGGTACAGACTACTAAATTTTTGGTATAGTGACATCCCTATTCGTTACTAAAAGAAATGTAAGTATTATAAAGTAAATAAAAGTATAGCAGGCTATATGTTTTAATAAAGTTAAAATGATTTTAAAAGTTATAAAAGACTTTTCCATGTTTGACTAAATTATTAAAAGTTTCTATCTGGTCAAGGTTTATAGGGATTTTAAGAAGTAATTAGTAAGTTGCTTATTGAATAATTAAAATTACTTTTCAGACAATAATTAAAAAAGTATTTTAAATACAGCATTGATGATGTAATTTGTAATAAGTAATTACTTTTTGAAGTAACTTACCCAACACTGGATAAAACCACTCATCCCCCTCCCTGATGTGGATCAGATTGTAGGCATTGCGTAGGTCAAGTTTGGTGAAGCATTTAGCTGAACGGAGCTGTTCGAGTGCAGGGGGTAGTAGAGGAAGGGGGTATTGGAATTTGACTGTGATGTCATTGAGACCTCTATAATCGATACATGGCCGAAGACTTACATCTTTTTTCTTTACAAAGAAAAACCCAGTAGAGGCGGGAGATGTTGATGGAACTATGAAACCCTTGGCCAATTCCTCTTCAATATAAGATTTCATAGCTTCGTTCTCAGGTTGAGATAGGGGAAATATTCTGCCTTTAGGTGGTGTAGTACCCGGAAGGAGATTTATGGCACAGTCACTGGGTCGGTGAGGAGGTAACTGGGTTGCCTTGTGTTTACTAAAAGCTTCAGCTAAGTCAGCATACTGAGAAGGAAGGTCAACGAGATGATTGGAATCTACCTTCTCGGTGGTTTCAAGAGATGTGGCTGGAGTCATGGGAGTCTGAGGATGATTTGGTTATAGGGTGCTTGGATGAGGCAGAAGCGACTTGTCTCAGTGTGCATGATCCCGATAGTCAGTTGCATGTCAGTGGTCATGTATTGAACCTATCCAGCACCTAGAGGTCTCCATTCTAATGCTGCCACTGCCAGGAAAGTTTACAAGAAACAAGGGGAAAGTTATGAGTTTTTGCAAAGTTGGTATTAATGAAATTTCCAGTGGCTCCAGAGTCAGTTAGAGCCATTTCCTGTCATACTGGTTAAGAGTTAGTTTAACTGGTACTTTTAGACATTTGGAGGAATGAAGAGATTCGCTCACTGTAGTGGAAGTGTGTTGTTTGGGTCTTGTTGGACAGGACACCCTCATGTGACCTGGCTGACCACAATAAAGACAGATTCCTCTGAAAACGACAATCTCTCTCCTGAGAGGAAAGACGAGTATGTCCCATTGCATGGGTTCATGTTCTTGAGAAGGTGAGCTAAATGATTGGCGAGACACTGATCTGTTAGGTCTCCTAGACCGGATTAGATTGTTAATGCGAACGGTAAGATCTAGTTGATCCAAGGTTTTGCCCTCATCCTGGCAGGCTAGTTCAGACTGCAGATCCATGTTAAGAGCTTGGCGAAAGTGCAGTTTGAGAGGATCCCTCTCCTCCTCTGGGTATGTCAAAAACATCATGGAAACATTGCAGGAAATCCTCAAAAGAAGGAAAGACGGGCCAACTGAGGTCCCACACAGCAATAGCCCAATCCAATGCTTTATTGGTGAGTACAGAACAAACAAAGGCAATACTTCGGCTCTCTTCGGTGGGATACACAAGGATTGCTGAGAAACTAACAATGAGCATTGAAGTAAGAAGCCTCTACATTTACCTGGTGTACCATCAAACTGATCAGGGTAAGCTAGGCGAGGATTTGTCTTAGAATGATTTGAAACAGGGACTAGAGATGGCAGACTTGAAGGCGGTGGAGGTCTCAGGTGAGGGTAGATGAAGATTATGTAGCGTCTTGATCACCTCTTCCGTGAGGGATGTGAGATGTGCTAGCTGTTGTTGATGCACGCTAGCCTGAGCAGAAACTTCAGAGGTGAGACAGTCGACAGCTGCTGGATCAGGTTATGGTGAAGTCTTCTGTAATGAGGGGTCGACAGAATGAGGATCCATTTGCAACTTTTATTAATAACAATCGTAGTCGTACAAACAGTGTCGATGAACAGCAGACAGGGTAATGAAGATAAGACAGTAATCAGAGAAGTAAGGCAGGCATAGTCCAATAGTCCATGAAACAATGCAAAGGGTCAGAGGTAGGCAGCAATAATCCACATGAGAGAAAACAGAACGCTCAGAAATGTCAGCCAGGGCAAAAACAAGGCTTTGCAAAGTGTGAGTGTAAAATGGCCTCTTAAATAGTTCAGGTAATGATGTGCAGCTGGGCTCGTGATCACAGCCAGGTACAGGGCTTCTGGGAAATGGATTGTGTAAGTGAAAGTCAGTATTCCAATGATGGCGACCTCTGGTGACGATCGGAGGGAACCACAGAGGCCGGATTCATTACAGAGTCACAGCGAGCAGCGCTTCGCATTGAAAAGTTCAAAGCACAAAGGTATGAGATACCGATGCATAGAGTATCTATGGCTATGCAATAGTTTGAGCTTTTTCTTTTAACAGTTTTAAATTTCAGTTTCTGTGTGTGTGAAGAACAATTTTAATGCTCTCTACTCGTGTTGTGATCTTACAGACACCCATGAGAAAGTAATGTGAAACAGCAATAAACTCCACCCAGATAAAGTCATTTTATGCAAAACCATAGACCTTAATCTACAGATCAAGTAATAATAATAGGAACATTGAATCATCTTTCATCATCAGAGTTTTATCGTGTTGACTGTAGAAACCGAACACAACACAGTTTAAATGCTGAATGGAGAATGACTGACAGCCACAGCAGAGGGAAGCATTCACATGAACTTGAATTTAAAAACGTAAAAATAGATCTGTACCTCACATTAAACTATGGAATGGCTTCAGAAAACCTGGAATATAGTGCAGAAAAACTTTATGGTGCTTTATATTGTTTTTGTGCCTTTTGTGTGGTATAACAATAGCAAAATAGTATACTCACAAAATATCAGATTTGGATCCAGCAAAAATGGCAGTATCGGAGCGATACAGATACAGAATATCTTATTGGCGCACCCCTAGTTACCAATACCACTGCCATCCGCTTGACCAACTTGATGAAAATGCACCTAATTCACATTTTATTTTTGTTTTATTAATTATTTGAGTTTTCTAAGCTCTGGAAGAAAACAATTTTTTTCTCCCTCTACAGGAGTGTTTCTCAAACTTTTTCTGCCATTCCCCACTTTGGAGGTGGGGAAGGGTTCTGAGCCCCACCTGTCCCCAGTCGCCCCAACAAAATGGTAATAAACTAGGCTTTTAGTTTATCTGTTAAAATTTAAGTAAAATGTATTTTATTAACATCACATTTTAAAAACATAACTTCAAATAGCAGCATTAAAAACTTTCAAATAGAGAAAATAAAAGTGCAATTATATGATCACTTTGTATGAAAAGACTGGTCAAAAGTAAATAAACATAATAATTCAATTGAATTAGGAATCAACTCTTTCATGCATGAGTTTAAATTAAAATATTATAGCTGAGTTTTTTTTTTTTTTTTACCTTTTTAGAACGTTTCCCCTCCTGTTTCCATGGTGACACATCATACTTGTCCCATCACACACCGCAGCCATAATAACACTGTATGAAAGATGTATCGCTTTTATTTCATTTCTCCTTTTTTTATTAAAAATATTCACAAGCTTGCTTACCATGTCATCAACTGTCTGATATTCCGATTCTCAAATATGTGTAAGTGAATGTATTTTGTTGTTTAAAAACCTTTATAAATTATCTTGATCTATAACGTGAGTTTGCGCAACTGTTCAGAGAGCCCTGTCGGTTGGATTTACTGCACGTGAATATATTAGTTTCTCCCGAAATACATGTAAAGTAAGTAGCCAGTGATCTGGGAGAAAAATAGAGTAAACTTTATACTTACACTATCTGATATGAACAAAATGCGTCGGCAAATAATATTTGAATTGATTGTTATTGCTGCTTCCATGGACATCAGTGTGTATTTTACAAGCTCTAAATGTACTGTTTTACTAGTAGGCTACTTATGGATTTTTAAATGTCTGAAACCTAAACATTATGTTATTGAAAACACTGCATAGTTGTAATAAATGAGAAGTGCTGAACGTGCATCCGTCTCTGGCTCAGCGCCAGCCAAAGCGCGAAACAGAGTTTGAATCTTGTAGTTAAGTGACGTCGCTGAACTCTGAACATTCTAAATCCCATATGTGGGACTGTACGCCCAGGGGCACAGAAATAAAAATCCCATATATGGGACCGTCCCGCTCAAAAGGTTAATGGAGATGGGCACAAAAGCGACCAAATTTCCTCCAGTTTGTCGTGCCCCACTTGTCATGTCTCTATTCCCCACCAGAAGGGGAGCGCCCCACACTTTGAGAAATGCTGCTCTACAGTAATTGAAATAATTATTGACCCATGATCAAACTGTCTTAGTCAAATATTAAAAGCTTGATGTCACAATTTAATTGTGTTTTCAATTTCCTGTTTAATTGTATTTCTTCACATTGTTGTGGCTCTGTGTGACTCTGAGAAACAAAACTGCTCTGACTCAAATAACTGAGGAAAAATCACCATCAGCTACAGCAACATTACCATTAAAAATAATGTAATATTTAAATAAATGGCAGTGTTCATCCTGCAGTAGAGCAATCTGATTCACTCGTGTGTCTCGTAGTTCATGTTTACTCAGTTTCAGCTCTCTCAGGAGTAACAGGTTTTTACCCACAACTCTCTTCACATACTGACAGGCTTCATCTGCAGCAGCACTCAAAAATCTGCAGAAGAGTCAATTCAGTTCTCAACTAAATGTCTGTTGCATTTGCTGAACAAATAAATATATAAATACTTGAAGTCTAATAGAGATTTTTTTAAAAAGAAACCACTGCAACACTCAGGCCTAATAAAGCAAATTTATAAGAAAACATTCCACAGAGCAGAAGGGCAAAAGCTCACTAGATCATGATTTTCAGTATGGATACAGAGTGTGAAATTAAGGCCTCAAGATCTTTCTGGCTTTTAGGCTAGAGTCTCATAAGCCTCGTTCAGGCTGTCAGTCCAAATCTGATTTTTGCGCATATCTGATTGAAATCCGTGTGACGGCTACACAATGTTGTCATGTTGTAAATAAGACAACATCTGTATTACAAACCCCTCCATCCATGCTTACCAACCCAAAATCATTGCCATATAAACCATTGTGTGTTTTCCAGAAAACGAAAGAGCGGCATGGACACACAAATCAGATCTGAAAAGTTGTGAAATACAATGTGGCCATCAGTAATTTTAGATCAGATTCCAATCAGATACACAATCGGATTTGGACTGACAGTGTGAACGTAGCCATAGACCTACTGTGGAGAGATACAGTGAACCTGGGCTTGAAGGAAAACTATTTGACTGATTTTCTAGAATTTTTAATGAGAAGTGTGCACAAAAAACCAAATTGTGCATGTTAATTGTCAAGGTATACCATACTCCAGAATAGCACATATACTGACCCATAATGTCTATTTGACCTGTAGCTTGAACCACAACTAAACTGTGTTGACGGTTATCATCATCATCATGTCAGATCCTGCAGCATCTGATCTGATCTTGATCATTTTGATGCAACAAATTGTCCATCTTATTGTATAACACAAATAATATATTTGTTATGAATATTTAGCCTGCATATAACTAATTTTGTTAATCTCGTCTTACCTCAGTGTCTTCAGTTGACAGTTTGGATCCTGTAGTAAATCACTGAGCTCCTTCACTCCTGATTGTCCAGGATCATTTCCTGTGAGATCCAGCTCTATCAGGTGTGAAGGTTTGATCTCAGAGCTGAAGCCAGAGCTTTATAACCTTCTTCTGTTACACTGCAGTTAGAGAGTCTAGAACAGGAATGAAAACATTCAGATGATTAATCAGTTAAACCTGAACAACATAAATCCTCAAAAAGAATTTTATTTTGTTCTTTGTATGAATATATTGAAAGTTAGTTGCAGAAACTTACAACTGAATATGGAGACAAAAAGAGGAGAAAGAATGAAAGATAATCTCTGTATACTGATGAATCACAGCACAGCCACAGAGGTACACAATAATGCAAGAATTGTTTCTTTCATTTTGATAGACCACCATCTTCTCTTTAATTAAAAAAAAAAAAATTTTTTATAGCTAGCCAAGTTTCATATAAAGGTTTCTTCTTACAAGAATGCAACGTCACTAAGACCTAAAGAGTAAGAGCAGAAGTAAACACGCACACACTCATACTGCCAAAGCTCAAAGACACCATCTTGTGCACTGAGCCCATTTTGATCTTTAATATTAGATCTTTCCTTTCCTCAATTCAATATTACTCTTTATGAAAAACACACACACAAAAAAGTACAATGACAACGCTTATATAAACATCAAACTTTTATCAACAAAGCAAAAGGACGGATGATACTTGCATTGTTACAAATAAATAAAACGTATTTGTTTACCCTAAATTTAAAACTAATGCTTAGTTTGTGGCTTATTATTATTAATGAAAACACATCAACAATAAAATAGTACAATGACAAATTCACTTTTTAAACATTGGACTTTTGTTACCAAAATGAATAGATGGATGATATGGTATACCCACATTGTAACAAATAAATAAATAAGCTTGGATTTTAAACGAATGCTTATTTTGTAGTTCATTATTTTATATGAAAAACACATAAAAAAACACAACATTAAAACAAAAGACAAACTAACTTATATTAAAGAAATGCATCCTGTTATCCCTCTGATAAGTCATCACACCTCACTCTCATCATGTGACTTCTGTTGTAGCTCAACTTACCTCAGTATCTCCAATTCTTCAGTCCAGTACAGAGCAGATTCACTCCTGAATCCTGCAGATTATTATTGTTCATGTTCAGCTCTTTCAGATTGTTATCTGATCCAAGAACTGCAGCCAGAGCTGAACAGCTTTTGTCTGTTAAGTTACAGTCATTTAACCTACAAGAGAAATAAATCACATCAGAATTAGATGGAACACATACATTTTCATACAATATAAAATATATTTTCCATTATTATTTTACATAACAGCATATACACAGTAAAGAGGCTGAGCTAAATATAATATTCTTCAAAAGGTAGTATTTCTAGTACTACTCATAAAACTAAGCATTTAAAATATCAAATTATTGGGAGATGCATAGTACCAACTGATAAAATATTTGTACTTTATTTAGCCGGTTATATAAAAGTCTCATTGTTTTATATCATAACCTTTCAGAATTTCATTTTATTTTTGTCAATATAAATAAAATGTATTTTTTTTCCTTCCTTAGGAATATGAGCCAATATATAATTGAGTCACAAAAGTGCTGTATCATATGATACAAAACAATATTCAAACATTTTTAAAAGTTCTTTATTTTTGTCTCCATAAAAAAAAAAAAAATTAAGACTATTATTTCATAGGTCAGGCTTTAATAGGTAAAGTCCACAATATACTTCAAACGAAATTGAAGAACAAACTCATGTGACGTCATTTCGAACAAAATCAGGCCGAAACGAATATATAAAGTGTTATAATATAAACGTGGCATGACTTTGCTGGAGTGCTGAACTACAGAGCCTGTGCAAACAAACATGTCCACAAATCCTCGCTAGTTTCTCAATTTTATTGTTTTTTTTTTTTTTAACTGAGAGGAAAGTGCACAACATGTTTACATGTTCATTTAACCATCGTTCTCAGCAGTGTGGGCAGCATCAGATGTTTGATAACAGTATATCGCTGCTCACGTATTTTGAACTTCGTTTTACCCCTAAACAAAGAAAGTATATGAGGGCTTTTAAGTTATTTTTCATGATGGGGATTCACTATACAATAATGTAAATAAATGGCTTTTCCAATGATAGCGAAACATGACAAAACATTTTAAATGACTTACAGAGCTCTTCTGGAGGTTTTGATGACTGCCAATAATCTAATGAGACACTCGTCTGATTTCTTGAATTTCTGAAGCTCAAACTCCTCCAGCTCTTCTTCTGATGTCAACAACACAAAAACCAAAGCAGACCACTGGGCAGGTGAAAGGTCACCAGATGAGAGACTTCCTTTGCTAAGGTGGGTCTGAATCTCCTTCACCAGAGTTTGGTCGTTCAGTTCATTCAGACAGTAGAACAGATTGATGGATCTCTCTGCAGACAGATTACCTCCTAATTTCTGCTTGATGTACTGAACTATTTGCTTGTTGCTCTGGTCATTAGCGTCTTGCTGTGTCAACAGACCCCGTAAGAGTCGCCGATTGGACTGGACTGACAGACCAAGGAGGAAGCGAAGGAAAAGGTCCAGGTGTCCACTGTCACTCTTGAGCGCCTTGTCCACTGCAGTCTTGAGAAAATCAATCATGGTTTCATTTTTGTTTTCCTGTTCTGTAGACTCATGGTCAAACACACTTTTCTTGTTGATGTCTAGAAACAGATGTGCATAAAGGGCTGCAATAAACTCTTGAATGCTCAAGTGAACAAAGCAGTACATGGTACCAAGAATGATCCCTGTTTCCTCCTTAAAGATCTGGGTACACATGCCTGAGTACACTGATGCCTTATAGACGTCAATACCACAGGCTTCCAGGTCTGTGTCATAGAAGATCACATAGTTTCTTTGCAGCTGATTTAATGCCAGTTTCCCCAGTGAAAGGATGGCGTCTTTATCCCAGGAAACATCTGCTGCGTATTCTCCATCATATTTTCGGCGGCTCTGCTGGATCTGAAAGCGAAGAAAGTGTGTGTACATTTGTGTCAGAGTCTTAGGAGTGTCTTCAATATTTGATTCCTGTAGTGTTTTAGAGATCTCATCAGCCTGATTGTTTTTCACATCATCATTTCTTTTCTCCTCCAGAATGTTCTGGAGAACAGTGGCTGAAATCCAGCAGAAGACTGGGATGTGGCACATGATAAAGAGACTCTTTGATTTTTTAACATGATCAATGATTGTGTTGGCCTGATTCTGATCCGTCAATCTTTTTTTGAAGTACTCTTCCTTTTGTGCATCACTGAATCCTCGTATCTCTGTCAGCCGGTCGATACAGTCAGGAGGAATCTTACTGGCAGCTGCTGGTCTGGTGGTGATCCAGATGAGAGCAGAAGGAAGCAGATTTCCCTTCATGAGGTTCGTTAAGAGAACATCCAGAGAGGCTGGTGACGATACATCACTCTACGTCTCATTACGATCAAACTTCAGAGGAAGGCGACATTCGTCCAATCCATCAAGGATGAACAGGACTTTGAACTGATTTCTTCTTGTAAGGTTCATTCCTTTTGTCTCTGAGAAAAAATGAGTTATAAGGTCCATCAAACTTAGTTTTTCTTTCTCCTTCAAGTTCATCTCTCTGAATGGAAGAGGAAATATGAAACTGATATCTTGACTTTCTTTTCCTTCAGCCCAGTCCAGAACAAACTTTTGCACAGAGACTGATTTTCCGATGCCAGCGACTCCTTTTGTCAGTACAGTTCGGATCTTCTCATCTTGTTCAGGAGCTTCAAACAAATTTGTGCATTTAACCTGAATCTCTTGAGATTCATGACGCCTGGAAGCAACTTCAATCTGTCTGACCTCATGTTCAGTATTGACCTGTTCACTGCCACCCTGAGTGATATAGAGATCTGTGTAGATGTTATTCAGAAGTATGGAGTCACCATGCTTCGCCATTCCTTCAAACACACACTGATACTTCTTCTTTAGGCCACATTTTAGCTGAAGACTGAAGAACAGCTCATCTAAACACAGGAACAAAAAATAGACAATTTTATTTCTTAATGTATAGTTTTATAGATAGTCTACATTAATAAGTGTCAATCTGACAGATGGTCATGAGTCTCTGACCTTCTAGAGCATCAGCAGCTTCATCTTGCTTCATCTCTCTCAGGTAATGTAGTGCGAGATCAAGAGCTGCTGCTTTGATACTGCATCTATTCTCATTAAAGTCCTTCACAAAGTTTTCTGTGTTCTCATTTTGTAATATTTTCTTAAACATTTCCAGTTCTTTCTTCAGAAATTTGATTATTTTGCTTGCAAGATCCTACAAACAAAAGTAAGAAAAAAGAATAACACAATTTAAACCAAATTTTGCATCTACATTTGGTTAACACTATTTATTCAATAATTATTTATTTGTGTAAAAAAAAAAAAGTTAAAAAGACTAACATGCTAACCAGCTGTTATTTTTGACAGAGAAAAAAAATAGCTTAAAAGGAAAAAATAAGTGATGAAGAGGAATTAAATAAAATTCTTCGTTAATAACATATTGTTTGCTGTAAATATTAAACTTATGAAATATGTTTTCCTACCTGGAAGATCCCCAGGAGATTGTCTTTGAAATTCTTGTGGTTCCTGTGAGTCTGAACGTCTGAGTCTAATGTCTCATATTGAAGCCTGTAATCAATAATCAAAAAATATTACAAAAAGCTAGAAAAAAAAAAAACATTAGTCATAAAAACTTTAAAGGTCCCGTTCTTTGTGATCCCATGTTTCAAACTTTAGTTAGTGTGTAATGTTGTTATTAGAATATAAATAAAATCTGTAAAATTTTAAAGCTCAAAGTTCAATGCCAAGCGAGATATTTTATTTAACAGAAGTCGCCTACATCGAACAGCCAGTTTGGACTACATCCCTCTACTTCCTTCTTTAATGACGTCACTAAAACAGTTTTTTGACTAACCACAGGAATACACAAGAGTTGCGTTTGTAGAGTGTGTTTGTCGCCATGTCGTCGAAACGCTGTTATTTTCATCCCGCAGTCCAATCACCGGGTCTGATTCCAGCTCAAATTGATAGGGTAAAATTAAAGACATGTTTACAATAACACTGAGCGCGTGCATCTCCACGTTATGGTAAGAGGCGTGACCTTTCCGGGCAAGATGCGCTAAACTGCTGTCGAATTACAACACAGGAACCGCTGGCACAATCAGAACTCGTTACGTATTTCTGAAGGAGGGACTTCATAGAACAAGGAAGTCATCAGCCCGTTTTTATGACAGTGGAAACAGCGGTATACAGATAAGTAAATTATGTGAAAAATACTGTGTTTTTTTACACGCGAAACATGAACACATGTTATATTGCACACTATAAACACAATCAAAGCTTCAAAAAAACACGAAAAACGGGACCTTTAATAAATATTTGATCTAATAATGTTTCATGATTGGTATTCACTGATACAACTTTAACACAGTCAACGTGTGACCAAAAATTACAAACATGAAATACCTTTTATTAGATGATGGTTTTTCCCCACTGAAGTTTGGTGGTTCTACATCATTTGACTGATCACTCTTCAGAGACACAGAGCTGGACACATGTGATCCTGATCTTACACTAATGACACAAAGAACACAGAGAAAAACACTTTACTGCATGAGATACTTTAGTCTCATTTGAAAAGGTTTAATGTTGCAAATAGTAATTAAATGCAGTATAGCTCTGCATTTGTCCATTTATGACTATGGTTGGATGGATGGATATATACATGTTTAGTTGCATGATCGGGGTGGGCGATATGCCAAAATATCATATCACATTTTTTTCAGGAAAATCACGATTTACAATTTTTATGACGATTCTTCATGTTGTTTTTTACTTTTTTGCAAGTGACTGAGCATTACAACCAAACTAATTCCCTATTTTAAAAACAAAGCCTTACAAAATAACAAAATATAAAATAAAATTAAAAATGGCAAACATTTAGGCCAAAGTGGTGAAGATAAAATCTTTGTTATATTTTTATTGTTATTGTTATTAATTTTAATTTTTGTTATTTAAAAATGTAGAAAAACATAGGCTACACATTATACAAATGAAATTAATACAATTATTTTTTTCAACTACAGTAGGTGTATTTAACAGTAGCATTCAAGTAAAAAATTAAATGAACAAAAATAAAAATAAACACTAGACTTCACAGTATAAATTATACATTAATAAGCTAATGTATTAAAGTTCTCAGTCAAGAGCAGTGGGATTTTCTCTTTAGGATAATTAGGGATAGTTACCCCCCAAAAATCTGCCATAATTTACTCTGTCAAGTTGTTTTAAACCCTAATGAGTTTCTTCTGTTGAAAATAAAAGTTGTATTGAAGAATGTAACCAGACAGTTGCTGGTCCACAGTGATTATGTTTTTCCTACCATGGAAGTCAATAGAGACCAGCAACTGTTTGGTTAACCCACATTCTCCAAAATATTTTATTTTGTGTTCTGCACAAGAAAGAAATTAATACAGTTTTGAAACAACATTACAGTGAGTAAATAATAATAGAATGTTTATTTTTGGGTGAACTATCCCTTTAAGGACAAGCGACCGCATGGTTAATATTAGGCTACTCTGCACGTAAAGACCTGCACGTATATCTAATATACAGCCACACATCCAATTTTCTCTCAAATGTTTACTTTCACTTTAGACATAACCAACTGTGTTTATGTAAACTTTGTGAGTATTTGACAGTATTAGAGCAATCGGAAGATAACTTTTAATTATTAACTATTTCAACTTATAAAAGCTAATCAGGCGCTGTTTGACAGGCTTTTAGTGCCTGTGTGCTTCAGGTGAACGCGGTCTGAAAAACGCATGTCAGAACAGCGCATCAGCTCGCGAAAGAAAAGACACAAGGCACATGAAATAATGAACTTTTGTGGATTGAAGTGTCCCACGAATATTACTCTACCGCTAGGTTAAAATGTGATGTGAATGTATGTCATGTTGAACAGTATGCTGAGACGGAGGTGCTGGAACTGCAACTAATAGAAAGCACTGTAGCACGATACTTGATGTTTCTTTATCAGCAGATTGTGGAGATATTTTAATCGTCCACGATCAAAAATCGTTATATCGCACACCCCTAGCATGATCTATTTTTTGTGGCTGTCTGTGTAATTGTGTTACTGGAATGAGTTTCATAAGGTTCCCAGGAATTGAGTTTTATTGTGACATTATTTTATTTAGTCAAGTTCAATCACATACACCACTGTGACAAATAATGCAACTCTATAAAAATAATATAAAATATAAAAATAATATAAAAAATAAAATACCTTTCATCAGATGATGGTTTTTCCCCTGAACTTTGGTGGTACTCCTTCTTTTGACTGATCACTCTTCAGAGACACAGAGCTGGACACATGTGATCCTGATCTTACACTAATGACACAAAGACAGTCCCTCCAGGATTTCGCGGGCCTTTTTTGTGATTGTTGCGGCCTAAAATGCCTGATGTTGCGTGAGCTTTTCCAAAAAATTGCGATGAAAGTTGCGGTGCTTTTTAGGTTTTTGTTGTGATTATACTGCGGAAGGAAATGAACCCTAGGTAGTGGAAGTTGAACGATAGTTGCGATTTTCCATTTTTGTAATTATAATGAGTAATATGTTAAATATTAAATTATTAAAAACATTAATTATGAAAAAAACATTCATTAAAAGAACAAAGACACTGAGAAATGATCCTATAAACAATCTTACCAATATGGCAAATAAAAGATTACCAGGATTACAAAAATGCAGCAAAATAGGCTTTACTTATCCAAATGTGGTTCAAAAGTTAAAGTGCACAGAACAGCACTACATGAAGTAAAACATGAATGTCTCAGCCTTCATATAAGTAAAACAAAACAAACATTAGTACTAGTACTGTGTGCAGGCAGTCTCTCCTGAAGACTACATAAAATAATAATGAACTAATAATATAAATGGCTCAGTATTCATCAGAAATAAAAAACAATCTCAGTTCAAAATTTGAACAGAACCTCACAGCTTAATGCTGAAGATGCCTAAACAATGGAAAATAAAATACAATTTTGGCATCCATTAATTTCTGAATTATCTAAAAAACAATGTAAAGTGCACACAGTCCTTCACTGTAAACATAACACACTTTCAGTAACACTGTGGAGAACTTAAGGGTATATAAACACTGACTCCAAATTCAAAAGGTGTCGATACATTCCTGGTGTCAGCACACACACACACAATAACATACAAAGATGACAAGGTTAAACACCTAGGCCTCATCAAAAGACTCAAAGTCCTCCTCAAAGTCTTTGTCCTCAAACGCTCCACTGGCAAGCCTCTGGTTATGGTACAGAAAGACCAAGGCTTTGAGGTTGTCATTTGTGACCGATCTCCTTCGGCTTGACAACACCAGCTTGTAGATGCTGTTACTCCGCTCAGCGTCTGCTGAGTTCACAATGACAGATTGTATCTTATGGCCAGGCCACTGAGTATAGGCAGTCTCTCTTTAAGTCCATCCCAGAATATATCTAGATCTACAACTCCACATGCTGCAGCATGACTGCAGCTGGACCAAGGCGTGTGAAGTAGGCATCCAGTTCATTTTTAGGCACATCACTGAAGCCTGGGATGGATTCGTAGCTGGACACACTATCACTCATAAATGCAATGTGACGAGGATCAAAGACCCTGACCTCTTTCAGGAAACTAATGGCAGGTTGCCCATCAGAAATGTACTTGCTCAGTTTGTCCTCTGCATTGATGTGCCTGTTCCACTCTGTTCAGGATCTGCATTTTGATAGCAAAAGATAGATCAAGTCCCTCAAAGTATTCTGCGCATGTTTCATAGCTGAGATCTTTGTTGGCCTCTAACTTCATATGCAGATCCAGGTAGTCAAAAGCTTTGGTGACTATAGGACGTCTGCTCTGGAAGATGTCCAGAAGTCCAATTAACACTCTACACTTATTTGCCATGATGCTGATCTGGACCTGTAGACTTTCAGCCATATTTGGATCCTGGAGCATTTCATGGAGTCTCTCCACTGACTGGGTGTGGTTTTTCACAGGTCTTTGAATAGAAAAAAACAAATGAGTCAAAATTATGTTCAGGCAATCAATCACAAAAATACATAGCATTTTCATTCATCATTTGGACATTTTGTGTATTTCTCTGTATGTGTTGGTATGTATGTCTTTGGTGGAACTGAAATGTATATTTGCCTGTAAGGTGCCATTGAGGAATTTTTTATTTGTAATATGGCGCTGTATAATAAAACTGAATTGAATTGAATATTTGTAATACTGTATTATGAGCAAAGAGAATGCCACTTACATCAATTTCCCTCACCTGTACAGTCCGAAGTGCTCTGAATGGTACTGTACAGCAGTGAACCATGAGTTCCATCTAGTTGCACATGGATTTGGAGCCATGGTTGCTTTCCTTCCTGGTGGTAGATTTTTTGTCATGAATTGAAGATATCTTCTTTTGCGTGAGCCAGCATGGTAGAACATTTGCGAGAAACTCAGCATGAATGAATTCAATTGATCAAAAGGTCTCCGAAAAGCACTTCCGACAAGGTTCATAATATGAGCCATGCATGTTACATGCACTGAATTTGGGAATAAGGACTTCAGCGCAGCAGTATAGGCCTTCTTCATATAGGCTGCATTATCCGTGTTAAACACAATGACATCATCATTATCAATGCTGTATTCTTGAAGACACTTTACAGCCATTGACACAGTGGAGTGGTTACACTGCTCAAGGAACACTGTGTCTGCAAGGTACGCCAAAATTCTTCCAGACTCATCCTTCTCTAGTGGTGCAATTAGAATGTTCAGTACACATCTGCCCTCTACATCTGGAGTTTCGTCACAAATGACTGCAACAGGCTTTTTGGTTAAATTAGTCTTGAGAGTTTCTTTCTCCTGCAGGTAGACATCACCCAAGTATTTCTCTTGGAGCTGGTGGCTCCCAGGAATCGCTCCACCATTGACAACCTTCTCTTTGAGGAACTTCCTCAAAACAGGGTGGTCACTCTTTGAGAGTGGAATATTTACAGCTGTACATGTGGCTACCCAATCTAAACAAATCTAAACAGAAAATAATAAAAACATCAATACATCAACCACATTCTGGGATGGTATTGTAGGTGTATGTATGTATCTACATCCATCTCTCTATCTCTATCTATATATATATTATATTATTATATATATATATATATATATATATATATATAAATCAAACACGTAGAGATAGCCATTAATATACTGACTATCATTTCCATTAGTTTAGTCCTGCTTATAATAGAACAAAATTTTCTGTTTTCTTTCTTTTTGTTTCTTTGTTCGGTGTAATGTAACCCTGGCAAAGAGAGGGGGAGAGACAGGGAGAGGGCTATTGATATGCAAACGAGAAAGCACACCAGCGCAATTAGCCTTTCGCCGAGCCCCGCCCCCCTTAGTTACTGTTGCTTTGTCCGACAAGCCGTGGCGCTGTCACGCCACACGCAGTGAAAAATACATCGCGGAACAAAGAGGATACTGACCACACATCGACAGACAAGACAGAGCAGGTTACTTATGATATTAAACAAAGTCCCAGCTTTTAAACCGTGTAGTTATTAAAGAAATTCAAACAATAAAAAACGTTTTGTTGCTCTTTAATGTGTCGTGACCATGGTCGTGACAGATTGCTGTAGATCCTCAGCTCAACCGCTCGTAAAAACCGATCATCTCTTCCTATTAGTCCATGAACAT
>JAOTNS010002692.1:0-80482 GCA_028476615.1 Culter alburnus
GTAAACGGGGGGTCCTTTTCCACACACTCTGCTGAACACTGAACACTGGCTCAATACTGTGCATATATGCCACCTGTTTACTCTTCTATACTGCTTGCCATGCGCTGTTGCACGCGAACTGTCCGCGCGGTCTCGAAATTTGGCCTGCATGTGGCCAGGGTGTGCGGCCGGCCGCGAGCCCTCCGCATGACGAAAATTAAGCCCCGGGTATACTTCGGCCGTCCGTGTTCGTGCACCGTCTGCATGACGTAATTTTCGTCAATTTATATTACAACTGGCATGTTGTAGCTATAGATTCTAACTCTGTTGCTAGTTTTTTCATAAAAAATGCTATAAAAAGAAAGAAAGAAAATGGTCTTACCTGTAATTATATAATTATTGTAACAAATTCTAACAATTACAAGAACTGTTATTTTAAGGCAGAGTTAGAAAAGCTAGAAAAAGTTTGAATTTTTGACTAAACAATTGGTTTTGTATAAGAATGTATGAATATGAATATTTGATTACTGTACTGTATTTTTCTATTACATTTGCATAATGAATCATCTGCTAGTGCTATAGCCATGGGAGGTCTCTGACTAAATACTGATGTAAAGTGGTCAAAAGCAATAGCAAAAGTAATAGTTCATTATTATTAAATTGCAGACAAAGATTTTGGATAGCTAGGTTGACTTGTTTGTTTGGTGCGGAATGGGTGCGGTAGGGGCTCCAACCTCAAATTCTTTCATAGGTCCAAAATTGCTAGCGGCGCCCCTGCATGCCATATATGGTTTTCTGCAACTACGGGCACTTTAAGTCCCAGCAGTGAAATTTTAGATTTATGTTAAAATTTGTCATGTGATGCTTTATAAATATATTCTCATTGCCATTACACACCTTGACAAAAAATATGATTACTAATTAATGTGATTTAATATAATATTATGAAGCATTTATAGCTCAAAACACCATTTTTGTTAATGTCCCACACCTGTGGTCTCAATGTTGAGATACATAAAATAAGCTAATTTAATTACAATTTGACATTATTTCAAATGGAATTGTTGAATATACAGATTAATTTAAATCATCTTAAAATTCTTTGTATTATTTACTGATCACTTTTATGATTTTTTTAACTAAATGTGCCTGTCCCACACTTTTGAGTCCTTACCGACAATGAAGAAAAGCTTTTATTAAATTTTATCAAACACAAACAAGTCTAGTTTCTATGGAAACAGAAATTATCACATGATCACATTGCTGACAGACTGGGCCACCACACTACTTCACTCAGAAGATGCCAAAAAATTAAGGTAAACCTCATCTTTTCTACATAGTATTTATTGTGCGTCCTTACCATTCAGCTTAATAATTGTGTATTTTGAACTAAATTTTAAAAAAAATGTATATTACTGTTAAATTCATGTATATTAAGATGCTAAGAGTTAAAACTAGTGTAGTAGGCCTTGCTAGCTGCAATTAGCTAAAATATTAGCCAAAATGTCATTACCGCAACATGTCTTTACCGCAGCAAATTTAGGTGTTGCGGTAAAGAAAAAATTCAATGCTTACTGTATATTAAATTACAAATATTCAGTATATTATTAGTACTGAAGTATATATATTAGTATATATATTAACATGCCATTGTTTAACCCTAGATGAGACCAAATTCATCAACAATACGATCAAAAAAATGCAGAGAGGAAATGAAAAAAAGACCCAGAGAGATATGCAGACTATCTGCAGAAGAAAAAAGAGCGCTACAAAAAAAAGAAAAGGAAAGTGGGCAGATAAAAACTGTCTCCCAGCTAACAAAAAGAGAGAAAAACCTGAAAAGAAGGCAGTGGAAGATAAATAAAAGAAACCAGAGGGCAAAACAAAAAGTACTGAATGCCTCAAATCAGTTTGTATCAACAAACACACCACCAGTATCCCCATCTGATGAGGACTTACTTGCCGCTCCACTAGAACCTTTACCTAATGTGCAAGCTGCTTTTAAGAGGGGGCGTAAAAAAGTAAAAAAGAGTCAATCGAAGACGTACTGTGAACTCAGAGATGCAAAGTACAAGCTAAAGAAGGCAGTGGCCGCAGTTGAAAAATACAGGAAGCGTTGTTTCAGGCTTTCAAAAAAACTCTCCCCAACAGACTCACCCCAAACCAAAGTTCGCCACCAGATACGGACATCCCAGCACCAAATTAAACGGGTCTTACTGTTCCATAATGTCATTATGTCAGAGCTAAAAGAGGGTAACAAGACGCTGACCAAGCCCAAAGAGAAGCAGATCCTTTCAAAAGTGATTGCAGGAAAGATCATTAAGAAATATCGGCTCGGAAAATAAGCACACCAAGAGTTTGGGTTTTCACAAAAGATGATGAGAGCCAATCAAAAGAGGCCAAGCTCTCTGGAATATCACAGGAAACAACAATCAAATGTGATCACCAGTGCAGATGAAATAACATTGGCACATTTTCTTGAAAGGGATGACAACAGCAGGGCCACTACGGGAAAACGGGATACTATAACTAGGAAGCAAGTGAAAATCCAGAAGCGCCTACTCTCCGATTCACTTAAGAATCTACACCTAAAGTTCAAAGAGAAACCCAAACATCAAAAATCTCCTACACTGAATTTTGCAAGAGAAAACCATTTTGGGTTGTACATCCATCATTCAAAGACAGGGAAACATGTCTCTGTAAATTGTGTGAAAATGCACAGTTCATGGCGGACAAGCTATTCCAGCAAAGTGTATTGCTGACTAGCAAGGTTAAGACTTGATGCTGTCCATATGTTGTACTCCATCAAAAGAGTGCATGTACAGGGAATGCTCCATATGCAAGAATAAAGCAGTACAAAATCTGCCATTTGAAGAAGAGAGTCAGATGTGGTGGCATCAGTGGCAAAACAAAGTGGAAGAGAGAGAAAAAAAACAAAAGATGGCAGGACAGAGAAATTTACTGTCCATTTAACAACAAAGGACAAGGTTTATGGAACCATTAGAAACCTCAATGATGACTTCTCCAAACTACTGCAGGCAAAAATACGGCACATATACAACATCAAGCACCAGTATGCTACCCTGAGAGAGCTGAAGGAGAATTTGACCGATCATGAGATGTTACTGCATGTTGATTTGCAGAAAACTACCTCTGTAAATATGCAAGTGAAATACAGGCTGTACACTTTGGGGATTCTCATCAACAGGTGAGCCTACACACAGTTGTGGCCTACATCAAGGGAGCACAGTCTTCATATTGCACTCTTTCCTCCTCTTTCCGCCATGACCCGTCCGCCATATGGGCACATCTCAGACCTGTTCTGCACCATCTGAAGGAGAATAACCCAAGCATTAAAGTACTTCACTTGGTCAGTGATGGACCAACCACACAGTATCGGTCCAAGAAGAACTTCTTCTTTCTGTCAACAGAGCCCTTCAAGATGGGATTCAAACGAGTAACATGGAATTTCCTTGAAGCAGGGCATGGCAAGGGACCTGCAGATGGTGTGGGTGCAGCAGTAAAGAGGATGGCAGATGCCCTAGTGGCGAAGGGGGGACATACCAAATGGGGCTAAATTGTATGAGAAGCTTTCAGAGGCCAAATCATCTGTGACACTCTTCAATGTCACAGATGAGGAAATATCAGAGGTTGAGAGATCCCTGATTGATGATCTGCAGACAGTTAAAGGCACCATGAAGATCCATCAGGTAATAATGCTGCATCATTAAATGTAATGAATATTTTGAATTACTATTCATTTATAGATGATGTCAACAAATACTTTCAGTAGACATTAGACATTATTGACTCTCTTCTAAGAGATTTTGAAAATTGTGCAGAATATTTTACTAAGTCACCAAAATACTATATTTTTCAGATCCACACATCAGTCTCTGGGCAAATCATGTGGAGAGAGCTGAGCTGCTTCTGCAGAAACCCAGATCCATGCACCTGCTTCAGCCCACAGTGCGTCACCTTTGCTTGTGCATCTGAGCCTTCCACAGGAGCCCTCCATCAGCATCATCTGTCATTCCAGGATGTCAATGTGATAAAAACATTTCTGATGTCAACGAGGGGCTGATTGGTAAATGGTGTGTCGTTGTGTATGACAATGACCCATATCCAGGCATCATCCAAGATGTGATACTCAAAGTTGTGCTTTGGTCAAACAATGCACAGGGTTGGGGCCAATAGGTTTTTCTGGCCAATGAAGGATGATGTGATCTGGTACACTCATGAGAATGTTGTTGGGCTTGTGCCAGAACCACAACCAGACAGCAAGACACATGAAGCTTACTGACTCAGTTTGGAAGGAACTCTGTTCTCGTTTTAATTAGTTACCTGTACATGTACCAAAAGCCTAAATGTTACAATGAGATTACTTCTCAGTCTGAAATGAGAAATAACTCGGTATGGTACAAAAATGTAACGTTGTGGTGAGATGCAGTTAAAAGAGATGCAGTTAATTTCCGAAGCAGTTGAAAGAGTTAAAATAGTTCATTAAAAGTGTTATTTACTACAAAACTGCTACTATCTTACACATGCAATGTCTGTTAATTTCTTTTTGTTTGTTTCTTTCACTGTTGGTCTCTACAGTAGCCTGTTTTTGATTTCGTGGCACTTTAACATTGTGTCCTTACCGACACAAGATGTCATTACCGCAGCACTGCCCTATTTCTATTTTTTTTTACAGTTTCATTTGCAAAAAAATATTTTAACACTTAAGTTGAAATGAGTTACACATTGAAATTGCAACATCTGTCATAAAAAGTTAAATATGTTATATTTTGTGTGTATGGAAACAATTGACATCTAAGGTTACTGTAATTTTTTTACATGGCATAGAAAAAAACATGAAATTCCCTATTTTGTATATTATTTTTTTACATTAGTATTTACAAAACTGCATAAAATTTGAAAAAGCTATTTAAATATATTACATTTTTTTAGAAATCAATAAAGTAAAATGTATAAAATGAACGTTATTGTAATGTTGCGGTAAGGACCATTTGTAAGAAGATGACCCAAAAAACAAAAAAAATAAACATGTTCCAGATTAAAATCTTAACGACTACATTCAATTTTGTGTACATTTTTATATGTATTACAGACTGTGATGGTTAAAATGTAAATTCATAGAGGTTGATTTTTAAAAAAATGGGACAGTCAAAAGTGCCCGTAGTTGCAGAAACACCCATATATATATATATATATATATGATTCTGAGCTTATTTTTATTCATATGCACTGTAACAAGTGGTATTAGGTACTGCTCCTTTAAGGCGGAACGCACTCTCTCTCACTCACTCTCTGACTCGCTCATCGAGTCATTCATTCAGTAACGAAGCAAGTGGCTGTGAATGAATCAATGAATCATTGACTCTCACGATTCGTTCAAAGCCACAGAATTGACAACACAGACGTGTGTTGTAGTTCTGCTGTGGTTTTCGTTAGAAATATTATTTCATTGCAAAATACAGTAAATAGTCTACTACTGTGTTTAAATGTACGTTATATTTTTTGACCTGTGTATAATAATGTCACGTTTGCAGTCATGTGGATATTTGGGAAAATTGCATTCTTGCTCATTATCAATATTAAATACAAGAACACACAAGGTATGTTTTATCGAAGAAAGTTCGAGTCTTAAATCGATATCAATCCACTATCTGTGTCTATATTTGTCCTTCATGCGAGTAAGTGTTAAATCCCCACTTTTACAAAGGTGCATTGTCGAGAACGACAGTAATTTAGCGCGATTTAAGGCAGCAGATTCGGCACGCAATCTGTCATATGCATGCTGCTTCTGTGGATACAGTCATTTTTGACTGCAAATGATGAGGTAATTTGATTAAATGTACTGGATTTACGACATTTTGGCATTTAGAAATACATGCTCGATTTTAATATTATTTTAAGGTAGAATTAAATGAACTACTCAGCATTTTGTCCGCGTACCCCCTTTTGTCACCTCACGTACCCCCAGGGGTACGCCCGGCGGCGCGTACCCCAGATTGGGAACAGCTGGCCTACATGAGTTTTGCTTGCACTTGGCTGAAACCATTCGGTCCAGCTATCCGGTCTCTCTCTCTGTACAAAGCGTTACAGCACGATGACGCTGAGTGTGCTTTAGAAACACACATACACCACTCAAACCTTCCGTAAAATAATCTTTCATTAAGGTTGAAGCGAATTACGACATTATATTCGCTTAAAATTCTTAACATACAATTGTTTTAAAAAAAAATTTTTCAATTTGTATTTATTTTAAAAAGGATCGTGAGGTGACTAAAGATTCCCACCCTCTAATATATATCTATATCTACATCTCTCTCTCTCTATCTCTCTTTCTCTCTCTCTCTCTCTCTCTCTATACATATATATATATATATATATATATATATATATATCTAATAGTCCAAAATATCTTGGTATGCTGAAGCATTAAGAGTTCCTTTCACTGGAACTAAGGGTTCAAACCCAACCTCTGAAAAACAACCCCACACCATAATCCCCCTCCACCAAACTTTACACTTGACACAATGCAGTCAGGCAAGTACCGTTCTCCTGGCAACTGCCAAAAAGACAGAGAAGCGTGATTGGTCACTCCAGAGAACACGCTCTAGAGTCCAGTGACGGCGTGCTTTACACTGCTGCATCCAACGCTTTACATTGCACTTGGTGATGTAAGGCTTGGATGCAGCTGCTCGGCCATGGAAACCCATTCCATGAAGCTCTCTACACACTGATCTTGAGCTAATCTGAAGGCCACACGAAGTTTGGAGGTCTGTAGCTATTGCAGAAAGTTGGCGACTTTTGAGCACTGTGAGTCTCAGCATGCACTGACCCCACTCTGTGATTTTACGTGCTGTTGTTCCCAATTGCTTCCACTTTATAATACCACTAACAGTTGACTGTGGAATATTTAGTAGTGAGGAAATTTCATGAATGGACTTATTGCACAGGTGGAAACCTATCACAGTACCACGCTTGAGTTCACTGAGCTCCTGAGAGCGACCCATTCTTTCACAAATGTTTGTAGAAGCAGTCTGATTTGCCTATGCTTGATTTTATACACCTGTGGCCATGGAAGTGATTGGAACACCTGAATTCAATGATTTGGAGGGGTTTCCCAATACTTTTGGCAATATAGTGTATAACAATAATAATAATTTGCACGGTTTGATGTTATATGAGCTAAGCATTCACTAAATTTAATCACCGTTGGCAGCACAATTTATGTGTTTCTTTTTTCTCAGCTGGTCAGAACAAAAGTGGCAGACATGTTACTTAATTCTTCAAATGACAATTTCCAGTGAAAATTTTGGTCATACTAACAAGACTACAATCTGTGATTCTGAAGTACAGTATTCACACTGATATGGTGACTGACAGCAAACATTATATTCATTAGCTCAGAGGAGCCGTGCCGATGCACAGCCCACGTAAAGTATAAAGTATAAAATGATAATTCCGCAAATAACTGCAGGTTTCAAACAGAGATGGCGACAAAGAGGCAAAACTTACAGACTGCAACTTTAAATTCAGTTTGTAAAGGATCACACTATTTCATAAATATAATCATAACACAACTAACCCTGTCAATGTAAAGTTCTATTCATGTTAATTCATGTTAGAGCAGTATTACTTTAATGACAAGGAAAGGATGCAACTATCTGTATACAAACTATAAAATACATAATCTGTCTAAAAACGTTTTACACCTCACAAGGACAAATTATTCAATTTACAGCTCAAATAACACATTTTTTACTGAATTATTAATAGAAGCATGGAAAAAAAGACAAGCTTCACATTCTCTTAAATCCTCATCATGTTTGTCTCATAGACATCCATTACAGTATATTTACTGTAAACACATTCTGCATTTTTTATTTATCACGGGATTTGTAGTTTTATCAACGCGTATACCCACACCAATATACCCCAGAAAGAACTACGACTCGCTACTTTTTTGCTACTTTGTAATAACTTTCAGCAGGTAGCGTTTCTGGAAATGGGTAAACATTTTTTAGACCTGACTAAATGAAATTTAAGACCTCGGATGAAAATCTGGCCGTTTTTATGACTTTTTAAGGCCTTAAATTTAAAGTTCAGAATTTTAGAATTTTTAAGACGCTGCGGGAACCCTGACATTTACATGGAGTGATGCTGTTAACTCACTGTTAATCTGAGATTATTCCTATAAATAATTCATTATATTGTCATCTGTGTTCACAGGGTTGAAGTGGGCTCAGAAGTTTGCAGGTACAGTGAGATTGACACCAATACACTCACAATACTTTTGATCATAATGTGTTTTATACACATGAAAATGTTTGATCTGAAGTTGATTGATAATGTCTGATCTCTCTCAGTGGATGTGACTCTGGATCCTGATACAGCTTATCCATCTCTCATCCTGTCTGATGATGGAAAACAAGTCAGTGAAGGAGGCATTAAGCAGAAAGTCCCAGAAAACCCAAAGAGATTTGATGTCTGTTCTTGTGTTCTGGCAAAGGAGGGATTCAGTTCAGGGAGATTTTACTATGAGGTGCAGGTGAAGGGAAAGACTCAGTGGGATTTAGGAGTGGCCAGAGAATCCATTAACAGGAAGGGGATGTTCACACTGAGTCCTAAGAATGGATACTGGACTGTGATTCTGAGGAATGAGAATCAATATAAAGCTGCTGAAAGTCCATCTGTCTCTTTATCTCTGAGAGTAAAACCTGAGAAGGTGGGAGTGTTTGTGGATTATGAGGAGGGTCTGGTCTCTTTTTATGACGTGGACTCCAGATCTCATATCTACTCTTTCACTGGTCAGACTTTCACTGAGAAACTCTATCCATATTTCTGCCCATGGCTTAATGATAAAGGTAAAAACTCAAAGCCACTGATCATCACACCTGTCAACTGAAACAAATAAATATAATAAAATCTGAAAAGATACCATTTTGATAAAAATTAAATATTTGTGTCATATATTGTGTGAAAAAATATATCATCACGGTAACATTTGATTGGCCAATTTGGAGTCTATATTTTCTAATCAACACTATGATTTGTTTGCTTAACTTCCATTAATACTTTGCTTTTCAAATCTACTATGAAATTTTACATTCCCAATCCCTCTATACCAGGTGTCTCCAAACTCGGCCCTGGAGGGCCACTGTCCTGGGCTGCGTTTCCCAAAAGCATCGTAAGCCTAAGTTGATCGTAAAAACGATCGTACGAGTGATCTTAATATTAAGGTCTGTTTCCCAAAAGCATCGTAACTTAAGTAGCACTTGAAAATGATCGTAGATCTACGAGTGCTCTGGAGTAATCGTAAAGCTCTAAGTGCATCGTAAGTAGACAGAGTTATGAGGTCACCTACAGGACAACCGGCAGATTACACCTTTATTCAAGTGCAGTAACAACTTTATTCAAGAGTGTAACAATTAAGGTTTTGACTGTATTCCTCTTAAATATTCTTTGTTGTTTAATATGAAAAGAAAAGGGAAGAAAATAAAATAATAGAAATTGGCTAGATTAAGTACATAATTTGTGCTACTGTCACCCTTAATATATACCCTTTATATAGGCCTATTAATATCTAAATTTGCATGTTTATGTTTTAAAATTTAGTTTATGGTTGAAAAAAGGTCACTGAAACACTTGGAAGAACTCATAAAAATAATATTTCATAGGGCTTTAGGCTTTGGGTGGTTCAGCAAACACATGGACATCAAAAACACAATCACAGTTTGATTGATTTCACACACACACACACACACACACACACACACACACACACACATTATATATTTTATATATATATATATATATATATATATATATATATATATATATATAATATATAATATAATATAATTATAAATATTTATATAAATGATGAATGAAATTGATAAAATGGAACCAAAAAAATTATTCAGATGCTTTGACCTGACCATGTTTTGCTTAAGTGTTATCTGACATAATTAAGATTATTTTTTTTTTCTGACACAGATTAACTTTGAGATCTTGTCATATTTTATTACCATTTAAAATATATATATATATATATATATAATATATATATATATATATAATATATTTTGTTACAGTCACCGCCATGTCCTGTTTGTTTTAGTTTGCTTTTTGTCATGTGTTCCTTTGTTTTAGTTTCCCGCCACTATCACTCACCATGGACACTTATTAAACCACACCCCCTTGTTATCTTGTTAAGCTTGTTTGTATCAGTGTATTTAGTTCCAGTCTGTGTTCAGTTCTTTGTCAGGTCTCGTTGTTCTTTGGATGTGTTGGTGTATGCTCTGTTTTGGATTCTGTGTTTCTCCCTGTGGATTATCAAGTAAAGACTTATTATATGTCACTCTTCCTTGTCGTGTTTTGCTCTACCAGCATCCTGTAACACACACACTTATATTATATATATATATATATATATATATATATATATATATATATGTATATAAAAGCAGCTAGCCTGCTGCTTTGTTTCTATGAGTTGAAGGGAGGCACAGAGACGAGGACTCCCCGCTGTAACTTCACCCGCGGGTGTTTCTTTAGAAAAACTAGTGACTTTTAACTGCTTCCTGCTTCGCTACTGTTCGGACGCTCTTGCTTACAGCTCCGCGCTTTGCTCTATTGCTTTTATATTTTATCTCCTATTTTAAACTACAGAAAATCAGCACAGTGCTCCAATGACAAATCTTGGCACCAACAAAGTTTCTAACTGGAAGAATTGCTACAAAAAAGGGGAATTTTTATCCAACCAGCCTCCCACTGACGGCAGCCATCAGCTTACATTCCGGAGAAGGGAAAACACAACTGCCTACATTCAAAAGGATTAGAAATAATATGCCTCCTCTGGTTGAAGAATCTACCTGCTGCACAAACTGCCACAGACTTCAACAAAGGATTGCAGTTCTTGAAACAAAGTTACTTGCGGGACTACCAAACCAGACGGAACACACAACAGAGCTTCGACATGGACGTCCTCAGCACACAGCCGGTGAGTCCCATGAATCTAATGCTCCTAAACAGACCATACTGAGTCGTACAACATACTAATCGATGGCACAAACAGGGAGCGAGACCCAAAGGCACTCGAGACAGCAGATTGTCACGAGTATCACTTTTTGCAGTAGCATCCTCTACCCCAAACACTAGCTCCCTACCACCGCCAATACATCTGGAGAACAGATTTGAGTGTTAATGAATGTGGGTGAGGAATCTCCAGACATGATGAATGTGGGTGAGGAATCCCCAAACATGATCGGACACAGATCAAATTGCCAGCAGCTAACACCGATGCTAACTGCCGCTCAAGGTTGAGCAGACAGCGGCACTCAGCTCTTAGAGCAGCCGAGCCCAGGACTCTGATAGTGGGTGACTCTATTATCAGAAACATTAGCAGCAGGGATACAACTACATGCTGCCTTCCACAAGCAACAGTTTCTGATGTAAACAGGGAACTTAAGAGCATTCTGATGAAATATAAAACTACAAATCGACTAATCATCCATGTGGGGAAGAATGATATTCGGAAGGAGCAGTCAGAACTCCTTAAAAGGGATTTCAATGAACTTTTTGAAATGCTTAGAAGACTAAAAGTTCAGTCGTTCATCAGTGGACCACTCCCAGCAAGAGGAACAAATCGATTTACACGGTTGCTTGGGCTTAACACATGACTGCAAAAAACCTGCAACTTAAAGGGACTGAACTTCATCGACAACTTCAATCTTTTCTGGAGTCAGAGACAAATGTTCACTCATGATGGCCTGCACCCAAACAAACTGGGCTCAAGAGTGCTAAAGGACAATATCTACTTCTCCCTCCATCATCCTTCAGCAGTGTGTGCAAATCCACTCAATCTGAATGGCACAAACACACCTGGACAGAGTACAACTGACCACAGGACTTCATTTTAGCACCTGAATGGACATGCGGCGGACACATCCCACAAGGTCAATGATAACACCACGCAGCCACAACAACCACTGCTTATGCACACAATCCTGACTGAGCCCTGCCCAGAGAGCTCACCGATAGACAGTGACGTGTTAGAACTGCTCCAAGATTCAGCACCCAAGGACGACTTTCGGGAAAACAGCCAGGGAAGCCAGGACAACATATTACAGCCTCCGGTAGCACCAGAGCAACAGCCCCTCTCACCGGACACGTTATCCCTCTCTCCAGCATCCCCTCTTCTGTGCTTCTCAGAGAAAATGGAGGAACTGGTGTATGCTGGAACCAAACTCTCCCACTCTTTTGCTGCGAGCCCCCAGATATCAACAAAAAAGCGGCGAGCCCCACAATCACCAAAGCCTTTGGGCCCAGCTCGGCCTCCCCCTTCTCCTGCGAGGGCTCTTCGGCCTCTGCCACAACACCAGGGCCCTCACCCTCCTCCATCTGTTCTAGGTGAACCAAAAACAACCGATAACAGCTCTCAGTGTTGTGTGCCTGTTGCTTTCTCTATTTCTGTTTTATTATGTGATAAAAAGACTAAGGCCTTCTCAAACCGTTTGGCAAACCCATTTAATCTGCTGTCTATTACACGTCAAACTAAGATTACTGTAGAGACAGAAAGTAAGACTGTTAAGTTAGCACTTTTAAACATCCACTCACTTAAAAATAAATCACTTCTAGTCAACGACTTAATAACCACAAACAACCTAGATTTTATGCTTCTAAACGAAACATGGCTTGAAGACAGTTGCAGTTCAACAATCCTGAATGAAACAGCCCCTCCTAACTTTACTTTTATGAGAGTCTGCAGAGCTGTTAGGAGAGGTGGAGGTGTAGCTGCTCTATTTAAAGATGTCTATCAATGCAAGCAAGAGTCATTGGTGATTACTTGTCTTTTGAATACTTGGGTATTGTTAAAAGGTGCTCCTCGCATTCTACTTATAGTTATTTACAGGCCTTCAAAATACTCTCCAGCCATTGTTGAGGACTTTACAGAACTTATCAGCAATATCCTCAGAGTTTGACAGTTTTGCTATTACTGGGGACTTTGACATCCACATAGAAAATGCAGAATCCAATATGGCAAAAGAAATCATAACTGTTTTGAATACTTTTGATCTGACTCAGCATGTACATGGACCCACACACAATCGTGGACACACTCTAGATTTAATTATCAGTAAGGGTCTAAACATTTCATCCATTTTCATTAAAGATGTAGCACTATCTGATCATTTCTGTATTTTTTTTATATATTGATCTCTCCTACTGTTGAAGCTAGATCTATCTCGGTCAAAAAGCGATGCTTAAATGAGAACACTAGTGCACTGTTTATGAAGGCTATATCTTTAACACCAAGCATATCTGCAGACTCTGTTGATTTTCTCATTGATTCTTTTAACTCAAAAGTACAGAACGTTATTGATAACATTGCTCCTGTGAAAGTCAGGAAGAAGAGTGGCAGACAAAAAGCACCGTGGAGAAACTCAACAGCAGTGCAAAATATGAAAAGACAATGCAGAAAAGCTGAGAGCATGTGGCAAAAGACAAAACTTGAAATCCACTATAACATCTATAAAGATAGCCTTCATGTTTTCAATGTGGAACTAGGCAAAGCTAGACAGACCTTCATCTGAAATATCATAAACAGCAACTTAAACAACACCCGCACTCTTTTTGCTACTGTAGAGAGACTAACAAACCCCCCCAAGTCAGATTCCCAGTGAAATGCTCTCAGACAGCAAATGCTGTGAGTTTGCTTCCTTCTTCTCTGAGAAAATTAATAATATCAGAAAGGCGATCAGCACATCCTTGAGCTGCACTGGGGTAAAACAGATCAGATCACAACCTCAGAAAGTAGCTATTATGTCTGATTTTGAAGCAATTGATGGTAAAATGTTGGAAGAAACAGTACAGCACCTTAAAACATCAACCTGCGCCCTTGACACACTTCCCACATCTTTTTTTAAAAAAGTGTGTTTAACTGTTTCGAAGCAGATCTCCTAGAAGTGGTAAATGCCTCACTTCTTTCTGGGACTTTTCCAAATCCCTGAAAACAGTTGTTAAGCCCCTCCTGAAAAAGAGAAATCTGGATAACACCATATTGAACAACTAAAGACCAATCTCAAATCTTCTTTTCATAGGCAAGATCACTGAAAAAGTTGTTTTCAATCAGCTGAACAAATTCTTAAGCTTGAATGGATACTTTGACAACTTTCAATCTGGTTTCTGACTGCATCACAGCACAGAGACAGCGTTCATAAAAATAATAAATGATATTTGTCTAAAAACAGATTCAGGTAAATTATCAGTGCTGATTCTACTCGACCTCAGTGCTGCGTTTGACACTGTCGATCACAACATTCTTCTTGACAGGCTGGAAAACTGGGTTGGGCTTTCTGGGATGGTCCTTAAATGGTTCAGGTCATACTTAGAAGGGAGAGGTTATTATGTGAGTATTGGTGACCATAAGTCTGAGTGGACATCCATGACGTACAGAGTCCCTCAATGTTCAATACTTGCACCCCTCCTGTTCAACCTATATATGCTGCCACTGAGCAAATAATGTGAAAGAACCAAATTGCATATCACAGCTATGCAGATGACACCCAGATTTACCTAGCCCTATCACCTAATGACTACAGCCCCATTGACTCCCTGTGCCAATGCATTGATGAAATGAAACTGGATGTGCCTAAACTTCCTTCAGTTAAACAAAGACAAAACTGAAGTCATTGCGTTTGGAAACAAAGATGAAGTTCTCAAAGTGAACACATACCTTCACTCTAGGGGTCAAACAACTAAAAATCAAGTCAGGAAACTTGGTGTGATTTTGAAGTCAGACCTGAGTTAACTCAATCCGCATATTATCATCTCAAAAATATTGCAAGAATTAGATGTTTTGTCTCCAGGGAAGACTTAGAGAAACTTGTTCATACTTTCATCACCAGCAGGGTGGATTATTGTAATGGGCTTCTCACTGGTCTTCCCAAAAAGACCATAAGACAGCTGCAGCTCGTACAGAACGCTGCTGCCAGGATTCTGAGCAGAACCAGAAGACATGAACACATCACACCAGTCCTCAGGTCCTTGCACTGGCTTCCAGTTGCATTTAGAATTGATTTTAAAGTACTGTTATTTGTTTATAAATCACTCAATGGCCTAGGACCCCAATACATTGCAGATATGCTCATAGAATATAAACCTAACAGATCACTCAGATCATCAGGATCAAGTCACAGAAATACCAAGGGTTCACTCAAAGCAGGGAGAGTCTGCTTTTAGCTGTTACGCCAGCCGCAGCTGGAACCAGCTTCCAGAAGAGATCAGATGTGCTCCAAAAGTAGCCACATTCAAATCCAGACTCAAAACACTTCTATTTAGGGCCCGAGCACCGATGGTGTGAGGACCCTATTGGAATTGCTCAGCCAATTATTCTTCTTCTCCAAAATGAATCGCATTTTTGAGGGCCTAAACGTTCTCAAAAACTCATGAAACTTTTGAAACTTTGCACACGCGTCAGAAGTGGTGAAAATTTACATCTGATATGGGTTTCAGAATTAGGTGTGGCAAAATGGCTCGATAGCACCACCTACAAAATTTCAATTAAGCGCCCTTCGTGCTACATTTCACGTACAGTTATGAAATTTGGTAGACAGATGTAACAGCCCAATACCTACAAAAAAGCCCCTGGGTGCAAAGTTTGTAAACCCAACAGGAAGTGAGATATTTTGAATTTTCTCTACAAAATTTTGGCAGTTTTTGCCATTTCCACATGTTGTACTTTAACGAACTCCTCCTAGAGCTTTAATCAGATCAACATCATGTTTGGTCAGTCTAATCTAAAGGCCTTTGTGACGTTAAATTGCGAAGATCTAGAGTTTTCACTGAACGGCGTGTCCGTGGCGGCCTGGCAAAGTTCGATGTTTCGCCATGAAACAGGAAGTTGTTGTAACTCGGGCATACAATGTCTGATCTGCCCCAAATTTCACATGTTTTATTAGAGTCCTGGCCTGAATACATCTCTATGGCAATATTCAGTTACAGTCATAGCACCACCTGGGGGCAACAGGAAATGACATGTTTTACACTGTGATTAACTCCTCATAGAGATTAAACCAGATCAACATCATATATGGTCAGTCTAATCTTAAGGCCTTTGAGATGTTAAATTGCAAAGATCTTGAGTTTTCGTTGAAGGGCGTGTCCGTGGCGGACTGACAAAGTCTGATGTTTCGCCATGTAACGTGAATCACTTTTTTGAGGGCTGAAACATACTCGAAAACTCATGAAACTTTGCAGATGCGTCAGAAGTGGTGAAAATTTACGTCTGATATGGGTTTCAGAATTAAGTGTGGCAAAATGGCTCGATAGCGCCACCTAAAAAATTTCAACTAAGTGCCCCTGACACTACGTTTCACGTACAGGTATGAAATTTGGTACACACATCCAACAGCCCAATACCTACAAAAAAGTCTCTTGGAGTGAAATCTGAAAACCAACAGGAAGTCAGATATTTTGAATTTTCTTTGCAAAATTTGTGCAGTTTTTGCCATTTTCAGACGTTGTACTTTAACGAACTCCTCCTAGAGCTTTAATCAGATCAACATCATATTTGGTCAGTCTAATCTAAAGGCCTTTGTGACGTTAAATTTCGAAGATCTAGAGTTTTCACTGAAGGTGAAGGCGTGTCCGTGGCGGCCTGGCAAAGTTCGATGTTTCGCCATGAAACAGGAAGTTGTTGTAACTCGGGCATACAATGTCTGATCTGCCCCAAACTTCACATGTTTTATTAGAGTCCTGACCTGAAGACATCTCTATGGCAATATTCAGTTACAGTCATAGCGCCACCTGGGGGCAACAGGAAATTACATGTTTTACACTGTGATTAACTCCTCCTAGAGATTTAATCAGATCAATGTCATTTTTGGTCAGTCTAATCTTAAGACCTTAGCAATGATAAATATCAAAGATCTTGAGTTTTCGTTGAAGGGCGTGTCTGTGGCGGACTGACAAAGTCTGATGTTTCGCCATGAAAGAGGAAGCTGTTGTAACTCAGGCATACTATGTCTGATCTTCCCCAAACTTCACATGAGTGATAAAAGTCCTGGCCTAAAGACATCTATATGACAATATTCAGTTAGCTATAGCGCCACCTGTTGGCAGCAGGAAGTGTGGCACTTTTACATGATTTTGCCATAATTCTCCTGTATTTACTCGCTCACATGCATGTCGCCCACTGTTCGCTGTTTTTCTGAGGCCAACGGATGGCGGTGAGCCCGGGTGCGAGGGCCCTTTCATCGCTGCTTGCAGCTTTAATTATCTATGCATTTACTGATTGAGCACTGTGCTATGTCCGAACTGTTTGCACTTTATTTTATATGTATTATTAATTTTTTACTCATTTAATTCTTTTTCTTGTTTTCATTTCATTTTTAATGCATTTTATATCAATCTTTTATGTATCACCTTTTTATTTCTGACTTTTAATGCATTTAAATCTTGCTGTCTGGTTGAAAGAGCTGGGAGAATTAGAAAGTGAGCATTTGTTATCCCTGCATGCAGCTCTCAGAGTTAGTCCAGGAAGATTTGTCTGTAAGGGTACTGTTTAAACGCACAGCTACCTGGCAAATATTTTTTACAGTTATCCCTCCACATGAGGAAGATCCATTTAGATCTGCTCTGATGGATAGATCCGTTTAGATCCGCTCTGACGGACAACAAAAAACACCCTGAAACCCTGTTTTTTTACTGTTATTTCTATTTCTTATGCATTCCATTTTTATTATTATGTATTTGTTTTTTCTTTGAATTACCATTATGTATGAAATGTGCTATACAAATAAAATTGCCTTGCTTTGCCTTGCCTAGGCCTCCTCTCTTTTAGAATCATCCTGTTGAGGCTCTAGGCACTCGCCAGCCAATGTCAAGTTCATTGTCGTGCTTATACTTGTGCTTCAGACACCAGTCATGCCCCTGGCTCCTCCCAACTTTGGCTCCACCGGAGACCCTCGTCCCACCGGCTCCCCCTTGGTCAGTCGTCACTCTACTCCGCCACGGACTTACGGGCCATTCGCTGCACTCCGTCCCTCCACCCCTATGGCTGCAGCGGATTCCTCCTTCCCTTCAGCTTCACCTCTATCCTCAGTCACACCGGCATCACCCCAGTCCTCGGGCAATCTGGCTCTACCTCTGACACTCATCGCTGGTACCTGGTACTGTTGGGGAAATTCATTGTCCATTGATATATTAACCGTGGAAATAGCCTGTGTGAAATACTGTAAAATACCAGGTTTACTGCATGGAAAGTACCAAAAAGAAATGCATTCAATGTATGGGAAAAATAACAAGCTGTGGAAAGTACCAAAAATGACCATTAGATGTTTTTAAAAAACAGAACGACCGGGGACTTTCCACCAATATAATTGAAATGTATGAGGATTCATAAACAATGGTGGCAAAACGCCAGGGTGGAGCTAAAAGAAAAAAGAAAAAGATAGCTAGAGGAATCCCCATTAGATTATAGTGATAAGAAAAACATAAAACATGCTGTTTCATGCTGTATAGATCAGATGTGGAGCTAGCGTCTCACTTTGTAGCCTGGCAATAAAGAGATTATCTTCTGAAGACCTGGAACTTCTGACTCTGAGAGCGTTCTTTAAGAGGACATCTGAAACAACCTAGAGCAGACTGGCCACAACAGTACCTGCGACATCGCTCCGCTCCATCAGCCTTCAGTCTGCGCCTTTGAATCCACCAGGTCAGTATTCATCGGTCATCCCCAGATGCTGTCAGCCACCACAACATCTTGGCTCCTCCCTCCGTTGACTCCACTGTGGGCTGTTGGCACCGTGGAGCACTGGGTCTGTGGCTGTGCCATCGGCTGTTTACATCTTCGCCACAGGGATCTCGATCCTGTTCTTGTGCTTCTTTGTCTGTATTCCCGCACTTGCCATGGTCACTGTCATTAGGAGTTTGTTGAGTTCAGCTGTGTTTGATTAATTATCTTATCTTCATTTATTGATATCTTGTTATCTTTGTTGATTTGTTGATAATTATCTTTATAGATTCAGTACTTAAGTACCATTTTCTTCTCAGTTGATTGTCGGTTGTGTTGTATGTTTTACACACTGTTGCACTCCCTATCTTCTCTGTTTAAATAAACCTGTTTCTACATTTCATCTTCAGTCTTCATCCCATGTCAACTATAAGAGCTATAAAAAATTGTCATTTTATATTATTACACATTAAATAAACATAAAAATAAATGCACAAAATATATAAATTAAATAGTTTTCATTCACTCACCCTGCTGAACTGTTGTGACTTCAAATAAAAAAATGTTATGACTGCAATGACTAATAAAAACATACTGTAAAGAAAAACAGTGATTTTGAAAATAATGTATAGCATAGTAATCAAAGCAAGTGACTTTTAAAGCAACTCTTGAGTGATTTGAAACCATCTTTCTTGTAACGTACTGACAGCAGACAGATGAAAAGAAAACAACATTAAAGAAACATGAATAATCTGATAACTATAAGAAAAACTGACTTGTAAACTTATCAAATATTAGAATTTGTGTACACACTTTTTTTTTATTAACATGCCTTCATTTATTTTTGCTACTTGTCAAATGACTTTATATATTGTATTGTTTTACCTTTGCACAAGACTCAGGAAATCACTGAAGATTTCACTGTGAAAGTGTTTCGTGTGTTGTTTCTATCAAGCTGCAATTGTATAAACTGTGAAACTTGATATGCTCAAAGTTTCTAAAACTTTTACAATCTGAGCCAGGATATATTATGAACTTTTCCATATTCATGATTATGGGCAGAGCTACATCATCACTGCAAGTATGTAAAAGACCTCAGTGAAAGTGAAATCAACAGATGAACTTCAAACAACACTTCATTTAAGAAACTCTGAAATCAACGACTAGATCTGATATTCACTCTCAGGTAAGTGATGGAAATGTAAGAGTTTGTTCAGTAGTTAATAGCATGAAAGCAGCATCAGATTGTTGGTAGAAGTACTGTATGTAATTTTGTTTTTGTTTTTTGGGCTGTAAAAATGTTTGATTATTTGGGGTCATGTCACACTTTAGACAGTTTAGAAACGGGAAGTACCTGAATTGGCGGCAAAATGAAAAAATCTGAAATAAAAATCAGAATGATGATTTTTTTAGTACAAGTCACAAGTCTTTTAAAGAAAAATGGCACCTGATGTTTACAGATGTTTATTTAGTGGGCTACCTTTTCATGATAAAATGTTGTTGTAAAAACCGGTTACGTCTGCTAAACTGTGGCTCCCAGAGACACATATTTAGTTTCTGTATTTACAATAGATTCTTCTTCTGCAGCCCAACAGATCTAACTACAGCCGTATGAAGCACATGGCCAGCAGTCTCAGACTGGAAGTTAGAGGCAGAGCTTATAGTCTCAGTGAGGTTAGGGTTAGTGATTTATATACTTCCTGTCAGAAACTGCTGTCATGTATGCCTGCTCTGATTTCTTGACAGTGGTTCATAGTTTAAGTTGTTAAACTAAAGTTCCTTTCTTCAGCAATGTAGATAATATATTGTCATTACTTTTCTTTTCAGTCATGGCATCCTCCAGTGGTTCAGCACTAAATCAGGAGCTCCAGTGCTCCGTCTGTCTGGAAGTGTTCACTGATCCAGTCACCACTCCATGTGGACACACCTTCTGCAGTACCTGCCTGAACAAGTGTTGGACAAGCTCTCGGAACTGCTTCTGTCCGTTCTGTAAAGAAAAATTCAGCAGAAGACCTGATCTCAAGATTAATACAACACTCAGAGAGGTTGTGCAACACTTTAAGAAGAAGCGCAAACGAGGAGAATCTGAGGTGTTCTGTGACATCTGTGATGAAAGAAAGCAGAAAGCTGTGAAGTCCTGCCTGATGTGTCAAAGTTCTTACTGTGACTCTCATCTGGAGCCTCATCTCAGAGTCCCACGTCTAAAGAAACACAAACTGATCAATGCTGTGGAAAATCTGGAGGATTATATATGCCAGAAACACGAGAGACCTCTGGAGATGTTCTGCAGAGATGATCAGATGTGTGTTTGTCTGTTCTGCACTGAAGGAGAACACAGGACTCACAACACTGTTCCTATAGAGGAGGAGATTCGAGAGAAGAAGGTAAAGAGTTACAGACAACCCACTTTAACCCTTAAAAGCTTTATAACCTTATAAGGATGACACATTGGTTGTTCCTGGTTATTTTTGAACAGTAAGAGTGTTTTTTTTTTAATGAAGTGTTATAAAACTGCTTAAAAATTTGGATATTTATTTGGACTTCTTAAGTTTTTAGTATTTCTTTTTAAAATAATTTTGAAGTGTCATTTTTGCAGAAATGCTAACACTCATTAATCTAATTCACACTGCACTGACAGATGCATATATCTTCTGTGGAAGTCTCAGGACCAAAAAATATTTGTATTCATTGTATTCAGTCTGATACAATTTCCCACATGCCTGTCAACATACAGTGCACAGCACAAATGAGTACACCCCCTCTGAAACTTCTGAAAGTCAGCAATTACTCAGTTACTTAGAAGACATGTTAGGTTTCTTTATAGAATAATGTTCCAGCAAGTCTGCTTAATCAGTTCCAAAGAAGCATGTCAAATTATTCAGGAAAATAAGATTTTCTTATCAACGTGATAAAATGTTGTATAGCAAAAATGAGTACACCCTCCTAAAAGTTAATACATAAAACTAAATAAAAATTTTCTGGTGTAAGTTTAAGGCAATGTTTGATCAACAGGTAAGTATGTTGAACCAAAACATTTAAAAGTTAAAACTGAATCATCATTCTCAGACTTAATGCTGACAACAATGAACCACTTGGGAGAGAATTGTCAGAGACTTATTTCTTAGCACAAAAGAGGACAGTGGTACAAGAGGATTACCAAACCATTGTTTAAGTGTGAAAATATAGCAAAAGTAACACAGAAATTCAAAAACAATGGACTTGTGATAAGGCCCCTGAAATAATAATGCCTTCATTTTAAGCTTCATTTAGGGATGAGGGATTTTTTTCCTTTTTCTTTTGCTAGACAAGAGCAGGAGAAATAATCTCAGAGCCAGCAAAGCTATGAAAGTGACTGTTTATCTCACAGAGTAGATGCAGTCGCAGAAATGACATCATGGTTGTTGTTCTCACTGGATCTACCTACTGTAACCAAAGCACAATAAAGTCAGTTAGCCATTTCCAAAGCCATTTACAAAAATATATCTGGGAATCATACTCTGGTCTCATGAGACCAAATCAATCATTTTGGATCTAACAGCATCCAAAATGTTCTGGTTTGCTAGAGGAGGAGTGCAGTGAGAAGTGCCTGGTTCCCACAGTAAAGTTCAGTGATAGTAAAGCTCTTATATAGGGATGTATGAGTGCTGAAGGTGTGAGGGAGTTTGTGCTTACCAGTGCTGTCATGAATTCACACACCACTGTGTATTTAATACACAAACTTGAACAGAAGATATTACCCTTTCCTCATTGCCTGCATTGTTGGGCATTTTTCAACATGACAGTGAGGATATGCATTCTCCCAAGGTGAAAAACATTCTGTGGACATGCATTGCAATCTTAACACTCTTGAGTGCCTGTGGGGGAAGAGACAAGTTGAGCAGATTAAATATCAGGGCATTTAAGGAGCTCATCATCCAGGAGTTAAACAGGACAGATGTGACAGTTTGTCATGAACTTGTACACTCCGTGCCAAGAAGAGTCAGAGCAGTATATTCAAAATCATGGAGGGCATACTAAGTACTAGAATATTATACATTTGTTGAATTAAATCTAAGGTGTACTCATTTCTGCAATCCTTAATTTAAACAAAATTGGCTATTTACTTATTTTATGGCTATTAATGACATATTTCTCAGTTTTTATTATGTATATGTTTAATAAATTTGTTTTGTCATCTTTCCATGAATTGTATTAGTGATCATAAAGAAATCTTTTGTATTTGTTCAGAGGGGGTGTATTAATTTATGCTGTGAACTGTATGTATTTCTATACCTCCGTGCACCCTGCTTGCGCAGACATCACACGTCATCAGTGCAGTCCGTAAGACAATGCAGAGTTGTATGGCTTGTTTGAGATGCATTGGCGCTGCACAGACCGATCGACGTATGACTTCAAAGTACAGCGAGAGCGATTCAAAAGTATAAGGAGTCGTCTGCTATCCAAACACTCTCGTGGTACTTTGATGACACACACCGATTGGTCTGCACAGCACCAATGCATCTCAAACAAGCCTGCAGACAGACAGGCTATTCAAAAGTCAAGTCAAGTCAAGTCACCTTTATTTATATGGCGCTTTTACAATGCAGATTGTGTCAAAGCAGCTTTACATGATAACTGGTATATAATTGTGGCTGCACAGCAGCTCTTAAACAATGGTGTCAATGCTGGCAGACCAAAGCACTGTTGAATATCAAATGTCAAGTCAAATGTCCCCAACTAAGCAAGCCAAAGGCGACAGCAGCAAGGAACCCAAACTCCAACAGGTGACATCAGGTTTGCCTGGAAAATCCAGCCTCACCACTGTACCAGCGGATGAGTCTGGTCGGCCATTGAATCAATTAGATTTCTAGGCCGGAGCAAATCCGAGCAAACAGGAAGCGGAGTAAACCAATCAGAGAAGGGCGGATATGACGACGGATATTGACTCGAATCGCGACGGAGGGCAGACTGACCAGACTGATATGTCTTCTACAAGAAAATTTTGTAGTCTGGCCTTGCCAGGCAAACATCAGGTGGCAAACAGGTGTTAAAATGGAGAAAAAAAAAACCTTGGAAAAAAAACAGGCTTAGTCGGGGGCCAGTTCTCCTCCCCCATCACCCCCTATACCCTCATACACTATTCTCTACATTACTCCACTAATAAAGTTCACTTGAAGGAGTGAATGAAAACTGATTGAATTTAGACACTGAGTGCACTGCAAGGGCTGCCGCTTTAGCATAGTTTGTGCTTTCTGTTTAATAATTGTTTAAAACATACCAAACTGACAGCTCCAGTATTATGGTAAAAGATTTATCTTGAACTCTGTCATGGAAATTAGCATGTATAAACCTTAATTAAACTATTTAATTATCAAGTAAAAAGAATTTATACCTGTATGATATTACATTGTAGCCACATTGGACCAGCGGTTTGGAAAATGGATGTATGATTCAGCTGTGGGTGCCATCTTCTGGCAAGATGCGGGAATTCCTTTGATGCGGAGGGCGGAGAAAGCAGGGAAGGTGTCCAGGGCACAGTTGGTGGGACTGAAAACCATCTCAGTTGAGCTGGAGACCACCACGGTGGAGCAGATGAGCACCACAGCAGAGTAGATGGGGCTGCTGATCACCATGGTGGAGCTGAAGACCACCACTGTAGAGCAGGTGGAGCTGGTGACCACCATGGCGAAGCAGAAGACAACCACAGCAGATTAGGCTGAACTAGAGCAAAGAATGCAGAGAAGTTAGAGTTGGCTTCCAGGGCTGTGTCAAAAAAGGCAGAAAGTTCAGTAATGGTCTCCGTGACCATAACTGGGCAGTCAGGACATTCAGGAGTAATGTCCATGACAAAGCAAGCAGAGGCTTTGAGCTTGGCCTCCTTGGCAGAGTCTTGGGACCATAGAACAGTCTCTCTGGCCGAGACAACTTAGGCAGGGAGTTCATAGGTGACCTAGATGGTTCTGACAGAACAGACTCATTGTTCATAGGCGACCTCTGTGGTCGTATCTATGCAGACAGAGTTCATAGGCAACCTTCATGGTCGTGACAGGACAGACAGAGAATTCAGGGAAACAGAGAGCCACCGTGGTCATATCTAAGCAGGTAGTGATTTCAGGGACAACCTCTGTGGTCATACCAGGAAAGGCAGATAGTTTAGCTCGACGGCTGGAGACTCTGGCGTGGTGACCATGATGTCTGAAGATTCTGGATTTCGGACCATCAGACTGGAAACCATGCTACATGGCCACCGTAGCTTGATGCACTATATTTGCTTTTTGGTACAAGCTGTTCTTAAAGCTATAGTTGCTATTGGAAAAACATTCGCTCTTAAAGTTATAGTCGCTATTGGGAACAAGCTGTCCTTAAAGCTTTAGTTGCATTTGGAAACACGCTCACCAACGGGAGCAGAAATCATGTTCATGAATGAGGAAGAACACTGTATTTCATTGCACGCTGCATCTAACTCAGAGCTATTGCTGCAGGTGTATGCTTCCCCAACCGGACTACCACTAGTTTAATACTACTGTGTGATTTACAACATGCTTGTTGTATCAGATTTGCTGCCTAGGGGTGTAAGCTTCCTCCAACAGGGAAAAAAAAGTTATGTATTAGGCAACAGGTGTATGCTTCCCCTACCAGACTGTCGCTAGTTTAATACTAGTTTTATACTAGTCTGTGATTACAACATGCTGTTGTATCAGATATGCTGCTGCCATGGGTGTAAGCTTCCCCCATTTAAAAATAAATAAATAAATATAAAATAATTAAATAAATAATTGTTTTTACAGGACTGGGCTCATTCAAGTGAAGGTCAGCATTTAAGAACATGGCATTCAGATTTTCGCAGTCAGTTTGTGTTGTGATTTCAGCATATTTTTTTTGTTTTGCGGGTTATTGCTGCTCTCCCTGCTCTATTCATGCTGCATAGATGCGCAGAAGTTCTTACCCAGAACAGAGTCAAACCGCCAATACAACTATATACAATTATATTTGACAATTGGTCCTGACAGAAACATATAAATACATTCAGACCACTTAACTTAGGTCATATCCACACAAAGCCATAGGAATCTGATCTTTTTTTCCCTTGTCTCAAGAAATATCTGCATACACACAAAACCACTGAAGACTTTAAACCAGCATAACAAAAATGTTTTTGAAGCAAATCATCGACCCTGCCTTTACAATGCAATTATTTTTATTATATATCTGCTAAAAGCTGATTTGATCAACTTTTAAGAATAAAAAATGTTATCCTCAAAGACATTAACTAGAAGCCACAACATTTTAAATTAATTTGCTCCTTTAATGAGATTTTTTTTCAGAGTATGAAGTTATGTGTTTTTCTCTGTATGTAGATTCATTTGGCTAAGAGACAAACTGACTTTCATCAGATGATCCAGGCAGAATAAAGAGGATTGAAGAGAATCCAGGACTTAGTAGAGCTGAGAAAGGTGAGTAGAAGTTAAAAGATCAAAAAATCAAAAATTGAATTTACCTTGGCATAATGAATAACAAGAGTTCAGCACATGGAAAACATACATTGAGTTTCAAACTCCATTGTTTCCTCCTTCTTATATAAATCTAATTGTTTAAAAGACCTCCGAAAAACAGGCGAATCTCACACAACCCGAATGTTACCAACAGTTTTGACATGCCCTGACATTTGTTTTTTTCAGTTGTTCATAAACATATATGACAAAGTGTCATTACACTGTATTCAGCCAAACTAGCTACAATACATATGTGAGGACATGTATGTAATGTTTGTATTTTGAAGGATAATGTTTTTGCGTGGTTATTGAAAAACAAAAAACTTAAGTCCCTGAAATAAGGCCAAAAAAGTATATTAAATCTGTGTTCACAAGACTTCTGGGTATTGGGGTTGTAGACTAGAGTTTTTGCTTCAGAATTATGTAAAAATTATGCTGCCTACTCCTTCATATAAAACACTATATTGATTTAGTTTTTTGTAAGACCCTTTTTGTCAAGAACAACAGTATGCGTGAAGGCGTGAATATCATGAATAATGGGCCATTCTCACCTGAGAAGACAAAGGAATCACATAATAATGACTGAAATGACTTGCATATAATGAGGCCTTTCAGTCAGGTAGGCTGTGAAAAAACCCTCTGTAATAATGTCTCAGCTCATCATAAACAGCAATACTGTGAAATATTATACAATTTAAAATAATGGTATTCTATAATTCTTTAAATACAATGTAGTTTCTGTGATGCAAATTGTCTGAACAGTTATGTTACCTCTATGGCATTTCATATATGCTTTTAGCTTAAAAGCATGCACATTTGAAGAAAATTGATGGATTCTTATATTTTTATTTCAATTTTCTATCTGAGAATATATTTATTGTCATCACTATGAGTGCTGGATCCTGTTTTCCAATCATACTTGCAGCCGGAGGGCGCTCTGTACACCTTTAGGCCACAATTCATAGAGAAGAAAGAACTAGGAACTAATGGCATGTCTTCTAGAGATCCTACACCATGGCTTTTACATCCAAATACACTTTTCAGACAATAATACACGATTGAGACAATACCTACAAGTATTTGCCTCTGGAATTTGCCTCTGAATAGCGCTGGCCTCCGTGGGCATGGCCCGCATTCGCGGATAATGACTGAATCACGGACTTTGACATGCTCTCTTTTCATACAGATGTACATAAACACAGAAGGTTTGTTTTCGATTTGACTTGCACGATTTAAAACCTGACATTTCAACGTTCTTTCGACATAAGTGTCATTTTTTTTGTCAATTAGTATTCATAAGTTACAGTTCATTTCTGAGAACTATCAGATTGGACTTCGTTCAGAGGGAGAGGAAGATCACGCCATCATGTAGTTTCTTTGATATTTTACAAAAAGCACAACCTTTTGGTTTTTACTCTGAGTTGTACACAATAAAAGAAGACATTCTATAGTTTCAATTGATATTTAACTTATTTTTCTATGACAAGAAATGACAGAGTATTTAAGTCTGTTTGCTGCATGTGTGAAAAAAATCCTGCAAGGACCCTCAGGAGTTAAAGGGGCCGCAGCCTGAATCAGGGCATTTATAATGATTCCCAAAATAGGCCTTAAAAAAAATAATTTAAAAAAATCTATGGGGTATTTTGAGCTGAAACTTCACAGACACATTCAGGGGACACCTTAGACTTATATTACATCTTGTAAAAACTGGTTCTAGGGCACCTTTAAAAATGCACTTTCCAAACTTAATTGGTTGTAATTCAAGAATGCTTTAGAATATAGAAATAAGTTTGGTCTCGTTTTAAAGAAAATAGTCAACAGATTATTGCTCACTTCAAAAATGAAAGAAATGAAACATTTATGGAAGTTTAAAATTAGCTGTAAATCAAATCTACTGTACTAAATATTTATATAAAATAATATATTTACAAAATAATTTTTACTCTAAAATTACTATCAAATCAATGTGTCTAACCAATTTATGTTCCAAATTTTATGTTGATATCACAAAAATTGTTCCTATGAGATTTTGTTTAGGTGCTGTACCAAAAATAGCCACTGGTTGTCATAGACATTCTATTGATTTTTTTATGCATTCTCCTGTAACAAATTTATACATTTCTTTTCAAATTCACAAAACAGTTGGCAGGTATGGACCCGTGAGACTCAGACCTTCCAATTATATGTGTTTTGTCAAGATTAGAAAAGGTTTATTATAAAGTAGTTAAAATAAATTTTGTAATACAAACCTGACACCACACACTAAGAGATGAGCCGCTAAAAAGAATTTAAAGTACCATTTTTATCCTCAGATTTCAAACCATTTCACAGGAAGAATCTTAAGTTCATAAGCTTTCAAATGATATATAGTTTTTCAACATTATATCAGGTTATAGGATATAATTTGTTTTAAATATGCAGTGGCAAATGGGCCCACCAGTGGCCATGACAGTGAATGAATCTACTAATTGATCTGATTCATCAGAGAAGCACAGAGAAGAGAAATCCTCCAGAGTTGAGATCTTCACTGATCTGATTACTCCATTGAGATGTCAGTCTGAGCAGCTGAAGATGATGGAGGAACAGCAGAGAGCATCAGAAAAACAGGCTGAAGATCTCGTTAAAGAACTGCAGCAGGAAATCACTGAGCTGGAGCAGATCTCACACTCTGATGATCATCTCCACCTCATACAGGTCTGACCATCTGTCTAATCATGTACAATATTACAGACTCTCTGTTACCAAATTGATGAGCTGATTGACCATTTTATTTATACTAGTCTTTTAGAAATTGTACAAAAGAGACATATAAGTAATAAAAACAAAAGTAGTCAAATTTGGAAAAATTAGTTAACTGTGTTTGAAAGGTACTGTGTAAACATATATAACTTTAAATATAAAAAATAACTATTTACAGTCCTCTGTCCCCTGTTGTAGATGAACTCATCCCTGTACATTCGTCCACACACCAAGAACTGGACTAAGATCAGGAATTGACTCTGATATGAATGTGAACTCTCTGTTTATAGCTGTGACTCACTGAGAAAACTCAAGAGACACTAAATAAAAAACTTGGTCAAACTGGTATGTGAATATCAAATACAGTAGATTTTTTTTTGTCAGAAACTAGAAAATATTTTTTCAAAGAATATTATGGGTTAAATCCAATTTAAAGCTGCAGTCTGTAACTGTTTTTGTTAAAATGATCTAAAATCAATTTTTGAGCAAATACATAACCAGCCAGTGTTAAAAACCACTCCTTACCTTAGCCTGATTCACAATGGTAAGCTTTAATGTTTTCTAATTCGGGTGGTACTGTTGGGTTTACGTGGGAAATTTGAGCATGCATGTGGTGACTGACAGCAAATATTAAATTCATCAGCTCTGAGGAGCCGTGCTGAGCACCCCCCAATCGTAAAGTAGAAAATATAAATGATAATTCTGCCAAATATCCAGGCTTTCAAAAAATATTGACAAAGAGGCTAAACTACAGAGCTACAGCTTTAATTTCAGTTTGTAAAGGATTACACATAAATGTAATCATAACACAACTAACCCTGTCTATGTAAAGTTCTATTAATGTTATATTCATGTTAGAGCAGTATCACCAAGGAAGGATGCAACTATCTTTGTACAAACTATAAAATATATAATCTGTCTAAAAATATATAATCTGTCTAAAAAAGTTTTGCACCTCACAAGGACAATTAGACACTTTACAGCTCAAATACAACTTTTTACTAAATAATTATTATTAGAAGAGCCTTGATAAAAAAAATACAGCTTCACATTTTCTTAAATCCTCTTATGATTTTCTCATAGACTTCCATTGTAACTCATTCTGCATTGTTTTACAACTGATGGACGATCAACAGTTACATTCCCTGATGCTGTTAATAGAGATAAACTCACTGTTAATATAAATTATTCAATAATTATTCCATTATATTGTCATCCTGTGTTTCACAGGGTTGAAGTTGGGCTCAGAAGTTTGCAGTACCGTGAGATTGACACCAAGTACACTCAAATACTTTGATTATAATGTGTTTTGATACATGTGAAAATGTGTGTTCTGAAGTTTGAGTTTGGGAATAATGTCCTGATCTCTCTCAGTGGATGTGACGCTGGATCACTGTAATCACATCCTTATCTCAGCCTGTCTGATGATTGCAACAGTCATCATGGAGACATTCAGCAGAACGTCCCAGAAACCAAGAGATTTGATCTCTATACAATATTCTGCACAGGGGGCTCAGTTCGGGGATTTTACTATTAGTTCATGTGACGGGAAGACTGAGGGGACTTTATGAGTGATTCAGAGAATCATTTAACATGACGGAGAAGGACACCCTCACCTGTGAATGGATACTGGACTGTGTGCTGAGGAATGAGAAGCAATATATACTTGTGAAAGTCCTCTGTCTCTTTATCTCTGAAGTGAAACCTGATAAGGTGGGAGTGTTTGTGGAGTCTGAGGAGGTCCTGGTCCTCCTTTTAATGATGTGGGCGTCCAATCTCTATCTCCTCTTTCACTGGTCCACTTTCACTGACAAAACCTAATCATATTTCAGCCCATGCAATAATTAAAGGTAAAAACTCAAAGCCACTGATCATAACACCTGTCCAACTGAACAACAAAAAACATAAAATCTGAAAGATTGCTGTTTTTAGAACATGTTATAAAAAGGCCCTCAAAAACATCAACTTAATGAAATATTTGTGTTATAGTTGTTGTGAAAAGATACTTCATTGTGGTTACATTTGAATGGCTAATTTATTACGAGTCTATATTTTCTCTAATCAACACAATGATTGCTTAATTTCCATTAATACTTTGCTTTTTATTTTACATAACATGATTTAAAGCTGCTGTCCCTCAGTTTTTCCTCTTTGTCGCCCTCTCGTTTGGAACATCGATTGCAGTCATATCGGAAGTTTCTGTACGTGGGTGTGCATCGCACAGCTCGCCGCGGGGGATGAATCTCAATGTTTGCTGTCAGTCACCGCACCGGTGTGGATACTGACTTTAGAATCACAGATTCTACATCTTGAAATATGACCAATTAAGAATTTTCAACTGGAAAATATCATCTGAACAAGTAACATTTCTGCCCACTTTGTCTGACAAACGATGAAAAAAAGCATTGGGCCTACAATGAATCACTTCTCCATGATGATTAAATCTAATAAATCTAACGCTATCAAGCTATAGCTCGGATACACGCTAAAAACCGTACGGGGGGGAGACGAAAAGAATATAGGAATTTTATGTGTACATGAGGGGAAGGAAATTGTTCTCCAAAAAATTGGACAAAATTGTTAACACATCAGCAACGGCTAGAAACGAGAAATAGAAAAAAAGGGCGTCGGGGGAAGGGCGACAGAATTGAAAATCTACTCAGTACGCTCAATATGCGTGACACATCACCCAACGTATAATATAGTGTGTGTAATGGTAGGACGCGCTAGTACTGATAGCGGAGTGCGCAATGTTCTGTGAAAGACCATATCAGGGCACGAAAGAAGTCACGAGAGGAAAACATGTGGGTGTGCTTTGTGGATCGACAAGTCAAAGGCGGAGGAAATCTCCAGTAGGAACTGGTGATCGACATAGCTACGGGTGTCAAAGGTGTTTGCGAAGTTGGAGGTAAGTAGAGAACCAGTTTGCGGAGACAGCGATTATAAGAGTGGGGGGACCTCCAATCAAAAAGTGAAAAGACTGTGGTGTACAAGTGTGGGTGGTACAGACAGATGCAATGAGGAAAGAAGGCGATAACTGTGCCCTCTACCGAAAAAAGTATGAAGGGGGGAAGGAAGAGCGAAGGCTAGGGCTATCCCAAACACCACGTAGGAGCCATAATGTGGACGCGCTGAGACTCGCGATATACGGACGTTACGTAATGACGCACATAGGAACTGCTGCAGCTTGATTTTCCCTCGGAAATAAGGGGGGCGGACTGCGGAATTTAAAACTAACTGAAATACGGATGTATAAAAGAGAAACATGGGGGTACCAGGCGAAGCATGCTCGTGGGATGGTAATAACTAGAAAAAACATCATATATATATTTGAAGAAACAACTGGCGTGGTAGTGCTAGTAGACTTGTTACCATGACGCGTTGCAATATTTGGGATCATTTTTTAACCGAGAAAAAAAGTTGCGGCCTGCAGCTTTAGATATAATACATACTGAAAAATTCGTATATAATGTACGTGACATTTCCAAACTTCCAGATGTGTTTCTACTGTTATGTATGTAAAGTAAAATGTTCGTCTGAAAACCAGTGGTGATGCTCTCTCCTCTCCAGTTGGATAACGAAGTAGGGGGAACAATAAAAGCATAGAAAGTACACTTACCGCGATAAAAGCGGATGATCGGTGGATTCTGATGGCTCTGCAGTAAAAGGTCCGGGGAATCGTCTCTAATTAGACAAACGAAGGGGGTCGACCAATCGCGAAGAGCGCCGGGGCGCGTTGAGGGGTGTGGCCGAGCGTGTTCGGCAGTGAATAAGGTGTGTTAAAAGGCAGTCGGCAACATGTGCGCCGGTGAGCGTCGCAGCGCATCACCTGTGAGAGAATTTGCTAAGTATGGGGGCGGACATGAGAATGATAGTAGCTTGGGAGATGTACAACGAGTTAGGACTTTAAGGGATAAGTATGTAGACCAATGGTGTTGATAGGGAAGGAGACGACCAACTCAGTGAGAGACACGAGTAGTAACGTCATCTCGCGAGAAGCACACTGCATCTACTAGACGGCAGGGAAAAATAAAAACAAATCTTCTTCAGAGCACTTGACACGAGGCTTCAGGAAAACTAGCTCTTGACTGTCAAAAACGGCATTCGTTCACCACAGAAAATGGAGAAGTGGGGAGAGGAAGAAGGTCGTGCGGAGCCAAATGCTAAAGAAGAAGCCGCAAAACAGTACAAACACAATCAATAGGAAGGAGAGCGTCCATGTGCGTGCCATGAATACGAGGGGACAACCATGGAGTCTAAGGGAGGCTAGGAGTAAGGATATCAGATATCTAGATCATCTCAGTCAACATTGGCACAGAAGACCTGAACCATACCGGGCATAACCCTGATTATTGTAACCGGACAGCACACTCTGCACTAACGACTACACACGCCAAGGACTGCCAAGAATACATTGAATGAGTAATATTCTAGTGGATAGCATCAATATAACTCATAAGGTTCCCTGAGGACAGTGCTACGGGCTTGACATTGTCTCCTCATGAACTACCTCGCTACGTGCTCAGACCGACTAGCAATTACAAAATGTGTGGATGATTGGGTTAGGTAGGCGCTTATTAGATCACCGAAACAACAAAGTGGACAAGGCCTAACTAGGATATGACAGTAGATAATCAAATGTATCACCTCATAGTTCAGCAAGCAGGCACGCGCGGGCAAACGGAGAAAAAAATAAAAAGGAGAGAAAAAAAAGGGGGGGGAGGGGGGGGGGGAAGAAAGGAGAAAACTAGGAAAATCGAAAAAGGAAAAAACAGAGGGACAAATAAAAAAGAGAAGGATTGAAGAGGGGGATAGTGAAAAGGGGAAGGTTAGCCTCGATAACAGCAGCAGTGGATCATCATAATAGCTCATACTAGTATCTGGACAAATTTCCTATCAAGATGTGAGGTACATAATTCTCTCGAATGATAGCATGGGGAAAGGGTAAGGCAAGACTGGGTCATAATTAATATCACGAAGGCATAGTAAATCAGCCCATTGTAATCCATCTGTGGCTAACTAAATGATGTTGTACGTTTATATTCACATGCACGCAATAGGTAGAGGGGGTAGTAGAGTTTTTGGTGTTTGTACGTGCGTGAAAAGATATGGATGAAGGTGTGAATGACAGGGCTACAGGGTCTCTCATCGTAATATGTTTATGGGTATCTATTCCTATTGGTGAGGGGTAGAGTTGGAGAAATTATACCGGCTGTATAAAAAATTCCGTCATTGCAAATACAGATATAGTTAGCCATAATATGATGATACATAAGCGAGACATTGAAAAAGGGTTGGTTATTTGTTTATGATATAATCAGGATCGGTAAGGTCTACGGAGGCTGACCCTAAACAGGAGGTTGTATCAGGCAGTAGTATTTACGTTGATGGTATGCCAAGTGTAGTAACTTGTGAGGGGGGGGGGGGAAAGACAGAGGGAACAAAAACGGAAGAAGGGGGAGGAGAGAAGAAAGGGAAAGGGCACTCGTGAGAAAGTAGAGAAAGAAAAGGGAGAAGCACCAACTCATAAAAACTTAAACAGGCATTTCTAGTCAGAGCTTACTGGTAATACCCTACTCTGTATACGGTAACCAAGAGTAAAACAAATACACAGAGAACATGAAACACGTTTTTCATATATGATGTAAGAACAGAGAGAACTGACTTGTTCGCCCGGGCATAAAACACAATAGCGGCAGCGCATTGCTGAAGTGGGAGATAAAATGGTAAGGGAGCGAATGAGTGTTCATACAAACACAGTGTAGCAATGTACGCGAGAACAGAATGAAAAATAAGCAATACTGAAAAAAGAACAGACCGGTGCGGAAAAAAAGTGGAAGCGACGTCATGGACACTGTCGTGACTACAAAAAAGAACTGGCGTATGGGGCGTATATCTACAGCCGATCTCAAAAATAGCGGCAGACCTAAAGAAACGGTGTCGGTGGGGGGAGTGGGGGGAAAAGCACACTAAATGGCAAGCGAACGGAAGCTAACCCTACCCAGGAGTCAGAGACCACAGATGTATAGAAACTATAAATTGGCGTAAAATGGTACATAAGATTGTTGTATATGGTCATGATCACAATTAATAGAGAGGAAGGTTGGTAGACTTTGAGTGATATGACGGGTGTACCTAACCAAGAAGGTAATGGGAAAAGATAGGGATAGATTAGTGAAATCACAGTAACATAATTGAAAAGGCGTTGAGAGTTGGTGAGCGGGGGCGCAAGAAACAGACAACCAAATCGCAACAACACGAAGTGGTAGAAACCACTTATGCTGTACTTCCTATTACAGGGCAACAGATAGTGTGCATGTGTCTGAACTGAACTGCGCAAATTAGCGGGGGGGGGGCGGTGTATACGCGAACGGAGAGCGGCGACTACTGGCAAGAGCGGTATCAAGACGCGGTGCACAAAATGTAACAGCGACATTATCAGATCGATGCCCCGGATGAACGAACATGGTATCACTATGTTGGTGCGGAGATGGGAAGCAAGGAGCGGGAATAGTTAAAGAGTGATTGAGCATGTGTATCAACTCACCGCAGTACAAAGCTTAGAGTAATTAGTTAAATGATTTAGACTTGGCCGTACGAATAATAGACAATAAGACTGAAGACTAGTTAACCGAGGAAATAAGAAGACAAGGTTGGTAACTGTAAAAAGAAGAACGCTCACAATGCGGATGGCAGATGTAGCGGGAGGCAACAGTAGGCGCGGAGGACCCACGAGGTTTGGCAGGTAAATAAGTTATGACTAGAGAGGGTTAGTTATGTTTTTGAAGTTAAATAAAATAATAGCAGGCATTTTATACTGAGCACGAGGGAGAATGCGATATTAAAACTTATGGCGCTGATACGTGGGACATGACAATCCGATTGACTTTACGCAAGGGAGTACTGGGGTAACGAAATTAGCGTGCAGCTAAGGCACAACAAGCAATCATTATCACTGGAGCAGGAAAGTAGACCGAGCGTTGGTGATAAGCTATTAGGAAAGGTGGGTTTTAAATTGCTCATTAACAAGGGGGAAAGGCATATTGTCGGGTGAGAATGGGCGGACAACCGGAGAGAAGAAGTTGTCCAGACTTTGAGAAACAGCTGAAGCGGAATAACGTATAATTAACCGAGTGCGGATGTAGCTGCAAGCGAAGTGAATGTGGCCTAAGTTGACTATGATCGATACTGCGAATTGTTGGGAGAAGTAATATAGTAATTACAAAAGAGAGTAAAGAATGGTTTTAGGAGCGTGTAGAAGAGGCGACGTAGTAGTGGGAAGAAATAGGGACACAGTGACATAGGAACGTGTTAGGGACGTGCACTGGGTGGTTTTTGAACAAACGAGACTCGGTGCCGTGTAAGACCAACCGGATATAGGCGTAGTTTTAACTACTGTAATACTATAAATAAGCTTTATGCTAATTTGATAAACAAAACGATACCTATTATAAAATAATAAAAAGAAGAAAGAAGCTACCAAATGAAAAAATTGCATCTCGACACGGTGCACAATGGACTCTAGACATGATTTAGACCTATGCCATCTCGTAGATGTTGCTGTGATCATGGTTCTGAAAAACAGCTCAAAACTGCAGTTTATCTAGGTCTAAAGCTGTGGAGATATAGCACTAAAAATAAGTCAATAGTAGAAGAGCCAGGTCGTAGTGGCCATTTAACTACATCATAGCCTAGTGTGTTTATACGGCGACTTAGATGTCAAAAGTACGGGGGTTTTCGCAGCCCTCGTTGGGCACCACAAGCGAGACTAGCAACTCCTGCCATATGCGCAACATACAACGAGGACTCAACGATAACAACCAAGGCCAAAACGTCTGCTCATCAAGGAATGGTCAGGCCATGCATTTAGTAATAAGACTAGACAGGGAGAGTGGAATATGAAGTCTGGACAGAGAATCAGGACTGGGTATATTATACTTCCTATATAGGTGTAAAAGGGTAGGTGGCGGGGGGGTAGATGTGAGTCTGGTACACTTAGTGATTGGTCCGTATACGCATATAAGAATAATGAGGGTCGTGATGCACACTAAATTGTTCAGGCCACCCTAAACACCTTTTTGATAAGCAATGTTACTAGGAAGGAGGTGAATATATCCGTAAGGAATTGAGTTATGTTACCGCACTAGCCTAGGCAGCAGCGTGAAGTAATAGTACACCCGGCGCAGTATTGCCACTGGGGAGAAGCTAGGCACTCAAAGGTGCAAGCTAGCTACACTAGTCTCCTGAAGCCATCGACTATGCTTCTTGAAGTTATCTATTGACACTAGTCAACGGCATAAGCGCGAATCAATCGAGAAGGGTGCGGGAGAAATTGTGCAGTCGCATAGGGGGTGGAAGCAGCTAAGTCTGTATCATTAAGAATTTGTAACAACATTTGGTGCAATATATGGAGACAAATGCACTTTAAGTATCTAGCAGTGGCTACTATGAGAGGTACTAGCCGAGGGCGAAAATAGAAATCAGAAAACAAAATTACAGCACACAAAAAAATGTCCTCTTATAGCAGTCGAGACATATGTACATTGATATAAATTACGATTACTGCAGTCACTTTAGGCCCTATAATATATGTAGTAGAGTAATTGAGACATGTCAACAGAAAAAAAAAAAAAAAAAAATATTACATAGCACCATTTTAACTGTCCAGCATGCATAGTCCAAGAAGGAGAATACAGCGAATATGGGAGCAAAAGTGATGCGCAGGATATAGGGTTGCAGTTGCAGTCGTACACTGAGTCGAAGGGAAGTGGAGGTTCGGGAACTATTATATGTTGCTAAACTGTGTGCATAGATCTGACTGGACAATATCGCTGAGGCATAGGCTAATGGCTACAAAGCAAACAAGCGCAAGACATGGGAACAAAATGAGAACCGTGGACAGACAAGAGGAATGCTCTTGCGAGTGCAATAAATATGAGTCTGTGTATCCTAGCAAGGAGTGATAACCGAAGGTGTGGTGTGCTGCATTTGGTTAAAAACAGAAGAGTTGCAGAACAGCAAGGATGCGGAGCTCTGACCGTCATAACACTACAGAATTGTAATCGAGATGCATCTAATCTGAGTGTAGTTCTAGTAAGTTAGAATGACACTGTAAGGCTTACTGACCAATACCTCATCATGACAATTAACTAAACGGACACTAGCTCTCTATTCATATATAGGTGCGTTCCGCATTGAAAGGGGTACGGGTCAGGCTTGTCAAATACAGCGCAGATCGCTCTATAGGCGGGGGGGGGAGGAAAAAGACGTAAGGCTCAACAGGCCTAGATACGTGTGCTTCCTAATTTACAAATCAGACAGAAGAAGATGCTGTCTGTAAGTCCGTATTCAGCTCATTATCTTTCGCGGTCAACCTGACACTGCTCGACCACGCATACGAGAAATTAGCTCACGTCCTCTGACGATATGAGTTCTATTATGCTATTGCTTGTGTTGTGCATATCGACCTCACTCACGTGCATGCTTAATTAGTGTCGTGTAGAATGATCATGTAATGTTGATATTTGGCGAGCGCAAATTCCGATCAGCTTATGCGGATTCGGCTAGACACAGATCATGTCTCGCGGTACACGCTTCTCCTACAAGACGTTCTTCTCTTTTTATGACAGTTAGGGACCTAGACGATGTCAGTCCATCATCCATGACGTCGTCTCTACACCCTCTGCGTTGCGCACAATAGTGAAGTGCGGGACAACACTAGCCTCACTATCATGCTCCATACTTATTAGCAAGAGAATACTCCATAGGCGCGCACTGTGTGAAGGTGGTGCGAAAAGGAGAAGAGAAGAAGCCACACAGTCAGTAAAAACCGAGGTCCATATCCGTGACCCTGGATACGACTTCGGACACGACACAATTGCCATGGTTATTGAACACAAACGGCGTGCCCCTATGGCCAACGAGCCGGGGTCCCAATCTCTGGTGCGAACTTCTAAGGCTCATACTTTTCTAACTGAAACCGAGCACTTTGAATCACAGAAAGACTGTATTTTAAAGAAAAAGGAGAGAATAAAAAAAAATGAGGGAAAAGTGTGAAGTTTCAAAATAGTGCGTTTCTTTATGATCGAGACTGAGCTTGAACAGAAGGGGGTTGGAAAAAGAAAACGGACGGAAAGGAAGAGGAAAGAGAACGGGAATGGGAAGGGAATGGGAACGAAGTCATGGGCGTCTCAGGTTGGACCAATAGCAGGATAAGGAAGCCACGCGATGGGGGGATGGAAAAAAAGGGGATGAAAAAAAGAAAGCAATAGAGGTGTTGGAATGGAAGGACAAGAGGGTTAATAATTCTGAAGCTAAAAGATAGTCCTACAACCGCCAATACCGAGAAGTCTCTGTTAACACAATTTAATAGACATGGGGGTGGGGGCCTGTTTAAGGGATGGAGGGGGGGGGTTCGTTGCAAGAACCCGGAAGAACGAGTGCCGTGCAAACCAACAGGACAGCAATGGGCTCACGATGAGGGCCGAGGGCGGGAGGAATGAAGGGGATTAATAACTGTGGGCAGGTCGATAGGTAATAACAACTGAAAAAAGGGCCAAGGTCAGGGGCAGGCCAAAACGGGTAGCTACCTGCGGGTGTGTGCGATTCCCGGTTGTGCCGTAGGTCGTTGAACAAATCAAGAATCACTCGCTACAAAGAATGGTATGATCGACGTGAATGGAGGAATTCTAAAGTTCAATAAGTAGGGCTCACGGGCAGCGTAAGCTTTCTGAACTCTGAGTGATTATCAGTCCCTTCCTTGCTGCTCATAACTGTTTAAATGTTACAGGGACACCTAATAAAGACTATGATGACGTGTTGTAGGGGTGTTCCCATGTAATGCCCTTGGGTATATTTCACACCCTACACATTGCAACTCTGTTTCAAGGGAAGGCGCAGGGGTATAAAATAGAATTGGGATTACACCTGGTCTGAAAAATGCCCTAAATTTCAGTAAATTTAGTTTATCTACCTAACGAAGTATGCCCGTGTTCATTTAATGTGTTTTAGGGATTATAATTTGGATGTCCTTAGATAATGTTGTAAAACTAAAAGATATTTCTTTCTTTTTTACAGATGCAGTGATCCAGAGATCTCCTGGAACCCCCAGGGCCAACTAAGGGTTGCTATTAATCAAAAGGTCATTGAGCTGTGGACATCCAAAAAGACTCTAAAACTTAAAAATGAACAGTATGCAGCATATACCTGTGGCCTGTACCATGAAGGAAGTTTAACAAACTCAGTGTTATAGGATTGTAACTTGTGAAGTTAGTTTGTATAGTTGATAATAGCGATAGAGACTCAAACATGTAAGGTCATATCATATTAAAGCTTATTTACAGCTTATTTATCTTACATATGATCTGTATATATTATATCATTGGAACTAAATGCTTAATATAACTGCTAAACTAATTTTAACTAAATCGCTTGTTTAATGAATTAATAATATATCATATAAATAAATCATATAATAATTCTAAGTAAATTATTATTGAACCCAGACAATTTTATTACCGGTTGAAGGTTAGCCGTGGGTGCAAGTTATTATGTGATGAACACCGCTAAAGCCAAGTCACTTTCATGGTACCTAAAACCCAGGATTGGCCAACTAATCTGAAACTTATCCAGCTTCATGGTACAGGCCCCTGTTGGTGGATTTTCATGTTCTGGGCTTTGTTGTGTGTCATTAGATTTCTAATTTTGCACAACTTATTTATTTATTTATTATAATGAATCTTTTAATAAAGATTTAATGTTTTAACTCTTTACTGTATTCTATTTTTCCTAACTGCACGTTTAACATTTAAGGCCATGTGCATTGTGAGCAATATGCTATACATATATGTGTAATTTGTATATTGAACATTTATACAAAGAAATATGTCATGCACATTGATATTTATATATGTGACATATATCTATATAAGACTGTTTTATACATACAAACAATATATTTATGGGCTAGTATATGTCAATATATGAAATTGTTCCATTTTCGAATAGGTTTCATATATGGCATATATATATCATATATGTTTTCACTTTATTGTGGCATATATGTATAAAAGACTGTTTTATACATACATAAACATATATATTTATATGGCTAGTTTTATATGTCAATATATGAAATTGTTCCATTTTCGAATAGGTTTCATATATGTTTTCACCATATATGTTTATATATTTCATATATGTAAATTTCATATATGTACAATTACATTTCCGTATGGGATGTTTCACCAGGTTGAGCATCAACACTAAACGCAATGGATTCTCAAGTGACGTAACTGAACACATCGTGACAGTTTGAAAATGCAAAATAGAGAATGAGATTTGAGATCTAAAATGCAGAGAATGAATTTAGTCTGTTCCTTACTTAAGCATGATGACTTCAGAGACATGGAATGGGAAACTATGCTTATATTTTTCAATATACTGTAATATATGCGTTGACCATGTATTGCACATGCATGTCCCCATATAAATGTGAATGTATGAACACACATACAGTGCACAGCATAAATGATACACCCCCCTCTGAACAATACAAAAGATGTATTGTCTTTATGATCACTAATACAATTCATGGAAAGATGGCAAAACTAAAATGTATTAAACATATACATAATAAAACCTGAGAAATATATGTCATTAATAGCCATTAAATAAGTAAATTAGCCAATTTTGTTTAAATTAAGGATTGCAGAAATGAGAACACCCTAGATTTAATTCAACAAATGTATAATATTCTAGCACTTAGTATGCCCTCCATTATTTGAATATACTGCTCTGACTCTTCTTGGCACGGAGTGAACAAGTCATGACAAATTGTCACATCTGTCCTGTTTAACTCCTGGATAATGAGCTCCTTAAATGCCCTGATCTTTAATGGGGAGTGTTGCTCAACTCGTCTCTACAGACTCCCCCACAGGTGCTCAAGAAATAAATGTTTGTTTGAAATGATGAAAGCAGCCTGTATTTCTTGATTTCTTATTACAGCAGGATGGAACAGAAATACACACAGCTCACATTTAGTGTGTTTTATTCATCTGTGAACACTCAAATTTGTGGACACATGCACAGGTTTTTATCTGTCTCTTTTGAAGGAGCTCCACTGAGATAGCAGTTCCAAGTTGTTATGCTCTCTGTGAGCCTCCTTGTGAAGCAGTCCCGAGCGTAGGTGTAGTAGGTCTCCTCTCGCTTTAGAGAGTCATTATGCAGAGTCCTCCATCCTTAGAGCTCGGCCAGGCAGTAGTGTCAAGTTGTTAGGCTTTATGTGAGCCCCCCTTTTTAAAAAAATACTTTTATGCTTACCAAGGCTGCATTTATTTATTAAAAATACAGTAAACACAGTAATACTCTGAAATATTTCAATTTCAAATATCATTTTAACATATGTGTTCCTGTGATCAAAGCTGAATTTTCAGCATCGTTACTCCAGTCTTCAGTGTCACATGATCCTTCAGAAATCATTCTAATATGATGATTTGATACTCAGGAAAAATGTCTGATTATTTCAATGTTTAAAACAGTTGTGCTGCTTCGTATTTTTGAGGAAACTATTTTTTCAAGATTTTTTTGATGAATATACATGCATCAAAGTATCTTGAAAAAAATAGTTATAGCCAATGTGGCAAAGGTCCTCCAGACATCTTTTATTTTTACAGTGCAGAGTAGTTAGATGGCTTAAATGAAGCTGTTAACCCATTTTCTGTGTCTGTCTGATCCAATTGTTTGTGTCCTGAGATTTTAAACAGTTAAAACATTATTTCTATAAGAATATGATTCATTTTACACAGATTTCATTCACACAATAATTAAAGAGGTGAAAAGATGCACATATCAAACAAGGCACAACAGTTGCTTGAATTATGTGTGATCTAAGCACAATAATCACATATATAAACTACCGTTCAAAAGTTTGGGATCGGTAAGATTTTTAATATTTTTAAAAGAAGTTTTGTCTGCTCACCAAGATTGCATTTATTTAATTAAAAATACAGTAAAAACAGTAATATTGTGAAATATTATTACAATTTAAAATAACTGTTTTCTATTGGAATATAATATAAAATGTAATTTATTTCTGTGTTGGAAAAGCTGAATTTTCAGCATCATTACTCCAGTCTTCAGTGTCACATGATCCTTCAGAAATCATTCTGATATGATGATTTGCTGCTCAATAAACATTTATGATTATTTCAATGTTGAAAACAGTTGTACTTTTTTTTCAGGATTCCTTGATGAATAGAAAGTTCAAAGAACAGCATTTATCTGAAATACAAAGCTTCTGTAGCATTTACACTACCGTTCAAAAGTTTGGGGTCAGTAAATTTTTATTTTTATTTTTTTGAGAAGAATTTAAAGAATTAATTTTTTTTTCAGCAAGGATGCATTAAATCGATCAAAAGTGACAGTAAAGACATTTAAAATGTAACAAAAGATTAGATTTCAGATAAACACTGATCTTTTGAACTTTCTATTCATCAAATAATCCTGAAAAAAAATATTGTACACAATATTTTGTACATCTGTGCACAATAAATGTTTCTGAGCAGCAAATCATCATATTAGAATGATTTCTGAAAGATCATGTGACACTGAAGACTGGAGTAATGATGCTGAAAATTTAGCTTTGCATCACAAGAATAATTACTTTGTAAAATATATTCAAATAGAAAACAATTATTTTAATGTAATAATATTTCACAATATTATGTTTTTTTTTTTAATTTTATTTTTAATTAAATAAATGCAGCCTTGGTGAGCAGACAAAACTTCTTTTAAAGACATTAAAAATCTTACCGATCCCAAACTTTTGAACGGTAGTGTATGTTGTAGACATGATATAGAGTTATGCAGTTGAACGTTGTTTTATTATAAGTCTGTCTAACGTTGTTTGGAATGATCTGATGATGCAGTCTGATCTGAAAAACAGTCTCTGCACCCCTTGATGTCATATATCGTCATGACATCTTTCCCGTCAAAAAAACTACTTTTTCAAGCTCCTCCTAGATGGTTTGTCCAATTTTCATGAAAATCAAATCAGATCATCTACAGATCATGCTGGCAAAAAGTTAAAAACTTTTTGATAAACCCAACTGTTGAATAACATGTGAACAAATACGAAGAGGACGTCAAATTGGACACGAGGCTATGGCTGAATCCCAAATGGCACACTAAACCCTCACGGTCTTCCTCTGAGATCTGCACATTCGGGACGTAATGGCGCTTTGTCTGCCGGGTAAAGTCCTCTCGTAGCATGCAAAATTGCAGCTGAAATTGTGCATCAAGGGCGCATAGCGGCCGCAAAGGGGGTGCTCGCAAGCACTCTTCTGAAACCTAAAATGATGAATGGGACAACAAGACATGATCAGCCGCTTTATTTGATAAACATTTTAATTTAAGTGTTTAATCATATAAACATTTATCAAAATACATACATAGCATACCCAATCTGTATTAAAAAAATATGTCCATGGCAGCAATATAATTTTATAACAGCAAAACCTAGGTCGCTGTCGTGAAACACTTAGCGGTTTAAGGAATTATATCAAAGACTTCATATGCAACACCCTTAAAGGCCCACTGAAGTGTCCTTGTAAATGCAGCATTATTCAATGTGTTGATGTAATTTCAACTGAAACAGGAAGACAGGGCGGGACATATCGAACAGCTCCGTCCCCCTTTTTTAAAATAGCCAATAGCGTTTAGTTTATATCACAGCTCGGGCAGAGCCGTTGAACTTGGTAAAGCCCTTGTTTCCTTCTAATCTCTAACCATTTCTCCTCCTCCTCTATATCACTTTAAAATACAGTATTCTGTGCAGAATTCAAATGGGTTCAATGTGTTTTGTGGTCTGTGTCAGTTTGATGAGAAGCTGAAGTGCACGGTGATGTCATGAAAATCTGTGATTTATTTAGTGTAAGTGAGAGACTGTAAGTTTTGAATGCTCATATCTTCTAAATGCAAATTTTGTCATTCTTTGAAAACACCAGCTAATTCATAACCTTAAAGGATTAGTTCACTTTCAAATAAAATTTCCTGATAATTTACTCACCCCCATGTCATCCAAGATGTTCATGTCTATCTTTCTTTAGTCGAAAAGAAATGAAGGTTTTTGATGAAAACATTCCAGGATTTTTCTCCTTATAGTGGACTTCACTGGACTCCAAATGCTTGAAGGTCAAATTACAGTTTCAAAGGACTTTAAACGATACCAGACGAGGAATAAGGGTCTTATCTAGAGAAACCATCACTCATTTTCTTAAAAAGAAAAAACAACTATATATGCTTTATATAAACAAATGATTGCCTTGAGAGTAGTTCCGCCAAAACCGCACTTTCGTATTCTTCAAAAAGCATTATGTCCTACGCCTTTCCTATTCTACTTACGGAAAAAATGGAACTGGCGCCGCGTTCGTTCCGTAAGTAGAATAGGGAAGGCGTAGGACATACAGCGAAAGCTTTTTGAAGGCATACGGAAAGCAGAAGCACGAGCAAAGTGATCATTTTGTTTTAAAGCATATACAGTTGTATTTTTGTAGTAAATGACAGATTGTTTCACTAGATAAGACTCTTATTTCAGGAGACTTTAAGACATTTTCACAAAGGTAAGGGGAAATCACGCCTTAAGCTTCATACTTGAGGGAAAAACTTGGGCACTGGAGAACTTACAGTTTTGATGACATGCAAATATACCAATTCAGTAGAAAAATCACTCCTGTTTAATAACGTAAGGATCATGTCCAACATATGTTGTGAATTTCTGTTTATACCTTTTTTAGTTGATGAGTTGATTTATGATGAGATGATATCGCGTTTTTAATATGCTCCCGTTCATAGAGATTTTTAGATGCGTTCTGAGGCTTTTTAGGTCAGGTAGAATCTGTAATCTCTGACCCAGTTTGTTCGCTGGCTTCCATGGCTGCAATATGCCGTGTTTTATGCTTGATTAGTACAGTCAAAAACTGACATACAGCACCTTTAAAGAACCCTCAAACTACTTTTATCTCGCTACACATGTATACTGACAACAGACAAATGTCATGAAAAGATAAAACAACATTAAAGAAACTTGAATCTGATAACTATAAGAATAACTGCCATGTGTGCTCACTTTGTTAACATGCCTTCAATAATTTTTTTTTTTTTTTTTTTTTTTTGCTTTTTCTTTTACCTTTGTACAAGACTCAGGAAATCACAGATTTCACTGTGAAACATGTTTAGTGTGTCGTTTCTATCAAGCTGCATTTTTGTAAACTGTGATAAATTTATATTCTAAAAGTTTCTTACACTTACAATCTCAGCATGAATTACGCAATCTCAGCATGAATGAACTGGTCCATCCATGTTTCTTATTAAAGGCGGGGCTATAGGACATCACTGCAGGTGAGTAAAGGATTTCAGGCAAAATGAAACTGTGACTTTTGACTATTGAAGTTGATTGAGGCAGCAGCATTGCAGCAAAACTGTCATGTCACATAAAAGAACGCATCCCTCTGGTGAAGAGAAAAGAAAAAAGAAGAAAACCGAGGAAGAGAAAAAACCGCAAGATGAAGGTATGTTAACAAAATGAATGTAAACTAGGTTATGTTGCGAGCCAACGTTTGCTGGCCAGTTAATTAACATGGCCTAGATAGCGTATCTTCTGGTTTTCATATAGCTAGGAGTGTGTGCGATATCGCGATTTTTTGCTCGTGGACCATTAAAATGTTTCCAGGATCTGCTTTTAAAGAAATATCGCAATATCGTTCTACAGCGCACATGATATCAGTTTCAGTTATGGCCAGAGGCGGAAATTCGGTGACCCGTTTCAATGAAACAGTCAGAGGCTCCCTCCCCCTTAAAAATAAAAATAAAATAATAATATATATATATATATATATATATATATATATATATATATATTATATATATATATATATTAATTAAACTAATTTAACTTTAAAGAGGTTTAATCAGATTAATGGATGACAGAGTGTATATTACAACACCAGGACTTTATAGAAAGGTTAGGTATAACTTTATTGACAATGTATACAAGAAATATAACCTTATGTAAAGCACATTTAAATTAGTTCAACGAACATTTACTCTGTAGGCTACACCCTAACTAGGACAATAGCGCTACACAAATAAAACTTTAACACTGCTGGTTATTCCCAGCCCTGCATAGCACACTAGAATTCGTGATCAATCAATCAATCAATCAATCAATCAATCATCAATTTAAAAAGTGAAAAGATCAGCGCCGCTCCAGTCCCGTACACGAGTAATCATGTTCATATAAACTATAAAACTCACAACTACAACATACACAATCATACACACACACACACCACACACACACACACACACACACACACACACACACACATGAAAGAGAATTAAAATGTAAAACACTTCCCCGTTTACAGGAAACAAGACCACACCCCGAGGTCTAGGGAACCTAACTGAACAACATTTATAGGTACAAACTAATATATGAACAATTATTGAACAATTATTATTGAACAATTGCAACTATCAACTTAATTCCCATATGATGTGTATAAGGCATCTTTCTTCAGCTCTCTCCAGGCTGATGTGCTGCTTGGCTGGCTAGCTGTTCAATGGTTTCCTCTTTTTGTGTAATTTAGATGAAAATGTGCTCTTTTATTGTTTGAGTAACAAAAGTTGCTAAAAGTTGCCAAATAAAATAGCTAAATTTGTTGCTAGGTGCTTTTTGAAAAAAGAAAATTGCTAGGGTAGTCTGAAAAGTTGTTAAATCCAAGTGGTACTCACTGCAGAGTCTATGATGGCAAGTTCCTCCTCTTTGGATGTCCAGTGGGGTAGAGGGATAGAGTTGTGGGTAGGGTCAGGGTAAGATTAGGATGTGGTTGTACATTCGCTCCTCCTCACTGGACGTTAACTAACGAAAGCTCCACCCATTTGCTCTGCAGTGAGCACCTTCTCGCTAAATCTAGCAACAAAATGGCTAAGTTGGCAACACTGGTGCGTGCGAAAGCTAGGAGTGAAAATGTTTTCCAAAACAAAAATAAAGAACTGTAAAAGAAAAATAAATAGCAGCTCAAATACAAAATAACGTCAAAATAATCACCCTGTGTAAACTCCAGCTCATATTTCACATCAGTAGGAGGCCAGAAACTGACGACAGGAGATTCGAAGTTGAAAAACTTTAAATTTCTTTGTTTTCATTGTCCATAACTGGACTTTTAAGTGTATTAACTTCATCTGCAGGCTACAGCAAAATAAAGTATGGCATAGCAATAAACACAATTAAACCGGACAAAATCTTAATACAGTGTATAGTGGAACAATTTAACACAATCAATGGTTTAGATCATTTAATAATTATTATTTAATAAGTCTAAACATAAATGATGCTGATCCAACTCGACTCATAATAATCTCTTGCTCACGACATGAAATGTCTACTGTATACGTGATGGTAGCCATTAAAAAAATGAAACCAAATACGTTTTCTTTATGTTTAAATAGTCCTATTATAATGTTATTTTTTAAATATTTGATTATAAAAAAATGTGAACTGCATGACTAAGATCAAAACATCATAAGATGCGCAATATATTGGCAGACATAGAGTGGGTCAGACATGATTTTGACCATTTCATGAAGTTTTGTTTTGTAGAAAGCCTTTATAAAGTGAAATCGTTTTGTAAAAATTGTTTCTTAATTTTAATCAATGTTTCATCAACCGATCACCTGGATTTAATAAATAAGAAGCAAATATATCTGACAATATAATCCTGACATGGAGGCGCGGGCGCGATCACTCGCACGTGAACTGGAGCGCGCCTTATAGGCTAAACCGAAACTCAGCGTATAGGCTGCTTACCTCACATACATGAGAAATATACATATAATTCAAAACCAAAAGAAATAGGCTACTCTCTGATAATGTAGGCCTAATTCGAATGAAATGTGCATCTCTGCGGAGATAAATTACACTTTACTATACAGGTGCTGGTCATAATTAGAATATCATCAAAAAGTTGATTTATTTCACTAATTCCATTCAAAAAGTGAAACTTGTATATTATATTCATTCATTACACACAGATGATTTCAAATGTTTTTTTCTTTTAATTTTGATGATTATAACTGACAACTAAGGAAAATCCCAAATTCAGTATCTCAGAAAATTAGAATATTACTGAAGACCAATACAAAGAAAGGATTTTTAGAAATCTTGGCCAATTGAAAAGTATGAACATGAAAAGTATGAGCATATGGCATATCGCATCTTCCTCTTCACAATACCCCATAGATTTTCTATGGGGTTAAGGTCAGGCGAGTTTGCTGGCCAATTAAGAACAGGGATACCATGGTCCTTAAACCAGGTACTGGTAGCTTTGGCACTGTGTGCAGGTGCCAAGTCCGTTGGAAAATGAAATCTGCATCTTCATAAAGTTGGTCAGCAGCAGGAAGCATGAAGTGCTCTAAAACTTCCTGGTGTACGGCTGCTTTGACCTTGGACCTCATTAAACACAGTGGACCAACACCAGCAGATGACATGGCACCCCAAACCATCACTGACTGTGGAAACTTTACACTGGACCTCAAGCAATGTGGATTGTGTGCCTCTCCTCTCTTCCTCCAGACTCTGGGACCTGATTTCAAAGGAAATGCAAAATTTACTTCATCAGAGAACATAACTTTGGACCACTCAGTCCAGTCCTTTTTGTCTTAGCCCTCTTCTGACGCTGTCTGTTGTTCAAGAGTGGCTTGACACAAGGAATGCGACAGCTGAAACCATGTCTTGCATACGTCTGTGCGTAGTGGTTCTTGAAGCACTGACTCCAGCTGCAGTCCACTCTTTGTGAATCCCCCCACATTTTTGAATGGGTTTTGTTTCTCAATCCTCTCCAGGGTGCGGTTTCCCTATTGTTGTACACTTTTTTCTACCACATCTTTCCTTCCCTTCGCCTCTCTATAACGTGCTTGGACACAGAGCTCTGTGAACAGCCAGCCTCTTTTGCAATGACCTTTGTGTCTTGCCCTCCTTGGCAAGGTGTCAATGGTCGTCTTTGGACAACTGTCAAGTCAGCAGTCTTCCCATGATTGTGTAGCCTACAGAACTAGACTGAGAGACCATTTAAAGGCCTTTGCAGGTGTTTGAGTTAATTAGCTGATTAGAGTGTGGCACCAGGTGTCTTCAATATTGAACCTTTTCACAATATTCAAATTTTCTGAGATACTGAATTTGGGATTTTCCTCAGTTGTCAGTTATAATCATCAAAATTAAAAGAAATAAACATTGAAATATATCAGTCTGGTGTAATGAATGAATATAATATACAAGTTTCACTTTTTGAATGGAATTAGTGAAATAAATCAACTTTTGATGATATTCTAATTATGACCAGCACCTGTAGTTGGGTAATTATAATGTATATAATTTGCCAGCATCAGGAAGCTGCTGTTAATATGTGCACACGCTTTTACTTTCACTTTCGAGATTCGCAATTACACATGCTTTGTGTCAGTACTTATACACATTTCACAAGATTAGATATTTGTCAGTGATGCTCAGGAACTGCAAAACATTCATCATTGTCCATATCAGCCATCTCTCCTTATGTTACGAGGCTTTAGTAGCAAGCACGATGCAGACGAAGATGACAAGAAGAACAATACTTTAAAACATAGGAGATTCCAAAGGGATATAGACAGCATTCACACATGTAGACATCAACGAGAACGGAAAAGGAGTGAAGGAGAACACAGGGTATATATACATGTGACTAACAAAGGAACTAAACAAGGTGATGGGATAATTAACGAGACACAGGTGGTTCCAATGAACTAATGAAACAGACTGGGGAAAACTAGGTCACAGAACACAGTACATGTAACACCTTACTCTCTTTATGTGGTAAGTGAAATCTGTTGTACTACAGGCTCCTTCTAGCAAACGACTAACCATGTCCCTTTCGGGGCTCCGTAGACTTTTTTTTTTCCGTGCCTTTCTGAATATGGATTTAGCATTCGGCCACACCCCTAGAAACAAGTATAAGTCATTGAAATAATTCAATACCTTTTTTTTAAATTATTCATTTAAATTAATTTAATATATATTTTCCATTGATTAATATCTTGTCAGAGCCTCTGATAAATTACATGTTATTTTGTTCAGTTGTATATTCAGAATTGTGGGAGAATCGTGATCTATATTTGAAAAAAAAATATTGTGATTCTCATTTTATCCAGAATTGTGCAGTTCTAGTTTAAGGACAGTGCTGTCGTTGGGCACAAACTCGAGGCAGGAAGTGTCCTCTGAAAAAGCCTGCTGGTCACCAATTCACTTGACCAATGTCAGAGCTAGCAGGAGAGCAGTCTTAGCGAAAGAGGCTGAAGAAGAGAAATTCTGAATGAAACTGCTTTTTAGCACGACTTAAATGCAGTCAGCCCCGCCCATTTTAGCGGGCTGAAAAGCCATTTGTGACGTGAACCAGTCAGGCTTCAGTATTCTGAGAAAAATTATGAAAGTTGCTCTTTTCAGCAATGTAGATGTTATATTGTCATTGTTTTGTCAGCCATGGCGTCCTCCAGTGATCCTCCAGTGTTCTGTGACATCTGTGATAAAAGAAAGCAGAAAGCTGTGAAGTCCTGCCTGACGTGTCAAAGCTCTTACTGTGATGATCATCTGGAGCCTCATCTCAGAGTCACAGGTCTGAAGAAACACACGCTGATCAATGCTGTGGAAAATCTGGAGGATTATATATGCCAGAAACACGAGAGACCTCTGGAGATGTTCTGCAGAGATGATCAGACGTGTGTTTGTCTGTTCTGCACTGAAGGAGAACACAGGACTCACAACACTGTTCCTATAGAGGAGGAGAGTCGAGAGAAGAAGGTAAAGAGTTACAGACAAAAACACTTTAACCCTTATAAACTGTATAATCTTACATTGATGACACATTGGCGGTTCCTGGTTATGTTATTTTTGAACAGCAAGAGTGTAACTTTTTTGTTTAAGTGTTATAAAACTAAATTCCCTGAGGCACACACAGTAAAAATTATATGATCATTAAGTCATGGCAAGTTATGTTTTTCCATAACATTAACTCATCAAAATAATTTAATCAATTTTAACTTTTTTTTTTAAGTTTTACAAGATTTATCTTGATTCATCATCATTTTTAAAGTCAATTTAATATAATTTAAATTGAATGACTTGTACAGCGATTTGAATATACAAAAAATTAAGTCAGTAATTGAACTTTACAGTAAGTTTACAGTGAAGTAGCAATAAAATTATGTACTTTGGGGGGATTTTAGGTAATTCAGTTTATTGATCTTATGTATTCATGTAATATGTAATAAAAGGTGAAACATATTTCTGCCAGATTGCTGCCATCGGGTGAAAAATAACAATAAGACTTCATGTCAGGTTAAGATCATGTTATGACAATAATGGCCAGCTGAAGTGTTTTATTCAAATTTATTTTATTAAATTTGGAAAATTATTTGTACTTTATCCAAGTATTATTTGTCAAACCAACAATTTCATTTCATTTCAAAATTAATGAAAATGGGTTAATGAATTCAGACAATGAGTGCACTGGAATGGCTCTCACTTTTGCATTGTGCTTGTTTAAAGCGTACAGGCGTTCAAATTCAAGATTACCGTGTGCCGCAGCTTGCTTATGGCAGACAAACAATCCAAACTGCCAATTCCTCGAGTAGCACCTGCTCATAAAATAAAGACGGGTAAACGGAAAAAGACAGATGACGATGATAAAAAAAGCCAAAAAGAAAGAATTAGATAGAGCCCGAAATAAAACGAGGGTAAATATCGGAGCGGCTTTTCCGAGGTGGAGGGAGCTACGTGTCCTGAAAGGATTAAAAACCAATGCAGAATTAGCCACATTTCTGCTTGACAAGTAAGTATCCCTGCTTGATTTGTTTCATTTTTTTAAGAACTACACAACTAAGATCATTTCAAAACAGGCCTGACAAATTATGTATGGCATGGTTTCTTGTAGATTTCAGGGTGGTCCTTTGCATATAACATTGTTTTATTTCGCCATAAGCAAAGCTGCAGCACACCGGTAATCTTGAATTTGAACGCCTGTACGCGCAGTGCATGAGAGGGGTGTGATCAGCGCACACAGGAGCTTGATTGACACTGCTAAGACACTCCTCCTGGCTCTGATTGGTTGTTTCTTACCGGGAGCGGTGTATTTCTGCAAATGGCAATAGGACCACTGGGAGGAGCCAGAGAAGCTTGATTTTTTTTCACAGATTATCTGTCTCATATTCTACTGTCAGGACATAATGACAGGTTTAACAAACATGTAAAAAATACATTTTTACAAAAGTTACCTACTGCAGCTTTAATTATTTGAAACTTAGCAAACAAACTGGCAGCTCCAGTAAGATGAAAAGATTTATCTTGAACTATGTCATGGAAACTAGTATGTATAAACCTTAATTAAACAATTTGAAAAACAAGATAAATTGATACCTGTGTGATATTACTCAGTAGCCACATTGGACCAGCGGTTTGGAAAATGGATGGATGATTCAGCTGAGGGCGCCATCTTCTGGCGAGATGCGGGAATTTATATACCAGTAACGTCCACTATGGTTTGGGACGCCACTACAAATTGGTGTCCCCTCAAATAGTGCCCAAATTAAGGGTATAGGGGGTGAATTCAGACAGCCACAGTCAAAGAGCACAGCAAACAAACAGAAGTCACCTTTTACAGTTCCTCCTGAACCAAAACAAAAAGCTATGCTACGTTTATGCCATGACATTGTGATGAACTGCTCTGAGACTTTGGTTGAAGATCCACATGCAGTTTTATTGAGACAATCCAGAATTGTAATCCATATAAGAGTCATAGGGTCAAAACCATAGAGCAAACAATCCAAATGTATCAAATGAGTCCAAAAACAAAGGTACATTTGGATTGTTTGCTCTATGGTGCACAAAGTGAGAATGAAAACATAGATATGAAAGCTCTAGCGTAAGTTCTGCCAGGAAGACTCAATGTTACATCACCAATTAGTTTAGAGCTAACCAATCATTATCTTGCACTTGGAGTATAAAAGATTGCTGACATGTTTGAGTCTGCAGATGCTGACACAAACCTTCACCTCCATCCTTCCCACCACCACCAGGATGGTCCCTGTCCATACCTCCCAGGGGGTCGGCTATGCCCCTGCCTTCATCTTCAGGCAGGAAATGCAGAGTCCGCAACCCTTTAGGATCTGAGCTACGGATGGGGCCTACGCCAAAGAACTTTCTTACAACTTTCTTACAACATTTCCAACATTGTTAATAAATATGATTGCCACGTTATCTTACCTCCCCGAGTCTTTCTGGTAGAACTTAAGCAGACTTTAAAGGTGGGATAAGCCATTTTTCAAAAATGCTGTAGGACATAGTTGATACTTTGATTTATGCATTTCTATGTCCACACTAATGAATCTGCAGCAGTCAAGTGGTACAAGTAAGGGCTCTGTAAGGTGCTTACTGTCACAGACACGCCAGGCTCTAACACCATCCAATCACAGCGCACTCCCTCACCAGGATACTGATCACACGCACCTGCACTCAATCAGCACGCTCATCAGTCACCACATAAAAGACACTCACACACATCCAGTCACTGTCCGGTCTCGTTCGCATCAAGACTTATCTTCATGCTTACCTCAAGGACTCCAGTCGATCTACTTACCAGTCTCCAGCGTTTCCATGTCTCCTCCTGTGTCTCCAGTTTGTGTGTGAGTTGTCTGTCATCTCCGTTGCTTCATCAATGCCCAGGATCTTCACCACTACAACACAAAGGACAGTATCACTCATCTATCACTCTCCATTCATCTACAAGATCACCAACATACTCACCTGCACTACTGTCATCTCTACTGTGTGTCAATAAACAACCATTATTGTACTTCTCAGTCTCCGATCGTTCTGTTTTGTAACAGAAGACCGGACCTACACCGTCTGACACCAGCATGAGTCATCCGGATCCCTTTCAGGAGCTCATAGACGCTTTGCGCCGAGCACTCACCACCAATTCACTAGCACCTCAACCAGCGATCACCTCCGTCAACACCACTGTCACTCCTTCACCGCCTGTGTACGTCAGTCCCATGGCCAAACCGGCGCCCTTCTCTGTTTCGGCGGAGGATTGCAACGGATTTCTCCTGCAATGTTCGCTGGTCCTGGAGATGCAACCGCACTTGTTTCCCAACGATCACTCAAAGGTAGCCTTCATAATTTCACAGTTACATGGCAAAGCACTTCAATGGGCCCAAATCTATTTGGTCGCAAGATAATACTGTCACCCAGTCGTATTCCAGTTTCGTGAACCGCTTCAAGGATGTCTTCAGAAAACCAGCCTGGGATTCTTCAATTGGTGAGAAATTATACAAGTTAAAACAAGGCAACATGACTGTGAATGAATATGCTCTTCAGTTCAGGACTCTTGCTGCTACGAGCGGATGGATCGAACAAGCTCTGTTAACCACACGTATCGTCAAGGATTGGACCCTCGAGTGCGGTTGCATCTCACTGCATACGAGGATTCCATCGTGCTTGAACGCTTCATACAACTCTCCATAAGCTTCGCCACTCGTATGCAGTCATGTCTCGAAGATTACCAGGGCCAGCCACTATTCTCCACCTTCCTCTGCCAACCAGAATCCGTCAGCCCTCCAGAACCAGCCCACAAACTCATGCAACTGAACACCACAAGACTGATGCACACTGAACGGCAGAGGCGGCTGACCCAGAATCTATGCCTCTATTGTGGTTCTCCTGGGCATGTAATCTCCACATGCCCAATTCATCCTCCTCATCCCATGGTAAGTGCCATCATTCCTTCTATTAATAAGATGAAACGACTCACCACCGTTGTAAACCTTACTGCTGCTGATGTTTCCATTCCAGTCAATGCACTCCTCGATTCTGGGTCAGCAGGCAACTTCATTTCTGGCGCCCTCTGCCGTCAGCTCAAGCTCAAGACCAATGCAACGCCATCCACCTACCAGATTCACTCAATAACTGGAAAACCCCTCAATCGAAGACAAGTACGTCGGAGCGTCATACCCATTCAACTTCAAGTGGGTATTCTTCATGTGGAAAAACTACATCTGCTGGTTCTGGAGGAATCCACCGCTGACATGATCCTAGGGCGCCCATGGTTGGAGCACCACAACCCAGTCATCTCTTGGAAGACCGATGAGGTCCTGAAGTGGGGCGACACCTGTTTCCCGAACTGTTTCTCTGCATTACCTGTACCATCCTCTCCACGTACTGAACATTTCTCTGTTTGCGCCACCTCCATCGAAAGCCCTGTTGAGAAAAGTTCAGTGGATATTCCACCATGTTACGCCCCCTTCAGTGACGTCTTTTGCCCAAAGAGAGCTTCCAAGCTGCCTCCACACCGGCCATGGGACTGTGCCATCGATCTGCTTCTGGGTGAGTAAGTGCCCAGGGGAAAGATCTCCTGTCAATCCCGGAGGAGAAGGCCATGGAGGATTACATCAAGGAGGCTCTGGCGCAAAGTTACATCCACCCGTCTACTTCCCCTGCTGCTTCGAGGCTTGCGGCCATGCATTGATTACCGGGCACTCAACAATATCAATGTTAGGGATGTCCAGATCCGATCACGCGATCGGAAATCGGGCCCGATCACGTGGTTTCAGACTCGATCGGAATCGGACGTTACCTCCCGATCAGGACTCAGATATATATATGTATTAGGGGTGCAACAGTTCTCGGTAAAAAAATCGAACCATACGGTTCTCCACTTACGGTACGCACTTGCCCCGCAGTCCATCTCGAATGACGACGCATCTAATGGTTAATATGGTTTGTTTAAAATAGCAACGTGGAAAACAGACAGACAGAGTTCAGATAATGTAGCCTATGTTTCAGTCGATGGATGCGCAAAACGTTACAACAACGATAATCAGAAAGCGTGGACAAAACAGTCACTCTTTGTAAACTGTTAACTGCGAGTGCCGTCTGCTCTAATGTCCAGTCATTTATGCCGTCATCGCCGTTGATAGCGCAAGCGCAGGTGAGACCTGAACAGCACACGTTGCTATCTGTGTTTAAACTAACTCATTTAAGTCTTGCTGATTTAAACCTTCAAGAACAAGACGCGAAAGAGAGCTCGCGCGCTGTGAGAAGATTTGTGTGCGCTCATCCGAAGCGCGCACACGCTTATTTCAGTCAGCGCCCAAATACTGAGTTCTCTTTCAAGTCTTGCGCTTCAGCAGACAAATTCATACAAAAATTATGCCAACATGCCCGTCTTAGCGAGTATCCTAGCAAACATAGTCGGTTATGTCTTAAGTGAACGTATATTAGTCGAGAAAGACAGCGCATGTGTAACAGTATATGTACTGGATCGTGCATGTCTTATAGGGGAAAAAACTATTCCTGCTGCCTGTTTTTAATGTTAAATCAAACAACAAATAACAAAGAAATCACTCACTGCTCTTGACTGAATAGTTTTTGTAACTTCAATAATGATTAATCTTTATTTATTTTATACAGCAAAGATAATATGCAGTGATATTTTATATTTTATTACTTTATCCATTTTCTGTACTTGAAAACTACTGTTAGATACCTGAAAAACCTGAAAAGCACTGTTCCTGGATCCTGGATCTGTTTTTTTTCGCTCTTCTTTATTTTTTTTTATGTATTATAGAAGTATCGGATCGGGACTCGGTATCGGTAGATACTCAAAATCAAATGACTCGGACTCGGACTCGAGGGCAAAAAAACGTGATCGGGACATCCCTAATCAATGTCAAGTTCAGATACCCCCTTCCTCTCGTCCCTGCTGCGTTAGAACATCTCCATGGTGCCACTGTCTTCACCAAGTCGGACCTCTGCAGCGCGTACAACCTCATCCGGATACGTGAGGGAGATGAGTGGAAGACCGCCTTCGTGACTCCTACTGGACACTATGAATACATTATGATGCCGTATGGCCTGGTTAATGCCCCCTCTGTATTCCAGGACTTCATACATGAGGTGCTCCGGGAGTTCCTCCACGAGTTCGTCTTGGTATATATCGATGACATGCTGATATACTCCTGGAGCATGGCCAAACATCGACACCACGTTGCGGAAGTCCTGAAACACCTGAGGGAGTTCCAACTCTTCCTGAAAGCAGAGAAATGCTCCTTCCATCAGCCCTCAGTGCAGTTTCTTGGATACAACATCGACAGCAGTGGCATCCGGGTGGACGAGAGGGAAGGTGGATGCCATCAGGAACTGGCCAACACCCTCAACAGTCAAAGAACTCCAATGCATCTTTGGTTTTGCCAACTTCTATTGTCATTTCATACAGAATTACAGAACCATCTCCAGCCCACTAACAAGCCTCCTCCATAATAAGCCCAAGTCTCTGTCCTGGACATCAGCTGCCACCAATGCATTTAACATCCTGAAAGAAGCATTCACCACCGCTCCTCTCCTCGTCCATCCAGACCCTGACAAGCCCTTCATAGTGGAGGTAGACGCCTCAACCACCGGAGTAGAAGCGGTTCTATCTCAGCGGCAGGAGAACACAAGTAGACTCCATTCATGTGCCGCCTTCTCCCGCAAGCTCAACCCAGCGGAGGTCAATTACGACATCAGCAACAGGGAACTTCTTGCCATCAAGCTGGCCCTGGAAGAGTGGAGGCATTGGTTGGAGGGTGCCAAACATCCCTTCCTGGTACTTACAGACCACAAAAAGTATCTGAGAGTAGCGAAAAGACTGAATCCAAGACAAGCTCGCTGGGCGCTATTCTTCGCCCACTTTAACTTCACTATCTCCTATCGTCCAGGATCCAGGAACATCAAGGCTGACACCTTATCACGTCTGTATACTCCTGAAGAAAATCCAGAAGAACCTGAAGCTATCCTTCCTGAGAGACTCATCATCAGCCCCATTACCTGGTCTGAGGAAACCATGCCCTCCTCCAATGCCTCCGCCAACACTCCGATGTGTTGCCCGCCAGGCTTGCAGTATATCACCAGGACACGGCGCACTCCACTCATCCACACTGCCCACACGTCACTAGGGCACCGGCCACCTGGGGGTCAATGAAACCCTCTCGCTGCTAAAAGAGCACTTCTGGTGGCATCTGACATCAGAAGGTACGTGCAGGGATGCAAGGAATGCGCCATCTCAAAGAGTCCATGCCATCTTCTTTCCGGTAAACTCCATCCTCTGCTCATTCCCAACAGACCCTGGTCACAACTAGGAGTAGATTTTGTAACTGGTCTACCTGCATCCAATGACTGTACCTGTATTCTGGTGATTGTTGACAGATTCTCTAGATTCTCTCGTTCGATTCCATTAAAGGGACTGCCCACTGCCATGGAGACTGCTGAACTCATGTTCAAACACACATCTTCAGATACTACGGAATCCCCGAGGACATTGTATCGGAGAGAGGACCTCAGTTCATCTCCCGAGTATGGAGAGCATTCTTCTCACACCTAGGTGTGACCGTCAGCCTATCATCTGGATACCACCCGCAGTCGAATGGGCAGACGGAGAGGAAGATTCAGGAGATCAGTTGCTTCCTCCGTACCTTCTGTAACGCCACCAGGATTCTTGGAACCAATACCTGGGTTGGGCCAAGTACGCGCAAAACTCCCTGCGACAACCTTCCACCGGACTCACTCACTCACTTCGAGTACGTACTTGGTTACCAACCCCCATTGTTCCCCTGGTCAGGGGAACCGTCGGACGTACCATCTGTCGACTACTGGTTCCGAGAGAACGAGAGGGTCTGGGACTCTGCACACCACCAGCTTCAATGGGCCTTGCGCAGACGCAGGATGACAGCCGACCTTCACCGTTCCAACGCTCCAGCATACCAGCCAGGACAGAAGGTCTGGCTGTCAACCAGGGACATCAGACTGCGTCCGAGTCTTGCCGAGTCCCAGGTTCATTGGCCCATTCACCATCACCAAGCAGATCAACCCGGTCACGTATCAGCTTCAATTACCTCCTCAATACCACATTCATCCCACATTGTGTCACTATTGAAACCTCACCACCCTTTTATCCCTGTCTCCAGCGTTTCCAAGTCTCCTTCTGTGTCTCCAGTCTGTTGTGTGAGTTGTCTGTCGTCTCCGTTGCTTCATCTCTCAATCAACGCCCAGTATCTTCACCACTACAACACAAAGGACAGTATCACTCATCCATCACTCTCCATTCATCTACAAGATCACCAACATACTCACCTGCACTATTGTCATCTCTGCTGTGTCAATAAACAACCATTATTGTACTTCTCAGTCTCCGACTCTTCTGTATTGTAACACTTATATTCATTTTAATTGTAATGTTATGTGCTTTGAGACATGAGGTAATTTAACACTGTCTCTTGACGCTTTGGAGAGCACTCTAATGGGAGGGTGGGATCTCATGCTTTTAAAAGCTAGTTTGTAATTGCTAGCCTCTCCAAAATTACCTACCCTACCTTTAAACTGCTAATTGTTTTTTTTATTATATAACTTGATTTTGTCAACTTTTAAGAATAAAAATATTGTCCTCAAACACATTATCTAAAAGCCACAAAATTTTGAATTAATTTGGCCTTTTAATAAGATTTTTTTTTTTTTCAGAGGATGAAGTTATCTGTTTTTCTCTGCATGTAGATTAATTTGGCTAAGAGACAAACTGACGTTCATCAGATGATCCAGGACAGAACAAAGAAAATTAAAGAAATCCAGGACTCAGTAGAGCTGAGAAAGGTGAGTGGAAGTTTGTAAACATTGTAAAATTGATAATGCATTATAATATTTGAATCTGTTTAATAAAGGTTCTCAGTTACATGGATAAAACTTTATAGATGAATCTGCTAATTGATCCGATTTATTAGAGAAACACAGAGAAATCCTCCAGTGTTGAGCTCTTCACTGATCTGATCTGCTCCATTGAGAGATGTAAGTCTGAGCAACTGAAGATGAAGAAGGAACAGAAGAAAGTAGAGAAACAGGCTGAAGAGTTCACTAAAGAGCTGCAGCAGGAAATCACTGAGCTGAAGAAGAGAAACACTGAGCTGGAGCAGCTCTCACACACTGACGATCATCCATGTCTTACAGGTCTGAGAATCTGTCTCATCAGTCATCATGTACAATATTACAGGACAAACACTGTTACCAAACCTGATCAACTGCTTGACCACTTTGTTTGTACTAGTCTTTTAGAAATTGTTCAAAAGAAACTGAAATGGTAATAAAGTCAAATTTGATAAAAGAGTTAACTGTGTTAGAAAGGTACTCTGTAAAATATACTAACTTTAAAAATAAATTAATAACACATTTAACAGTCCTCTCTCCTGCTGTAGATGTACTCATCCCTGTACAGTCATCCACACACCAAGAACTGGACTGAGATCAGGATTGACTCTGATGTGGATGTGAACTCTCTGATTGGAGTTCTGGTTCAACTGAAGAAATCTCAAGAGACACTAAATGAAAAACTCAGTCAAACTGGTATGTGAATATCAAATACAGTAGATTTTTGTCTGTGCCTGAGACAGGGGTAGGCAGAGCTTAGCTCCAACCTTAATCGAACACACCTGAACAAGCTAATCAATCTCTTCAGGATTACTAAAGGCCTGTACACACCAGGACGAATATCACGCGCAATTATCACCGACATTTAATGCCTCATGACTAAACAAAAGTCGCCAATGTGAGTGTGCACATCGACGCGAAAAAATGCTAGGCGTAAAAAGCCATTTTTTAAAAAACGCCTTGGACCAATGAGAGAGCCACTTTTGTTCACATGCCTGGAGATGCTGAAGTTACAGTAAAACACAACTTGCTCAAGCACAAAACGGTCTTGCCAAGCACACATTAATACCAAGATGACGAAGAGGAAGTAGACGAGGAAGACCCCTGCAAACTATCCCTGCATCTCAATCAGCTCCCTAGCTTCCAAGGTCGTGTATCAGTATACCGTGTAAATGAATGTGGCCGTGGCCGACTGAATGCCTTGAAAAACACACAAAACGCATTCAAAACGGGAAAGAGCTTTGCGACTGACTGTACAAATAGCTTTGACACAAAATCTGAGGTATACAGTGGTAAACAAGTGCTCGCACAACCGCGGTAAATTTCATTTTCCGGGTTGCGTCCATTGCTGGAGCAGCTGAGAAGTGTGCGCTGTCATTATACAGTATGAAAGCGGCCTCTAGAGGTGAAATAAAAACTATCACTGATGCCTCGTATGGTTCGTTTTGACACGTGATGTGAGGCTGCACGCTGCACAGATCGGGACACTTCAAAAACAGATTTAAAACGAACAACAAAACGGTATGTTATACAGTGTACACTACAGTAGCCTACATGTTTTCATATCATTATAAAGTAATTAGTGGAGAACAGTAGTATGTTTGCCGTCGAGGCTGAGAGGAGGATGCTAACATTAGTAGTACCTCAAGCGGTTAAAACAATGTGACAAAAACAGCAACTGTTAAAAGTGACGATTGTTAGGCTACCATTCATTTGCATTAGTTTATATCCTTTTGTTCGCTGTTATGCATTCATTACCCAGCAAAGTTGCATATTTAAACTGTATTCTCATCATGCAGTGACAGAAACATTTATCATAAATGTACTCGATTTGTTCTTTTTATTGGCACTGTAACATATTTTGTCTCTTACATTAGTTATAGTGCACTATGAATTAACATGAACGATCAATGGATAATTAATATATTAGTATTTTTTATATTTAAAAATTACAATAAACATTTAGCCATTTTTTAATTCAAAGAAACAAAATGTAAGAAAGAGTTAAAACTGAACATAATCATGCTGCTCAAACTGTGTATAGAACAATTTTTAATAATATTTTTTGCTCCTTTTGTATTTTACATTTACTTGTACTTTTACTTCAATAGCCTACTTAAGTACATTTAATATATATATATATATATAATGTAAAAAAATACTTTCCGTACTTAAGTACAAAAAATATCACATACTTTAAAACTTTTACTCAAGTAACATTCTAAACAGTGACTTCTACCAAAGTCATTTTCTGGTAAGATATCTATACTTTTAGTCAAGTATGATTTTCGAGTACTTTATACACCACTGGAGGTATATTTTAAAGACTGCTGAAAGCTACAGAAAAAAGAAGCAAATGGATCACTGCATTCACAGAAATAGCTGGACTCCAGCAGAGAAACATGAATTTGCAGTTATCATTTTGTGTCAAAATGTTGGATTTTGAGGTAAAATCATACCCTATATATTGTATTGTTATATATTGTGTTGACAAATCATCAATTAAATATTTACCATTTTATATTCTGCATAATTGGGTGTTTTTAAATAAACACTGACAAAAACTATACAAGTGGACGATATGACGATATATAACATTGATATAAGTGATTACTCTGATTTAAACCTACCTATATTGTAGTTATATAAATATTCACAGTCGAAATCAGGCAAAATAAATGTCAGGAAACACGACTCGGGCTGCATGCCAATATCCATGGATTAGGTTTCTTTGACATGCTATAAGGAACACTTTCGAGTCCAACCTTTAGTGTAATTGTTTATTTTACTCACGTTTTTGCAGTTTCCCCTTTTAAATCCAGTCAAGTTATTTTGCCACTCAGTCCAGCTGAGGGAGCGCGTTCTGGCAGGAAAGTGACATCGATGCATACCCTCTATTATTTCTGTATTTTTACTGTTTTTTTCTTTCTTTTACGTTCAAGAAATATAGTTGAGAATGTCTATTTCATAAATATGTTTATTTGCACTACCATTCACTTGCACTACTGTCATTGTGACTTATTGCACTACCGTGTCTGACTACCATCTCTCAAATGCCATATATGCCATTTTATATCTGCATTTTTATCTTCTTTAACTTTATTAATATCATAAATATGTTTATTTGCACTACCGTTCAGCACAAGTGCCACATACGGTCAGGGAGTGAATTTGCACGTTCACTCTGCGCATCGCCAGTGAAAATTGCTTGGGTATGAACACAAAAAACGTCTTGAAAAACGCTGGCGATAAACGCGTGCGATATTCGTCCCGGTGTGTACAGGCCTATAGGAAGGTGAGGGTTTTTTTTTTTCAGGGTTTGAGCTAAACTCTGCAGGACAGCTCTAGGACCAAACTTGCCTACCCCTAACCTAAGAAAATAATATTTTCAAGGAATATTATGGGTTAATCCCAGTGGCAGCTGGTCAATAGTGGGCAATAAGGCACTGTCCTCCCTGAGCCACACACACAAAACAATAATAATTAAAGCTGCAAGCAGCAATGAAAAGGGCCCTCGCACCCATGCCACCGCCACCTGGTGGTTTTAGGAAAACAGAGCTTGTTGGGCAACATGCATTCAAGTATATGAATATAGGAGGACTACGTCAGTCATTTGTATTTGCCACACTTCCTGCTACCAGCTGGTGGCACTATGACTATAACCTTACCTTAACCCGATTCACAATGGTTCTAATTCGGGTGGTACTGGTGGGTTTCCACGGGAAATTCGAGCATGCCGCCATATGTCTTTGCGTCATTACGTCATGTTTGTAAACAGAAAGAATGAGTCCCAGCTAGTAGCTATATCATGTGAGGATGCTGCAGGTGACGGATCATTTATAGCCTTTTCTCACAGCAGCTGCAAAAATTAAACTTATCATATTGATGGCGGATTGTAATCCAGAAAGGTCCAAATGACAATCATCAGTGACAACTGGAGATTCACCTGCAGTCAAAAGCAAAAGACTTCAGACTGTAGAGTGGCTAGTACAGAAATTGAAATATACAGGTAACATTAATACTCACTAAATACACATCACGCAATGCTGATGTTGTTACCATTAACAATTTGAGAACAAAGTATAACAATAATAATACTTTGCATGGTTTGATGCGATGAGCCAAGCAATCCTTAGATTTAATAACCTTTGGCAGTGCGATTGTAATGCTTGTTTTTCCTCAGTTGGTCAAAACAAAAGTGGCAGACGTTACTTTTCCAGTGAAAATTCTTATTTTGGTCATACTTCCAAGACAAAGAATCTGTGATTCTGAAGTACACACACCAGTGTGGTGACTGACAACAAACATTAGATTCATCCTCTGAGGAACCGTGCTGATGCACAACCAAAGATAATAATTCTGCAAATAACTGCAATTGCAGGTTTCAAGCGACAAAGAGACAAAACTTACAGACTGTAGTTTTAAGTTCAGTTTGTAAAAGATCACACTGTAATAATAACACAACTAACCCTGTCTATGTAAAGTTCTATTCATGTTAATTCATGTTAGAGCAGTATTACTTTAATGACAAGGAAAGGATGTAACTCCCTGTGTACAAACTATAAAATACATATTCTGTCTAAAAATGTTTCGCACCTCACAAGGACAATTTAGACACTTTACAGCCTCCCAGAAAACACATTTTTACTGAATTATTAATAATAGAGCTTTGATAAAAAAGACAAGCTTCACATTTTCTTAAATCCTCATTATGTTTCGACCTGTATGTTTAGACGTCCATTGTAAGTATACAATCAACATTTACTTTCAATTTATGCTGCCAATAGAGAGAAACTGTTAATCTGAAATTATTCCTATAAATAATTCATCATTATATTGTCATCTGTGTTCACAGTGTTGATGTGTGTACAGAAGTTTGCAGGTACAGTGAGATTGACACCAATACACTCACAATACTTTTGATCATAATGTGTTTTATACACATGAAAATGTTTGATCTGAAGTTGATTGATAATGTCTGATCTCTCTCAGTGGATGTGACTCTGGATCCTGATACAGCACATCCACGTCTCATCCTGTCTGATGATGGAAAACAAGTCAGTCATGGAGACATTAAGCAGAATGTCCCAGAAAACCCAAAGAGATTTGATGCCTGGTTTTGTGTTCTGGCAAAGCAGGGATTCAGTTCAGGGAGATTTTACTATGAGGTGCAGGTGAAGGGAAAGACTGATTGGGGTTTAGGAGTGATCAGAGAATCCATTAACAGGAAGGAGAAGATCACACTGGGTCCTGTGAATGGAGTCTGGACTGTGTTTCTGAGGAATGAAAATCAGTATATAGCTTGTGATAATCCTCTTGTCTCTTTATCTCTGACAGTGAAACCTGAGAAGGTGGGAGTGTATGTGAGTTATGAGGAGGGTCTGGTCTCTTTTTATGATGTGGGCTCCAGATCTCTTATCTACTCTTTCACTGGTCAGACTTTCACTGAGAAACTCTATCCATTATTTTACCCAGTCCTTAAAAATGAAGGTAAAAACTCAAACCCACTGATTATCTCACCGGTCAGTTGAACCAAACAAATACATAAAATAAAATCTGAAAATATTGCTGTTTTTAGAATTTGTAAATAAAAAGGCCCTCAAAAAACATCAACTATAATGAAATATTTGTGTTATATGTTATGTAAAAAAATATTTCATTGCGGTTACTTTTGAATCGGCAATTCAGAGTCTATATTTTCTAATCAACACAATGATTTGTTTGCTTATCTTCTATTAATACTTTGTTTTTGATTTTCAAATCTACTATGAAATTTTACATAATATGATTTAATATTATATAGTGAAATTTGACACAATATACAACATTTCCAAAATTACCAGAGTGTTTCTGGATCCCAAGACCCTGTGTAAAGTGTGTTAATGTGTGTTTAAATAAACATGTTTTTGCTAATTATATTTCATATATGTCATCATGACTTCTCGTTTGTGAATAAAATTTCAACACAAAATCAGTTGTTCTTTTTTATTCAAAATGAAACGACTCTCATTATTTACTTTTATCTTTTATATCACAGTATATACTAATTACTACATGGTCTATTATTTTAGCCACTAAATAAATAATTTATTTAAATTTTATTTGTTATGGAAAGCTTGTAGTATAGAACTAAAACTTTTTCATCGTGAATATACTGCAGGTTTGCTCATTTCACAACTTTCTTAAAATAGTGCCATATCAACACTGTGTTAAAGGCAAGGCAATTTTATTTGTATAGCACATTTCATACACAATGGTAATTCAAAGTGCTTTACATAAAGAAGAAGAATAAAAATAGATCATAAGGAATAGAAATAACAGTAAAAACAGAGAATTTTGCTATCTGGATGGAAGAGCTAGGAAGTCTCAGGGAGTTTATTTTTTTATTTATTTATTTTTTATTTTATTTTATTTTTTTTTATTGTCCGTCAGAGTGGATCTAAATGGATCTTCCTCACACAGCAGGACTGCTGTCTAGATACCTGTTAAGGCACCTTGAACTCCCCCTTCCGGAGATATATTATCTATGCAACGCAGTTCAAATTTCCCCTTTGGAAAGTGTCCTGACTGTAATCCAGAGATATCTTAACCATGCTCCACAGCTCAAATTTCCCCATGGTTTGTCCTTATCTAAATTTACCAAATTTTAACCTAATCACAAATGCTTTCTAATTCTTTGTTTTCAAATGCAATGACATCAGTTTTGTCTTTGTTTAACTGAAGGAAGTTTAAGCACATCCAATTTTTAATTTCATCAATGCATTGGCACAGGGAGTCAATGGGGCTGTAGTCGTTAGGTGATAGGGCTAGGTAAATCTGGGTGTCATCTGCATAGCTGTGATATGCAGTTTGGTTCTTTCTCATTATTTGGCTCAGTGGCAGCATATATAGGTTGAACAGGAGGGGTGCAAGTATTGAACATTGAGGGACTCTGCATGTCATGGATGTCCACTCAGACTTATGGTCACCGATACTCACATAATAACCTCTCCCTTCTAAGTATGACCTGAACCATTTAAGGACCATCCCAGAAAACCCAACCCAGTTTTCCAGCCTGTCAAGAAGTATGTTGTGATCGACAGTGTCAAACGCAGCACTGAGGTCGAGTAGAACCAGCACTGATAATTTACCTGTACCTGTGTTTAGGCGAATATCATTTATTATCTTTATGAGCGCTGTCTCTGTGCTGTGATGCGGTCGGAAACCAGATTGAAAAAAGTTGTCAAAATATCCATTCAAGCTTAAGAACTTGAAAAAGTTGTTTGTTGAAAACAACTTTTTCAATGATCTTGCATATGAAAGGAAGATGTGAGATTGGTCTGTAGTTGCTCAGTATGGTGTTATCCAGATTGCTCTTTTTCAAGAGGGGCTTAACAACTGCAGTTTTCTTAAATGTGAAACTGAATCCTGATTCAGTGCATCTTGGATTTTTTTCACATTTAAGATATTTTGTCAACTAAATGCATAATTTTGTGGGAAAAAAAAGATTGAGAATGTTTCCTAATAATATGGAAAAATAACACTTCACTTTAAGATATAATAGTCTCTTTGAATTTATTTACAAACTGAGCAAGCAATTAAGAAATGACAGAACAATCACAGCAGTGTATATGTCTAATTATCCATATAACAATAATATTCCTCATACTTTTGACAATTATGTCTTCTCCATAAACATTTGTAAATAAAACCCCCCATTAGTAACTTTTAGTTTTGTAGTTGATAAATGTAACCACTTGTAATTTAAAAAAAAAAAAAAAAACATTTAATCATTGTGGAAAGCTAGAATTGAACTAAAACCTTGTGTGCTGAAGCTAGTCTCACCATGTTTCTAATCATATAGAGCATTGTGTGTTTTGCAGAAAAAAAATGAAGATTTATGCTGCCTTCACGTGCTCTCAGAATTATAGTAAATATGAGTTTCCTATAGGGAAACATTGTACACATTGAACGCCCTCCCATTTTGGATAGCACTTGAAGGCAGCATAACATGCATGCTATTTATGCATGTCAAAAACATAAACATAACATTCTTATTGTGTTTTAATAATAATAATGTCTGTGGTTGAAGTTATGTAGACTATTAAATGAGAAAGCAATAGGGAATGACCAAATAATCACAGCTGAAACTTTTATGCCACCACAGATATTTATACAAGTTATCAAACAAACTAAAAGACACTCAGTAAGACACTCAAAACAGTAGTAACCTATATAATTAAAACAAAATCTTGCTGGCTGTTGACTATGGAGATAGGATTATAGCAAAATACCAAATAAATAACATTAGCATTTTTCGTTGTCAGATTTTGTTACCTACTGTTTCAATGGGAGGTAGCAAAATCTGACAGGGTAGCACACATTGTCAGAACACCGACATTTCTCCCCTTGGGTTTTAGGTTTCGGAAAGGGGAAAAAATTCCACCACCCCGTTCAAACTTTAAGGATACCGGGTACGTTATCAGGTTAACACCCATACACACAACGCTTCGGCATATTCCCTCGCTCAAAAGCTTGACCTCCCGTGCCTAGTTACGGTTGCTAAACCACGATTGGCCTGTGGCAGTTTTCGCGCGTGGCTTAGCGAATTGGAACAGTACTTGGACAGCGACTGATGACGTTTCACAAGTCCACAAGAACACAAGTACAGACAAGTACGCATATTGAGAAACGGCTAGAGAGTCTCTTTACCCACCACAGCGCCATCTAGAGGCTAAAACAGTACAAACACAATTAGTGGATGTAGAATTTCTGTTTGTGATGAACTGAATTCACCTGTAGTGTTTTGATTCAAGTAAAAGCAAAGCTGAAGTTAAGGCAAAACCCTTTTATAACAGGACAGAAATTAGGAAAACAAAAAAGATGCAAATCATTTTTGTTCTAAAAGAAATTTCTAGTGTATATTTAACTGGTAATGACAATGCAAAGTTCATTTTCTCTCAGTAATCTCAAATCTAAATTACAGTTGAGAGCTAAGATGGAGGGAATTAATTTAGTCTGTTCCTTATTTAACCATGATGACTTCAGAAGACTTGGAATGGGAAACTAGTGCTTATATTTTTCAATATAGTGCAATATATGCATTGACCATGTATGGCTTAGCTATATATAGATACATATAAAATATTAAGAAAATATCAAAAATAGCATTGCATGTAATATTCATAAATGTTTATCCTTTATTGTGTACATATATTGCACATACATGTCCCTATATAAATGTGAAAGTACACACATATATACACACATTCACAGAATGAGTTACATAGCATGCTTTGCTTTTCCGTGTTAAAGAAGAGTAAAAGTTAAAATTAAATGTTATTTCTGTCAGAGATCTGTGCATGTTTAATGTTGTATTATTTTGGGATTTAAAAGGTTTTCTGGTATGTCTTGCTGTGGTTAGACATGGGCAGTATTTTAATTAAATGTATTTAAGATACACCTTACTTTTGAGTGTTTTGTAGTTTTATTTTCTTTAACAAAAACAAAATCAAATGTAATTTGTAATTAAATACTTTGTATTTAAAATACTTAGTCAAACTTTCATCACCAGGCTTGAATAGCCTGTAAAGCTATAGCAATAGCGAGCTAGCTTTGAAAGCAAAAGATCCCACCTTCCCGTCAGAGTGTCTCCAACAGCAGGGAGCAAACAAAAGCATCACAAGAGACGGCGACAAGGGCGTAGATTTGGTTTCAACATTGGGGGGGTTGAGCGTTGGTATGCTGCCTGTTATTAATTTTTTTTAATTTAAAAAAAATCTGTTTTATGTGTAGCGTTATTGGATAATTTATTTCTTCTCTATCTATCTATCTATCTATCTATCTATCATAACTTAAAGGAATTTATGTATAACCATTCATCAAATTCTAACATAAAAATTCTAAATTCTATTCTAAAAAGAAATAAATTATGTTATATATTGAAACCGCCAGTAGGTGGCAGCGATTCGACATTTTAATGAGTGAGCTACTTAAATCGTTCATTCAGCCAATTCGTTCAAAAGTCAGATTAATTAAGGAAGAAATCAAACACCGATGTGAATACTTTTGTCATTGATAAGACGCTATTGAAAAATGAAGTAACAAAATAGACGGCTGTTTTAGTAATTGGTTACAGTTACACTGATAGTTATGGCTAAATAAATTGCAATGGATTAGCTAGCTAAAATATGTGGAGTGTACTTAGCTATTACAATGTTTTACATTTCATACAGTACATGCTTTATTCTTTTTAATGCCCCTCTTTGAACAGAAATTTAATATAGTCGGCTGGGCAGCGGTTCTCTTCATTTTTGGTGCTACCCATGCTGTCCATTCAAACAGCAGAGCTCCGCTCGCGTTGTATTGGTGAAAGTGCGATGCGCATTGGTTGGGCGTTACCATTCGGTTCAATGGAGGGGGGGGTATTTTTTTGACTAATTTATTATGACAAACACATATTTGATTAGAAACAAATTATTGTTACAAATAAATGAATTATACATTTTTAGTATAGATCTACTGTGATTTTCATGTTGAAATATTGGGGGGTGTTGAAACTGATGGATTTGAATATTGGGGGGGTTACCCCCCCCCCCCAAAAGAAAAAGAAAAAGACAAAATCAGTCACTGCTCCTGACTGAATAGCTTTAGTATCTTTATAAGGCTCATTAATCTATATTTAATTCATACAATGAGGACTGTGCAGTGTTTTTACATTGGATTATTCAATTTCTGTATTATTTCTTACTTAAATGCTACTATTAAATATTTGTTAGTGCTTTTCGAATGCTTTGGATATTACATAACAACTGAGAGCAACTTACATGTATCAAATTCCACTGTTACTCTCACACAACAGACTGCGAGTAAATTTTGTTTGTATTTTAAAATGACAAATTACTTGTATTTAAATTGAATGAATTTTTCACAGCAGTATTTTGTATTTTATTTAAATACATATATAATTACTTATTTAAAAGTAATGGTTATGTTTTCTTCAGCACAATGAGAGTCTCTTTGCTAAATATTTGAGTACTGCGGGTGTGCTTGTGCTATTGCTAACTAGCTTGAAAATATAAAACATTTATAAGAAATACATTACATTATATTTTATTATATTGTGTGTTTATAATGCATGAGTAAATATATCTGCAATATATTTATACACATGCAGTACCGTATCTTATCTCATGTACATCTATATGAATTGTATTACTGAATATAAAATTACATACATTATGATTAGTAAATATGTTGTCACATATATTGATCGACCAGATGATGCATGCATGTATTGTAAACTTATAAAATATTAAACTTCACTCAAAAAAATATTTAACCCCAAAAATTAAAACTTATGTAATTCAATTGCATATAAAATTTCCATCCATTTTAATCACATAAATCCAATGTAAAAAAGTTAACTTTTACTTAAGCATCCCCATCATGTTCAGTTGACTTGAATTAATTAAATAAAGGTTATGTTAACTGATAAACTGCAATTTAAGCTTGTGTAATACATAAAACTTACTCTTTTAATATAACTTATTCTTAATTGCTTTATATAACTACCTTAAATTAATTTATTTATATTAAATAAATGGTCAAACAAAGTTACATTCATAAAAATTTATTGTCTCAATTGCTGCAGGAATAATAAGAAACATCCAATCTGACAAAAAATAGAACACAATGCAGTATTTCACAAGTTAAGACAACTGTTTACAGCAGTTTTGTGCTTTCTCCGAAACTAACACAATGGTTATGGCTCCTTGTTTGACTTTTTAGTTTTAAGTCTGTGTGCCAAAAAGTTCATAGATCAACAAGGAACCAAATTTCAACATCAAGCATTATTTTCATATATTAAAGGTAACTTTGGGATCTCTCTGCATAGTATGGTAGTCAGTTTGTGCTTTTGCTTGTCTGAAACTTGATACATAACAGTAAATGGTTACATTCCTTGTAAACGTGTAAAAAACAAACAAACAACAAACAAAAAAAAAAAAAACAATCAGGACACTTGGGGAAAAAAGAAAAGCAATTTGAGGGATTATATTTGACTTTACATATAAGAGGTTTTCTGTTATCTGTCACATTTCAGCATTTAGACATTCAGCAGCCCAAGTGTCCTACTCACAAGTTAACTTCCTGGACAAGGAATAACACAAGGGCTAACATCTCTGTTAAAGGGTTAGTTCACCCAAAAATTAAATTTCTTTCATTAATTACTCACCCTAATTTTGCTCCAAACCCCTAAGACCTTCATTAATCTTCAGAACACAAATTAAGATATTATGTGTGTACAACCTCAGCTGCGTAGGAGACTGACATAAAAGGGAAGAAAGTTGGGTTTTTTTTGTTTTGTTTTTTGCGCTCAAATAGTATTCTTGTCACTTCATAACATTAAGGTTGAACCACTGCAGTCACACTGACTATTTTAACAATGTCTTTACTACCTTTCTGGGCCTTGAAAGTGGTAGTTGTGTTGCAGTCTATCTGAGGTCAGATAGCTCACGGATTTCATCAAAAATATCTTAATTTGTGTTCTGAAGATGAATGAAGGTCTTACAGGTGTGGAATGACATGAGGATGAGTAATTAATGACAGAAATTTCATTTTTAGGTGAACTAACCCTTTAAAAATATCAGAGTTAGAGGAAGCCAGAAGGTGCATTAGATGTAGTCTCTTGATTTGAGTTAGTGTCATTGGTTCAGAGTGTCATCGATCATAGTCTTCAATTCAATGTTTCTTAGGTTTCAAAGTTTCTAAGTCCTTCCAGTGGATCGAAACATCTATGTGATGTCCTAAAATCTAAATTCATCAGTACCTTCTGGAAGAATTCAAAAGTGAATTTGAGACTCGGAGCATAGCTTGATTGCGTAGATCAATCCAAACAGCAAACAGCATCCAAAGGAAAAACTCCTAAGTGTTGTAGTAGTTTTAAACCCTCTGTTGCTACGCCAACATCCACTGGCTCATCCTCAGCGCTTTCTTTAAGGGTGGTCTCAGAAATTCCTCCCTCAGTTCCTTCAGGATTGCAGTCCTAAGCAAGTAAATGAACAAATGAATAACTATATAACACCTTGTTTAGTTTCACTGAAATATTGGCAGCACACAGCATTATACTATATGTGTAGGTCATTACAAAAAAATATATACAGTACAAACCTGGAATTCTGGAAGAATTCTGGAGAACTGGAAGTGTTGTAATGTCCCCACACAGACTCTTTATGACACAGTCTCATTTGAAGTGTATAGCTTCGCACTGAAAAATATGACACAATATTAAAAACAGTGACTGATTATAGTTCAATCTTTGTCATTAGTTCCAAAGAACTGTAACACAATTTACCACACCTTGTCTGCAACTGCAATGTGTGTGTGATATCTTTTGTCCAGAAGCTCCTTTGCTGCTGAAAACTTTAATTTGATCAACAGTGTATCTGTCCAGCTGCTATGAACGTTGACAGAAGTGGCACAGTCGTTATCCGCATTAATTCCGCTTTTATCTGAGAGGAAAAAAGGAAGAAGGAAGAGATGGAGGCCTACTGTAGAGGAAACTATAGTAATTTACAAAAAAAATCTAATGTAAATAACAAAAACACTTACTTAATTTACTGTGAACAGGTTGACTGAATCTCTCCTCAAAATGTCCAAGTTTAATCTTAGAATGTTTCAATTACTTAAACATACTGGATACTTCTGTGATGCTTCTTCACACACTTTACGTTTCCACAAAACTCGCATATCTGAAAGTCAAAAAACAGAAAATCGACATCAACAATTTTACAAAGAAATGAAACGAGTAAATTTTAGTTTTAATACAAGAAATATGAAAAAATATTACACATACCATAATTGAGTTATTGTCCCACTGATGAGGTTTCTGAAATAGTAAAGATGACATACACTTTATTATTATTATTTATATATTTTTAATGAAATTACGACTTGAAAAGAATTCATGTTCCCTTTCATGGACACGACTGTTAACATGATTTTTTTTTTTTTTAGTTTATATACAGTTGAATGACAAACACACTCTGTCAATGTTTTGGTATATTTCAAAACTATATTTCAAGCAAAGTAAAATGCACGAGATGACAAAGCAGGTATTTATATGTATACTTGTAAAAGTACACAGTCAGTTGAATACATATCTCGAAATGATCAAATTTACAAATACTTGTAAGACAATATAATATATAGATAACGTATTCATTAACGTAGATAACGTATAAGTTACAATAATGAAGTGTATTTGAGCAACGTTTTGGCTTATTTGCAAAGCAAAACGTTAGCAAAGAACGCTGAAATGACGAATCTGTTATTAAAAAAATAATTATAATAATAACCCGTAATCTATCTAAATGCGAATATGATGCACGGTGCACCGTCAAGTCGACAGCATAACGTTATCTTAAAATGATCACAGTTACATATATTACTCCTTTTACAGATGAGAAGACCTAAAATAAAAGTTAATAACGGTCAATTCGCTTTAGCAAAAATGCGCCTTCACGCTAAAACTAAGAAAACAAGATAGAATAAACATAAAAATGGTTATTGTTTAAGTTTAAATCGTTAATAAACATATCTTACCTTGTAAAACATCCACATCTCTTCATCCAAATCCTCCTTTTCGCTGAGTCAGACAGTAGATCGCCATTGCGCCTTCTGGTGTTGTTTTTTGAACTCAGACTTCAGTGAGCATGCGCAACACTTGCATTTGCGCCTTATGGCAACAAATTAAGTATAGTTTATGTAATTTGATCAGGTTGGTCTTGTATCCATTTCATTCATGTTGTATAAAAGTAATTTGGAGTAATAATAGGTATTTTTATTAGTTTTTAAATATGTTTTATTAGATTTTTTTGCTTAATTTCAAATAGTGGCAAGAATCATTTTTTTGAGTGTTTGTGTGCACACTTTGTCTAACATGCCTTTATTTATTTTTTGCTACTTGTCAAATGACTTTATATATTGTTTTGTTTTACCTTTGTACCAGACCCGGAAATCACAGAAGATTTCACTGTGAAACATGTTTAGTGTGTGTCGTTTCTATCAAGCTGCAATTGTGTAAACTTGATATTCTAAAAGATTCTTAAACTGTTAAACACTCAGAAGGGATGAATTATAATCTGTTCCATATTCATGATTATGGGGGCTATATGACATCACTGCAAAAGGCTTCAGTGAAAGTGAAACTAAACAGATGAACAGCTTCATCAAACAACAGCATTTCATTTCTGAAACTCTGAAATTGACAACCAGATCTGATATTCACTAACAGGTAAGAGATCTTGTTGGAGATCTTGTTCAGTAGTTTAATAGCAGAACAGGGATTTACACTTACATTTCTTTTTAGGATCACTTGTGCTCATCATTTTAAAAAATCTAGGAGCAAAGTCAAAATTTTAAGAGCACCTTCTGATCAATGACAGAAATTAACCTTGCCATTATGAGGCACTATTTGAAATGATACATTTGTTGTGTCAAATTAATAAATTTATATTTATAAATTGAGTTAGAATAATAAGACACAATCAGGAAGAATAAGTTATCAACCAAATGAAATCAGTATTAACAAAATTAAGCGGCAATTCACAGTCTTTGTCACTGAATATTTCATTCAATCAAATCGTTCAAACGGCTGATTCATTGAGGAACAAAGCAAGCGACTGGGCGTTTCTCAATACAAGTACGCAAAGTAAGACACGATGTAAGTAAGATATTTATTGTTGGCAGCTTCACTGAATATAAAGAAACATTGTGTGAGATCGCGATGAACTGGAAAAGCAGCAGCGTTTTAGTGATTGTAAAGGGAGTGGTCTTGGCCCGCTTTCGAGGCTACAGCCTATAATCCACTTAATAAAACTGTTGTTTCTCGTGCTGCTAAGAGGACCGACGGCCAACTGCATGCTGCAAAGCTGAAGTGCATATTGCTGGATTCTGCACGGGACAGAATATAGGCTAACATGTTAAAATAACGCATTAAAGCAATGTAAAGGCAGACTAATAGATCAATAGAAAAATATTCTTAGCAGAATTTTTGGAAATGTTATTCCATTTATCAAAAAGAAAGAAAAGGGATGACTTGTCAATAATCTTAAAGGGTTAACAAAATTGATTTTTTTTTTTTTGTCACATCCACATTCGTTCCACAGACCTTCGTTAATCTTCAGAACACAAATTAAGATATTTTTGATGAAATCCAAGAGTTTTTTTTTTATCCTCCATAGAAAGCAATGAAATTACCACATTCAAGGTCCAGAAAAGTAGCAAAAACATTGTTAAAATAGTCAATGTGACTACAGTGGTTCAACCTTAACGTTATAAAGCAACGATAATACTTTTTGTGTGCAAAAACAAAACAAAAATAACAACTTTATTTAACAAATTTGTCTCTCCCCTGTCATTCTTCTATGCTATTTACATTGCAGTGCTTCCAGGTTCTACGTCAGAACGCCAGCTCAGTATTGGCTGGCTCCTGTGTCAGCATCACACGCACATGTTGTGCTGCTCACGTGAACAGCGTCGGCAAACTGAGCTGTGAACCCTGTCTCTTTATGTTAAATGTCAGTTTTAATGATAAATATAACATAATAAAGTAAAAGGTATGAGAAGCTATACAATAAGAAATAAAGCAAACAATTTAGTCAAATGTACAAAGTCAGTGCTATAGTAGTCTATATAGTAGTCAGCACTATAGTGAAATGTACTTCACTTTCATCATCAGAAGAGTATGCACACCGCCGGATTTTTGTAACTTTGCACGCACAGGTGCATGTAATTTTTTTATTTTATTTTTTGCAGTGATTCGTTTATGCACAAGGTGGCAACTAGTGCTTGAAATGGGCCGGTATGCCGATTTTAACCTTTAGCGTACTGCCAGTTTTCCTTACGTACTGGCACTTCTGACATGTTACATGTATGGAAACCCACTGCACACTCGCTTCTTCAGGAACGCATTTTGAACTGAGCATCCGGACTACCGGCACTTTTATTTTTACACTTAAAATACTTAAAACTATATTTCGTAAAATAATAACTATTATTTTTTTAAATAAATTCCGTGAGTTTCCTCCTCCCTATTGACACTTGCTGGTTGGTGTGAGATGCATTCTGGGATACCTGGCTGTCTCAAGTCCGCACAAGTCACCTCTCGACGCATCCTCGATAAAAGGGGCCGATCAAGGGGTCCGCATTCACTCTTCTGCTTCGCCCGCCCTCACCATTGTTGACGGCGTTGAAACCCTTTCCCCTCGAGGAGGCTGTCGCAAAACCTACTATGCAGCTATGCAACACAATGTATGGAGCTATGCAGCACAACCAACCTCACTCTGGGCAGTACTAAGACAACTGCCCAGGTGATCAACCATATGATGACCTGTTTAGTGGTGCTTAAAGCACCACCTATCATTAAACTTGGCATTTAAAGACAAAGACAAGACTGCCCTTTTTGACTCCCCTGTCTCTCCCTCGGGCCTATTCAGTTACGCTTTGCTGAGCATTTCACGTTGACTAAGCAGCATACCAAGCCAGCTCAGCCCTAGCCCAAGGCGGAACCCGAGGTGAAGCAGTGCTTCTGCCCAGCTAAGCGCTACTCATATTGAGCAGCCCAAGCAGTCACTGATGCTTTGGGCACAAGGAGGAGGGGGCTAAGTGACCATTTTTTCACCTCCCAACCCTCTGTTCAGTTCAGAGCATTGAAGGCGCTGTGTTTGTTGTCAGTACTGGGTCCTCCCCACCATTGGTATGCATGCCCCGACTTCCTTCCGCTGTCAAAGCGAGCCACATAAAAAACAAACACTACAAATCCTGCTGCAAGCGTGAGCCCCTCGCCACAATGAAACAAGCTATGGCTCTGGGGATCTGTGGGTCTCTTACCCCTTGCTGCCAGGAGCCAGACTTGGAAAGCCATTCCTGGCATGTCAAATTGAGTTTTAGAGACAATAAAAAGGGGTTACTTGCTCCAATTCACTTGCAGACATCCCCCATCATCAAGCACCTCCAGGCTATGGCCTTGCAGGATGGCTTCCATTTTCTGCTAGTGGCACGGCATTTTTGCAGTGCGTTAATAAAACTATTAAACTGATGCAATTACGCAACACAAGTCCACAGACATGAACCAATCAGGCTTCAATACTCTGAGAAAACAAAGTTTCCCCCGTAACTTGTATAATGAAAGTTGCTCTTTTCAGCAATGTAGATGATATATTGTCATTACTTAACTTTTCAGTCATGGCATCCTCCAGTGGTTCAGCACTAAATAAGGAGCTCCAGTGCTCCGTCTGTCTGGAAGTGTTCACTGATCCAGTCACCACTCCATGTGGACACAACTTCTGCAGAACCTGCCTGAGTGAGTGCTGGACAAACACACAGACCTGCTTCTGTCCATTCTGTAAAGAAACATTCAGCAAAAGGACCTGATTTCAAGATTAATACAACACTCAGAGAGGTTGTGCAACACTTCAAGGAGAAGCTCAAACTAGAAGAATCTGAGGTGTTCTGTGACTTCTGTGATGAAAGAAAGCAGAAAGCTGTGAAGTCCTGCCTGACGTGTCAAAGCTCTTGCTGTGTATCTCATCTGGAGCCTCATCTCAGAGTCCCACATCTAAAGAAACACAAACTCATCAACGCTGTGGAAAATCTGGAGGATTATATATGCCAGAAACATGAGAGACCTCTGGAGATGTTCTGCAGAGATGATCAGGTGTGTGTTTGTCTGTCCTGCACTGAAGGAGAACACAGGACTCACAACACTGTTCCTATAGAGGAGGAGAGTCAAGACAAGAAGGTAAAGACTTAAAAATGAAACACTTTAACCCTTATAAGCTTTATAACCTTAAAAGGATGATTGGCTGTTCCTGGTTATTTTTGGTACAGTAAGGGCCAGATTTACTAATAAGGTCAAATTAATGTTAGACCGCAATACCTAAAAAGCGATAGGAGTGGAAAGTTCTGCGCATTATCTACTGACGTGCAAATTAAAGAACACAGACTCAGCAGGCTCATTTCCATTATACCAACGCAATCTACAAAGAGCATAGCAAATTAGCGTCTTGTTTAAGATATGCTTTTTTGGGCAATAAAAAATGGTGCAAAATATTACCAGTAAATTGACTAGTGCAAACCTTAGTAAATCACCTTGCATGATGCATTTGAACACTCTCCTCCCATATATTTTGCATCTGAAAGGGAAACTCCTACAAATGCATATGCAATAAGATAAGCCACAAAAAATAACCCTGTCCACACCTTTTCAGCACCAATTTTTCACTGTCTTTAGTATATCCTGACAGTTTTTTTAATGCCAAAAAAGAGTTTGCACTGGCTAAGCTGTTAGTAAATCTGGCCCTGAGTGTAACTTTTTTTTTTAAATCAAGTATTATAAAACTAAATTCCCTGTTCATAAAGATAATTCACACTGCACCGACATATACATATGTCTTCTGTGGTATGATTAACATTTGTTATGATTAAAATTTGTTATGCCAGCCATGGAGTTGGCAGTGTGGCAGAGAGTCTCGTAAACAGCATGTCCATCATCAGTCCCAGTACTACTCCACTGGTAAGCATCCCATAGGAGGAAAATCTGAGTCTGTGACATAATTTAAGAAAGTGCCTATTTGTTTCTTGTGTAGTCAAGAGGTCATATCAAACATGTTTGCCCAAAGAATATTGTCAAGCTCTCTCAAGTGTGTTGTGTGCCCAGAACTAATGCAGTTCCTGGAAAGAGTGGGA